>CM027471.1:46630110-46997610 GCA_015776775.1 Magallana hongkongensis | reverse complement strand
TGAAGTGGAAAGTAAACTCAATATTTATGTGTTGGCAAAACGCTTAATTATATTTTTTTAATTTGATTTATTTACCTTTAAAGATCGTATTTTTTAAAAGGGTTCATCTATTCATATGATTTTGATAACATTAGAAAAAATCGTGTCAAAATTAAGTCATAGGCTGTGCGTTACCATGTATCTTTATAAAGCCCCCCCCCCCCCAAAAAAAAAAAAATAAGAAAAAATAAGAAAAAAAGAAAAGGAGAAAAATGAAAACAAAACAGACGACCCCCAAAAGTCTGTCCTCAGTCGGTAACGAAAACGGAATCCTCGCCTTTGAAGTCGAGATCGATACTTGTATGATAGGTGAGGTTTAACCAATTTTAATAATGAAGAGAGTACAAGGCGAACCCTCGAATATCTGGAGATATCCATCTTTGATACTCAATTTGATTACCGCAAGGAAATACAAATAAACAGTTTCAATAAATGCATTTGACTGTAGAAGGTTGTCTTGATAAATTTACTGCTAGCAGACAGATTCACGGAAAAGGATACAAAGAAATAGTACTCCACACTGCAAAAATTCATCAATGGGCATTAGAGTTATTGGTCTTAAGCCATTGAGTTTTCCTGTGTGACTTTGATATTGTTTTATGTTGGGTAGGGCATATTTTAGGTTGTTTGAATACCCCTTAAGCATGAAAAATTTCACGACACGACAGCTTTTCACATTTCTGACTAACATTGACCTCGACCGTTTAAGCATCCCGAAAAGTCAGTTATTTCAGTACAAGTTGCTCTCTAGGCTAAGTTATATTCATATTTTTGATTTTCTGCAAAATCAAAAATTTTAGGGGCAGTACTAGTTTTTCTTAGCAGGGAAAACGAAATCATTTGTCTTTCAAAAAAATGCACAAATACACGAGAGACAGAGAACATCAATGAAGGTTTTGTACATGCAAATGTCACGGCTTTCGAAGAATATTAAAAACAGAGGGCTAGGCGCACGCGTCCGTAGTTTCTTAACTTGCGATCTTTCAAAGACGTATGGTTAAATCGCCTAATGATTTATTTGAATGCATTTTAATGCACATTTAAGCTTTTTGGTGGGTAGTGAAACAGAAAAAAACACTATATGCATGGAGCTTATTTCTACAAGTATACAATGCACCTAGTATTACAGTGCTGCTATCATGAAAGTTGACAAGGATATGGTAGATTAGATGCAGAATGCACGATACACGATAGAAACACTGACGGGTAATACTATCTTATCCTATCCTATCGAGTTTGAATTTTAGAGTGATTATGCAAAGCGATAATTCATTATTCATCAATGAATTTACAATGTCAATTTAATCCGTTTTACAAGATGAAAATAAAAAAAAATATTATTAATGTGTTATATTTTAAAACAAAACAGTGCAGAAAGTGATGCGCGCAAGTCGACGGTATATGTTTGTCAATTCTCACGTAAGTATGTAGTTACTGTGAGCATTCAATGTCACATAATTACTACTTAGTCTACATCATAGATTTCTTAGCTTTATTTAATGTCTACAACAGGTTAAAAACTGAACTGAATTTATAGACGAACAATTCGGCTAATAAATAGATAAAAATGTTAACAAGAAACATAGCTTATCTGTGTGTACTTTTATACGTTTCATATATTACCTCGATGCCGGATAAAAGGGGCGTATATTTCTGTCCGATATTAATTTGAACAGATAAAATCTATAAATATTAGCTACCTATACATGCGTAGGCATTCATTATTGAAAAAAAACTCCGAATGGTTTAACTAAAAATGCAATCTTTTAATAATTCCTAATAATTCCCAAAGAAATTATAATCCCAGATCATGTTTAAACATCGCCTAAACAATCGACCGATTATCGATAATTTTACTCGGTTATTACATGTATGTTATAAGAAAAATAATTTGTTAAATATATGTGTTTAAACAATAGTTTACTAAATACATCAAAGCTGTTTATCTGATGTTGATACATAAACCTTAAAAAAGATAAATCTGAAGGCTTACTACGTTTTTTTTTACTTTGTTGATTATAATCCGAGTACAATTTGATTTTTACTGTTGTAAATGTTAATAATTAAGTTATCTTGTTCTAAGAATTTTTTTGTTTAAATTAGTTATTTTGAGTACTACATTAACTGGTAAAATCATATTTTTCTCAAATTTCGTTTTATTTAACTTTTACTTCTTTTTTTTTTCGATGGCATGGGATATGATAGGATAGCATATAACTAATTTGCAGAAAATGATGCAGGATAAGAATCATATAGGAGAGGGTAAGCGATGTTTTATCAACTTCTTTGATAGCTGCTCTGAAAATAAAACAATTTTTAAAATAGAGCATTTAACATTGTTACAAGTTAAAATTGTTATTATATATGACACAAAGCAATTACTGTGAGTAAAAATGCATGTCCAATATATGGCCATATTTATCACCCCCCCCCCCCCGCCAAAAAAAAAGAAAGAAAGAAATTAAGCCTGAAAATATGCACCATGGCCAGGGCAGAGAATTTCACAATATAGTATCAGGACAATACGAAGATAACAACAATGCATGCCTTTATCTTCAAAGACAGTAATAGCAAAGAACGAAACATTACATCAATTCACTTTCATTATGTGCCATATTAGCCCCACCCTAGTGCTTAAACTCCTGTCCCATGGACCATGAATTCCTCATTTTAACTACACGATTTCATTGACATCACGAGCATGCAGTTAGTTTTTCTCAAATAGGTGTGGGAGTTAAGAAGAGGATTTTAAAAAAGATTTAATAGATTTCCCCTAAATTGCTATATTCGCCCCGCCCTAGGGCCTGAACCCTTCTCCCAGGGATCATGAATTTCACAATTTTTGGACTGGGCTTCGTGGGCACCATAACCATGCATTTAGTTTTTCACAAATATGTATGAAGGTAAGGAGGAGGATTTTTAAAAGTTAATACAGTAACTTTTTTCCTTATATGGCCATATTGGCACCACTCTGGGGTCTGAAATTCTGTCCAAGGGGCCATGAACTTCAAAATTTTGGTAGAGGGCTTTATGGACATTTTAACCATGCATTTAATTCGTTTTCCAACATGTGTAAGAATAGAGAAGAAGATCTTTTAAAAATTGGCCTACTTGCATATTTGGTCCCGCCTATGAGGGTCCTTGGGTGACAAAGGCATTAATTTCATAACTCAGAGTTCTCTTACCATAGAAACGCTCTCGACAAAATGGTAACTATTTGGCTAGTAGTTTTTAAGAAATAATAAAACGTAAAATTGTTAACCTGCGATGCACGACGACGGACGAACAACAATTGCAATAGGTTACCTGAGTGCCTCAGGTGATATGAAAATTCTTATTATGATTAAAAAGCATATTATTTTGTGTGAAATTTTAGGATTGATAAACAACACCTAAGGTATGCACCTCTGCGAGAAATTTCGGTTGACAAGCCATTCAAGGGGAGTGGTCACGGTTTTGGTCAAATTCGACTTTTATGTTTTTATTATTTACAATGCTTTAGAACTGCATTTCTAATGATCAAATAAAATTTGAGAGTCATTCGTAGAGTTATAAGCTAGAAACAGGGCTCACAATTTTTTGTCATGTAAACAAGGCTCGTGCCCTGTTTTGTTAACATAGGTTCATTATACCAGTAACATTTTTTTAACAAGCTTATTTCTCTATCTTTTTTATTTATTTTAAGCAAAGATAAAAAGTTTCTAACGTTTAACGTTCGTTTTAGGTTTGAAACTGATATTTTTTCCTAACGTTCAAAATGTAAACAAACGCTTTGTTTACATAGCGAAGAATTTCAAGCTCTGTAACTCGCTTATAACTCAACAAATGACACTCAAATTTCGGTTGCCTATTAAAAATGCCTTTCTGAAGCATTGTAAATATAAAAGTCGGAAACAAAAACTTTTGACCAAAATCGTGACCATGCCCCTTTAAGCTACAGTTCCTCTTATAATACAAGTTTCTATACATGACACACAAAAATATGCGCTAGGTTTGACTGATTACTTTATTTTCTTAATTACGTGTATTTTCATTCTGTATAAACTCTTAATCCAATTAAATTTTTCAGACCATTGACTATAAATATTGTCGCTTAACTTGCCTCATCTTAACATCTGCAGTTAAATGTCTGGAGAAATTTTTAGTAATTATTCAATAATTTTATTGAAATCATTAGAAAGATTAATAAGTCTAAACTGAGCGCGATTTTTAATAAGCCGTAAATTGCTATTTTTTTCTTAATCTAATAAACTGTACTCTATAACGTGTCCATCCGAATTTTCCTTTGACTACAAACCTTGATGAAAGAAAAATAGAAATGAAAATAATCTAAGGATTGATATTTGTATAATATTTAAATAAATGTCAAAACATCAAATTAGTTGGCATTTATTTTGTTTAATTTGTACATAACCTTTAACAAAATAGGTAGAGGAAATTACGAAAAATTATATCAACAAACCATTTCGAAATATCTACAGGTGGTCATGTTGTTTGTAAGTCCTGCTTTCTCTCCTATTTTCATCCATTCACAACACGCCCGACATCTATACAGGTCCTCCCTGATTCGACAAACCTCCATTCCAATACACCGTCTATCTCCCCGGCAAAACTCAGTGCATTCCCTCAAAGCAGCAGGAAAACTACCTCCGTCACCGGAAAGCAAAGGTTTGTAAGCACTCGTTAGTGACCCAAATGATTTTAATCTAAATTGTCGCTGGTAATACGGCTTATTTAGTTCCGCTTTTGACATTGAAAGAAAGATTATTAAAAATAGGAAGGATGACAATGTTTTTCTCATAGTGGAATAGATCTTTAGATTGAGCCCATCTAGTATATTTGAAATCATTCGCAGTTGTACTTCGACAGAAAACCAAGTAATTTTTTTCCATAAAAAATCGGACTTGATGTTGTTACAAATAATTCATGCGCAAATTAGCTAGATCTCTAATTACAACTTTGTAGAAAACCGATTTATTGACTTAAACATGAAAAACACATTAACGGAGAAATTACGAACTCCTAATACCCAGAGTGTTGAATAAAAAGAAAATTAAGTTATCCTTTGTTGTAATTTTCAAAGATGTAAATACTTTAAAATTATTACGTGTTTGTGCTTAAGCGATAGCAAATATAGAGTGTTTTATGAACTGAATATTGATTGGCAATTTATCATCACTGTTGGATACAATTGAATCTGATCCTGTAGCAATATAGAATTAAATGAGGTAGACAAAAATCCATGAAATTCTTTATCTGACCAAAAAAAAACAGCATCTAATGGGTACATAACATATAATAGAATCAATTACAAGTTTACTTAATTGGAACTCGTTTGGAATCAAAATAAAATGAAAGGTTTTCCTCATTCACATCCCTTAATGCGTATAAAGAAGTTAAATATGGCATATTTATGTATATTTTTGTCGTTTTTGAGATTCAAATTGCAAAGAAAGTATTCATAAATACACTAATAGACTGATTACAATCATTTAATTTACATGGAAGATAATTTTTCACATCCAAATTTTGCACGGACTCCTTCAGAATTTTATTTCTCTTAACGGATCAGAGAAAACTGAATTTTGTTTAACTGATAATTATAGATAGAACAGTGATTAAAAAGTATACCTGTTTATTTGTTATGAAAAGTCTACTCAAAACAAAAAAAAGACTCGGTTATTGAAATATTTTCCATTTCCACAAGCTTAGTGTTAACAACCAATCTTAATTAAGGTAATGAAATAATATTCTTTTTTAAAATCAGTCTCTGTTAGAGTGTTTGTAACATGTGACTTTAAATAAAATTGAATCCTACAATCAAAATAACCAATTTTCTTAAGGAGTAACACATTTATAGGGGGAAAAAAGCTAAATAACATACCTACTCAATTATTTTAAGGAAACAAAAAACTAATTTTGGTTTTCATTGTCGTTTGGGAATAATTTAAAAAAATACATTCAAATGTTTAGTATACCTTATTTTACTTTCGTCACTCGGTTTTTTTGTGTGTGAAAGCACAGGAAGAGCGGTGTAATTGAAGGACAACTGTTTATTCTTTTAAAATAAACAACTCATGTTTGATAAAATAGACAAATATATATATCACTATGAATTTATTAGAATGAAATTTTACATTTAAAAAAATAAGCATGTAATATACAGTTCACAAACATGAAACGTGCAAAATAATCAGCGATCTGATCAGCATTTTTAATAAAAAATGTTTACTAGGGTGTCAATTTCAACTGTTACCCTCCCAAACAGGCACTCTTTATTTTCTTATATTGAATGTCTTAATTTTAGAGAATATTTTAGAGAATGCTTTTTTTATAGCATTGACGCAAATTCTACGACGAAATATGCGTACGCGCGGAATTTACAGGCATGTAACAATTTGTTGTGTTACCTGTTGCTTAGTGTATTGCTAACGCTGAGGGTAATAGAACGGATTATCAACTTCGTCTAGACGAATCAGACTTCGGTATTTAACATGAAAGTATGATAAGATAGTATGGTTTTGCATTATGTGACATTCTAAAAACAGCTACATTGTAACATCGCTTAAATAAATTCAGTAGATAAAGAATGATTTCTTTCTGCATACTGTTCAATAATGCAGTTGCTACAGCATGTTATACGTTTTTCACTATGCATCAATGATTCATTTGAGCTAATGATACGTTAACATAAAGTTGAATTATTTTATCGATTCACCTTATTGCCTTTAAAATAAAGTAATTGACGTAAATAATACAAATAAATGATTAAACAATTTAAACAAAACAAACAAAATTGTTCCTGATCTGAAGGAATCATGATTTTAAAATTTCTCCTAAATTGTTGGAATCTGGAAAATATGAACATCAAATGATTTTAAACAGTTTATTGTGTGTATCGATGCTGCATATTAAATGTGCCTCTGATTACACAATTTCAGTGAACATTTCTTGAAATTTATATTTAAAGATAATTTAAACACATTTTAATCGGGTTAATCTGTCTTATAATTAACTTCAAAACATTAAAGTTAAGATGCCATTGCAATTTGGCGGTTAATGACATCTTTGTGTATTTAATTAATTTTTTCAAAAAAAAAAATCGAATTCATTTTAAATTTACTTAAATGAGATCAAATGAAGAATGATTGTACATACGGGCAACGGTAAAAATGGAAAAAAAGTCAGATTCAAATTAAGCATAGTATTTTATCTCACATCATCTATTGATATTTAACTACATGAATCAACACGTTTTAGCGCTGAATTTAGTGTATATAAAAATCACGAAGCTTTACATCATAGAAAGGGCCAGTCGACATTCCGGATTTTACATACTAAATCAAGGACGAGCATTCATTTCAAAGCCTTTGTTTTTTGTCAGCCTAACCGTGTACATACTAGTGGAAAAGACAAAAGTTGCGTTATGCAATTAGAAATCTCTTGTGAAAATAAGAAGTTTGTACAACATTACGATGGAACTTGGTCACGGTTTTTGTTAATTTGGTTAATTTCTATTTTTGTTTTTTTTAAATTTACAATGATTTAGAAATGCATTTCTGATGATCAAATAAAATTTGAGAGTCAATCGTTGAGTTAAAAGCAAGATACAGGGCTCGCAATTTTTTGTCATATAAACAAGGCTCGTGCCCTTTTTTTGTTTACATAGGTTCAATATACCAGTAAAACTCTTTTACAAGCTGATTTGTCTATCTTTTTATTCATTTTAAGCATAAATAAAAAGTTCCGTTTAACACATTCATTTTAGGACTTAAAATTAGAATTTCACTTCAATATTCAAAATGTAAACAAACGGTTTGTCTACATAGCAAATATTTGCAAGCTCTGTAACTCGCTCGTAATTCAACGAATGACACTCAAATTTTCATTTCCTATTAAGATACCTTACTGAAGAATTATAAACATTAAAATAGGAAAAATGATTTTTGTCCAAAATCATGACTTTGCCCCTTTAAGAAATGAAAACGTATAAAATGTATAAAAGTTTTTTTAATAGCAACAGAGCGATATTACCTGTGTGACCCATGTTGAACCTACGTATGGAATAAATTAGTTCACATAGTCACGTTGGTTCTATCCAGGTCAATGTTTGTCAAAGATACTCACTGTAAAACCTTTTCCAGACATTAAATAAAACATAAAGTATAATTCAACAAACGCGCTAATCGATTCACCAACAGAAGAGTTATTTTGCGTCGTATGGCATGTTAGTCAATGAAAAATATTTTTTCAAATTTTTATTATTCTTTTGAATCGCCTTAAAATTATTTTTGATGAATTAAAACATATTACGTGTATTGATCTTGCAATTCTCTATTACATCAAAGTCAAATTAATAAGACAAACTTTCAGCAACCAGAACAATACAGCAATATTTTAAAATGTTGAAATTACACTTGAAAAATCAACTCTTAAGCTAACTTTCTATAGTATATATGTGTATGTATATTCACAGAAATCGAGTACAAACATTTTCCCGAATGATGACACATTTTACTGTTGGGAGTTGACAAAGACCTGGACCTCACAAACGTTGATATAGTCCGCCTCTCCTGGTTGACTGAGAACTTTCATAACTACGTATCTTCCTACAGCACCGGAAGCACAATACACCGCTATTACGTCTCGCACTTGTGCTGGTCCTTTGTAGAATCCACACGATGCTTGCGATTCATTGTTTATCACGTTTACCTGGACATCATGCAGTCGGTTCCCTTTATGTAATATATAACAATAATTCAATATTTTGTATAATTTTGTAAAATAATATTTTTCTACCACAGAAGAAATATATTATATCATTGATATCTCTATAGCAGTGTCTTGTTATTTTTTTAAGCAAATTATTCTTGTCATTGAATAATTTTTACAGACTTATTAAAATATCTATATTAACAAATCTCTTGTTTTCTTTTTGTAAGAACGACTGACTACGAAAGCCGAGAAGGATCATTCGAGATTCGATATTCAAAATACCAGATTCGAAATACAAGATTCGAGATTCGAAATTCGAGATTCAATATCTGAATTAACCAATCAAATCATGGATCTGAAACCTGTATCCTAGCAACATCAAACTGTTCTAAATAAAGATCATTCGTACATGCTCTTTCCTACAAATAAATGTCTTAATAGCTCTTATATTGTGGTTATAAAATGGTTAAATTAACATTGATAAATTGACCCCACACAGGATAAACAATTAAATTAGTGATAACACTGTGGGCTTTGCAAATCTATGTGATTTTGTTTGTCCTGTATGTATCCCCCCCCCCCGAACCATTTTAACCCGTTGTGTATTCGCCCCAACTGTGTAAAAATCGGCTCGCGAAGAAAGATCTGTTTAATCTAAATAATAAAAACTGAGTGTGGTTTTAGCTATGAAACGAAATTCAATGAAATAATCGACATGTCAAATTATAGGTTATCATAAAGTTTTAAACCATAGAAGATATAATGATTTACAACCTCAACGACAACAATCTAGATAGGAATAGTGTATTGTAGGGTATCAGTGCCATTGTCCATGAGAGAGAGAGAGAGAGAGAGAGAGAGAAAGAGAGAGAGAGACACACACACAGACAGACACAGACAGACAGACAGAGAGTTTTGTAGTGTCAAATTCAGTTTTGAATTAGAATTTGATATTAATTTGATTTGTTACAAGCATATATAGACAATAATTAAGCCTCTAAAAGGAGAAAAGAGAGGAGGTAGCTAGGGTAGGGCAGACCAACTAGCAAGCTTTAATTCTACATCGACTCTCTCTCTCTCTCTCTCTCTCTCTCTCTCTCTCTCTCTCTCTCTCTCTCTCTCTCTCTCTCTCTCTCACTCTCTCTCTCACCACCTAGCATTTCCTTTTCCGTGAGGGGGTTTGGGGTATTTGTGATGTCTTATATTAGCTAGCGAAAATGATAAAAAACAAACGATGAAATGTTCTTTAAATTGTGTGCGGATGTTGTACTCCAATAATCTGTTTTCAGTATATACATTTCAAGAGGGGGGGGGGGGGGGCTATATAGTCCTAATTAGTTTGCCAGTTATTCTGTCCCCACTTTGTTTTCTCTTCGTTTTCCAGGGTTTTTTTATTTGGCTCGGCAAATTAATATAAAACTTTCTGTGTAGCTCCATTACTATGCACTGTAGATAAATTATGAGTAGTTTTACTTTTGATAAACAGGTACATATCCGTACTTGATTTTTAATTTGACTCTTATAATCGGATTTAATATTCCAATAAATATAGGGTAGGAAAGAGTAGATGGGACTTTTTTGCGCATATCCTACTGTACCATTCATTCAATACAGGTATTAGCACTCATCGAGTTCGACTTGCTTTCCTTTTTTTCATCCACTGGATTTAAAGCTATTATTTTTTGAAAATATTTTGAATTTATGGCCTGATTATATATAAATTAGAGCTGCGCTGGTGCAACTATTTACCCAAATGGACCAAAATATAACCAAATGAATCTAAAAATTTTGACAAAATTAGTTTTAAACGTACGACTCTTTTTCAATTATAATCGGGTATGTCCTTTAGAAAAATCTTGAACCACACACATTTTAGCAAATAAAACGACAATTGTTTCATTTTTTTTATGGGGAGGGAGGTGGTGCCGGAAAAGGACATGTATTGCTTGTGGCAGTTGTGCTATACTCTCATTTGTTATAATAGGTAATACTACATATTGATATAAAATGAAAGTTTCCAATTACACTGTACATAGCTTCTATCATGCATTTCGACCCGTGCGATAGTTTAAAACAATTTTCAAAGCATTTAATGTAATTCAACCGATCATTTTTGAAATTTAATTTTCTGGATCCCCGCCTGATACGTCCGCCTTCTTGTATATTAGAATTACATGTACGTTGACCATATGTACACATTAACTTAATCGGCTTTGTTATGGGACAATAACATTTTTTATCAATGATAATGATAAGGATATGTAACAAATAACAGCCTATTTGTGGGTTTTTGCACTGATTATTTGAGATAATTTGCCGCCATATTTTATGCATTCCACACACCACTCACAGTTTCTTTATTTGGCGTTCTGTGTGTATGGCGACAAATTGGTAAATTTGCATCACTCACTCCTTGTAGCTTCATCCTGACTACATTTTATCTGGCTAAGTGTAATGTAGTAGTATATTAAATACACACATCTTTGTTTGCAGTGCTTATTTACATCTTTAGATCTTTACTTACAAAAAAAGTAAACATGTGTATGACTTATATGTAATTATTGTCAATTTTGGTGCGGGGGGGGGGGGGGGGGGGTAGGAAACTACAGAGAAACTTAACTTGGCTGTGAAACATATGCTTTTATTCTTTCTTGTTGATATATCAATGAATGAATTATAAGTAAAAACATGTACAACAATTAATTTTGAAATATTCATGCACAATCAAATTTTTAAAAGGTTTTACTGTTCTCTGCACAAGAAATCGGCAATGTGAACAAATTGGCACCCTATCATCCCTACCTTTAATTGTAGAGAGTAGGTATCCTTCTATATTGAAAACAATTTCAAAAGTAATACTCATAATAAGTTGTTTACTGAGGAAAAGGAAAAAAAATGTATTTATTAATAATTCCGTATGATGTGATAATATCTCAATGATTTTTTTATAATCATAGTACTAGTGTATCACTGTATGCATACATAAAAACGATAAGTAATGCTTATATTTTTTAGTGAAACAGGACAGATTATTTATATTTAGATTATTTAGATACATGTACTAATCTTCATGCGGGGATCTAGAAAGGAGGGGCTCAGGGAATCTGGACCCCCTCCTCGGGAAAATTGGAGCTTATCAAATTTACATAGTAAAATTTTTTTAAATTGGCCTAGGACCCCCTACAGAAAAAATTAGCTACGCTTATGAAGTTCTCTACCATAACCGCATTTTTACACAAAAGGGGTGAATAAACCCGGGTTTTAAACTATTACTGGTGGTGAAATACCCCAGGGTTCAAACGCATCAGGTGGAAATGCACCAGGGCAAACAAAATCACTTAGATCCGCGAAGCACACTGCATTATTACTAGTCTACTTAGATATTCTGTGTAAAAGTAAATACAAATAATCATTTAGTTAGGTAGGGTGAACATAGCATTTATTTGTAGGAAAGAGCATGTACGAATGATCTTTATTTAGAACGGTTTGATGTTGCTAGGATACAGGTTTCAGATCCATGATTTGATTGGTTCATTTAGATATTGAATCTCGAATTTCGAATCTCGAATCTCGTATTTCGAATCTCGTATTTTGAATCTCGAATCTCGAATGATCCTTCTCGGCTTTCGTAACTGACACAGAGGCACAGATCAATCAATTACAAAGCCTTTGCTTACATTACCAATTTGTTCTTAATAGTCAATATTTTTCTTCCTACTCCGTGGCAATGAATAAGAAGACAGAGACAAGGATAAAAAAGTAAATGAAGACTCGTTTACTGTAAAGGCCATTGTTCGTGCGGGACCAATGTTTGTGGCTTTCTCAGGTAAGAAATACTAAAGAATTAACATTCTTGCGAACGTATATACAAGCATTTGTTTAATATTTATAAATTATCCTGAACTTGTTACCAATGAAATCATGTCCCAACGAACCAGGAAAATAATGGCTATTCACCAACATGGATCCCAACGAATAAAAATTATTCAACACTATATGTCATATGTGACATGAATACACTTTTAATTGTTATTTTTAAAATTTAATTATACAAAACACAAACAGCAGCCGAGTTTCATACCGAACTGTTAAATACACGACATTATGTCAGGTTTTCGGGGATGCTGTCTGCATTCATAAACAACATGTAGGCAATATTGGAGAAAAAAAATGGTAAATGGTCCTCTTTCCTATCAAAACTGCATTTACAAAACATATTGAATGTATGTAACATATAAATTTTGTGAATGATAAATATATAGATACGATACTGTGAAACCAATAGAACTGTTTGTACTGAAAGCATTGTAAAATTAGTTGTTGTTTTTTTTAACCAATAATTCCACACTTTGATACAGCAAGTCCACGAAAATAGATGACAAAATACCTGCCGTTTACTACAAACACGAAAATTTGCACAATGACAGTTTTTTAAAACTTCATGGGAGAAGGCGGTCTAAGTTATTGAACTTGTGTCCAATCCCAATTGATTTTTTTTTTTACAATTAAATTATGTTAAAATGAAGGTATTTTAAATATATACCACAGCAATCAAATCTGTTGACGATGGTGACTTTAATGACGTCATGCATGGCTTGTAGGTCTATTTTAAGCCAAGGTTGGAAATCGTGATATGTATGTGCAAGTAGGTTGAAAGATCTACAGTCGATGATGTTGTCTACAGCATTAGAAGGTGCCTTGCTAGATGAACTCATAGTAACGGGCTTTGATACAGCAACTATGAATATACAGTTAAACAGTTTTTCTAAGTCTAATATTTATGAAAGCAGACATTGCAAGTTTTGTTTTAAAAGCTTTCACAACATTCATGCACTGAGATTGAAAACAAAAAAGAAATAAAAAGAGCAATACCACCAGCTTTTTGATTGTAAAATATTAAGTATCATATTTCAATAGAACATTATCAAATAAAAGAAAAATTCTCTAACTTTGGACGCCAAAAACAATTTGGTTACAAAATATTTTAAAACAAACAGCATTCGCGTATGATTAAAATACACAATTGAAACTTAATACATTCTTTTCGGGAAAGTGATGTTTCTTCAGTCAGTTTTAAAAGTCATAAAATTCTACTTCTTCTAGGTATTTAGATAATATTTCTAATTTATTCTTGAAATTGCAGCTGCTATAGAAACATTTTTTGAAACTTAGCAAAACATTCATTTCAAAATTAAAAAAAATAAAAACGAAAATCTATAGATATTATACATATAGAAGTTATACTCATATCAAACATTTGATTTACTAAATGGCAGTTCCTTGTCTAAATTATGCACATGTCCTTTTCACATAATAACGTAGTGACAAAATTCGAAGAAATGTAGCAAGCATACCATTTCGTAATATTTACAGGCCGCCATGTCGTTGGTGAGCTCTGCTTTCTTTCCCAGTTTTATCCATTCACAACAAGCCCGACATCTGTACAGGTTCTCACGGATTTGACAGACCTCCATCCCAATACACCGTCTGTCTCCCCGGCAAAACTCAGTGCATACCCTCAATGCAGCAGAAAAACTCCCTCCATCGCCGGTAAACAAAGGTTTGTAAGCACTCGTCAGGGAACCAAATGATTTCAGTCTGAATTGTTGCTGGTAATACAGCTTATTTACCTCGGCTTTCGATAATAAAGTAACATAACATAGGTAACATATATAAAGAAATGATAAAACTTTTTTTCTCATATTTAAACAAATCTATAATCTTTAGATAAAGACCGTCCAGTGTATTTGGAATTTTTTGGATATAATACCAATTCTTTTTACGATCTTCTAATTCTGATTAGGACGTTGTTACAAATCCTAGCTTTGAAGGGAGCAAATTAATCGAAAAAGACATGAAAAATGCATTTTAAAAGTTTGAAACACCTGGAAAATTTCAGTTTTCCCTGGGTATGAATTTTGATGAAGACAATTGTTTTCATTTTTGCGATTTTTGGTTGATCGTAGATCGTCAGATTGGTGCAACTCAACATTAATTAGCAATGAAATTACTCCTAAAACATTTGAAGTGAAAAATATTTAATTCCCGGAGACCAATGTTCAAGCGATGCATGATAGAATCAATCTAGATTCAAACAGATAAAAACTCAAACAGAATAATTTTTTTTAATTTAATCATGTCAGCTTTGAAATCAAAGACAATTAAATTAGTCAAAATCATGATTAAATCTTTGTACTAAAAAATCAAACAACGATATTAACTGTCAGCAAGAAATAAAACAAAACTTATATTTGAAATCAACAAGATCGATTACTACGGCGGTGTGGAAGCTCCAGATGAATAGATAAATAAAATTCATTTCTTTTGACCAATTAGGATTTGTTCGGACGAATTACGATATGTTCGACTTAATTGGGATTTGTTTGGATGATTTAGCTATTTGTTCGGACAAATGTTATATTTAACAGTATTTATAATGAGTAATTTATAAGAGAATCTCATCTGGCAATAATGTAGATGATGAAGGGTGGGAGGATCTGTGCTCAAGCCACCTACCTTATGAGAACACCTAAATGTTATACATGTACTATTCACTGATATTCTAAGGGTGTTGAAAAGGGCGGCAGAGGCGGTTGAAATTATTTTTTTTAAATCAAGACATATTTGAAATTGAATAACGTCAGTCTGTATTCATTGGAGCGGCGGTGATAACAACAATTAATGTTTAATGGAGCGGCGAAGTGTTAACTTTATTGTTTACACAGTCAAAACAAAAATGTGTATATACATGTCTTTGGCGTGTTTAGGAGAATCAACAGTACATTAATTAGATAGGTTTGACAATACAATAAAGAAATATAATTCTACTGCTTTGATTAACAATTACAAATTGTAAGTTAGAAACAACTATTCTTATATATTTTATAAGCTAAAATAATTTGTAACATGTAAGCACACGATTAACGAAAATCCATTTAAGGATTTTTGAATGTCTTTGAAGTTCAACAGATATTGATAAGTTGAAACAAATTTACGTGGTCATAATTGGTGCTTATACATGCGTATGCGCGAATCCAGAAAAAATTCCGGGAGAGGGGGTTGAATCCAAGGGATATCTATGTTTGCCAAGGGGTAGGGATGTAAGACCTATTTGGTAACTTTACTATGTGAATTGAATAAATTTAAATTTTCTTAGTGTGTGGCAGTTAAGCCTTCAGCTGACCTCCCCCTCTAGATCCATGTATTATGCACATGAACTTCCTCTAACAAAATCTGATTGGCGTTTTTAGATACACATTTCGGGTTGTCAAAAGGTAAAAAATAATAAAGATTAAATACAACTTTGCTTGGTTTCCAATAAAATGTTATAAAATTAGCGACATTATAATTTATTAATTTGAAGAATAATTTTACACACTGTAGAACAACAATTTAAATCTGCCCCCCCCCTTAATCGATCAAATTCCTAGCCCCAATATGAAATATCTTCCAACGCCATTTTATTTATACAACATCTGATATATTTTGGTGCCAGAATATAAGCTCGTCTCAAAATTTGCCAAAATTTTCCGTTTCGATAAAGGGCGGGAAGAATATTTGTATTGCAAAGCGCAAAATTGCCTATAATGAACATCTACATGACCATCTAATGGGGAGTTCGTGGGGGGGGGGGGGGGGAGTGTTATCTCTCAGACTCCTTCCCCTCCAATCTAAGAAATTTACTCTGATCTGCGCATGACCTCGTATACTGATTTAAATGTCTTATAATTATAGAACATCTCTCTCTCTTTCCGAAAAAATCCTAATTCGTCCGAACAAATCCTAATTCGTCCGAGCTTATAGCTAATTCGTCCAAACAAATATCTTTATCGTCCAAACATATATAGTATTTGTCCGAACAAATAGCTTAATCGTCCGAACAAATCGTAATTCGTTCGAACATATCCCTATTCGTCCAAAAAATAACTTAATCGTCAGAACAAATAATATTTTTTTTTATTTTTGCCGTAGGTTACTTCGTTGCATTTATTAGACAATTTTTTCATAGGCATAGTTACATATTAGTGTTAGCTTTAAAGATATATGACACCTGGATGGGAAGACCTCATAACGTTTCTTTATAAAAGCTTTTAACGAAGAAAGTTAATGTGTATTAAGCTGCTTTTGTAAAAACTCAACATACATGTAATGAGTTACAGGTATCATATTCCAGTAAAGCTAACCAAAGCACCAAACTTGGTAAAGATTCCAAATATCACTGAAAAAAATATTGCATATATATTTCTTTGCAAAGTGTCCAACAAAGAATTATTAACATATTCAATGTATTTTGCGCTGCTTCTGTAATAACTTAAGTTTATTTAATGACATTATATAAGCAATCACATCACAACAAATAAAACAATGCATTTAAAACAATTGAAAGTTTTTAAAATCTGTATCTCTGATGAAAAAAAGTGTTGAAATATTTTACATCGTGCGATGGATGACTGTAAGACATGCATGACACCAATTAAGACAGGTTTATACTACTTAAACTCAATTAAGATGATTCGAAACATTCTTATATATTAGCCTCCGATGGACGAAATATTGCCCGACGCAAAGGTGAGGACAATATATTCGTCCCTAGCGGTTAACATAATCAATATTGCCCGAAAACACAGTCAATATTTGTTTAATAATGTAAAAACCCAAACAAACTCAAAATAAGAATTGGCTTTGGAAAAAAACGTAGTTTTCTCAGCTCAACATAGTAATCACGAAATTCATTTTGCGCTAAGGACATTCCTATAAGGAAGATAGCTGTGGTAAAAAAAACCCAACAAAACAGACAGTCAACTTGTTAATCAGAAACAAAATGCAATTGTGTTGGTGTGTGAGGAGGGCAGAGTTCAACCATAAAGTTTTCTGGTAGTACTCCGCCGTCCTTAGGATTCATGCTACAGGTATATCATCTCTGTTTTTACTCCACAATAATTCGCAAATCCTTTTAAATTAGCAAACCGCCGCATTGCGCGTCGGTTGTTCATTTGCTTACACTGATTGTCTATTATGACGTCACCTTGCTTTTGAGTCGCATAGGTCTGTTTAGGTCAGTAACAAGGAATTGACAAATCAGAAGCAATTATTGATATAGTGGGAATATTCTCTTGATATTATTCCTAGCCGGTAAATATTTTTAATACATAGCATGGCTTTGAAGGCGAAATACCAAAACATCGGCGACAAGAAAGCCCTGGATTGCCAATAACAAAGGCAGAGGGCGACATTACTCTTCCTGTCATTGAGGGAAAATATACTGGTATTGTCGTTCAAGACAGGATGTTATTCATGTGTTATATAACATTAACAAACGAAATTGGTTTGACAAACTATCAACTTTATTTAATTAGATGTGTATTTTAGTTACAACTTAAAAACTTTTGTAAAATGTTTTGTAAATTCCGATGGGTACTCTTTACTTTCTTAAATAATGATTTTATGCAGTTTGAATGCATCATTTGGACTAGCTATGAAAGACTATTTTTCTTTTCTCCTGTGAAAGTTTATTTTGTTATCAAAAGCACGCTCAAGCATGAGTTAGTAACTCTTGTTTTATTTATTGACTCTTTAGCTAACGTGAGCCAAAGACCAAAGAGCATTTTTATACAGGAACATATAGAGAAAAATCTTTAAATCTCAGGAAGTATAGATTCAGGTTTGTTCAAATCACAATCATCAGCGGTAAAGAAGGGCGACGATCAAGATTTTTTTACATAGGAATATAGCAAAATACTTTTAAAATATTCTTAAAAAGTCATTTGGTCAAAACAAGCTGACTGTAACTTTTGTGAGAGCATCCTCATGTACTGTTGATTAAAGTTTTAACATATAGTGATCTCTGGGGGAGGGGGGGGTAGAGTGCACGTGGGGCTTTAATGGTAGGTGTTGAATTTTCACATCTTTGAAATCTTATTCTCAAAACCAAAACAATAAAAGATACTTAATGTTTAACTAGAAAATATGTTTGAGAAATATTTAAAAATCAAGATATACGTGAACGCCATTAAGTTTTGTAAACATTTGATATTCTAAAAACAGTATAAAGATTTTGTATGCTAATGTTGCTCATCAAACGTGGTCCACAATTTTAGATTTTTTGCGAAATTGCTTACCTTTGCCTAGCAACTGGCTCTTTGAATATTTAACCAAACCAAACGTAATTAATGTGCAACGTAATTACACGCGAGGATGATATAACAGTTTCCTGTAAAATATAACTGTTTTCTAAAGAGCAATTTATATGTTTCCGATTTGATTCAGTAGTTTTAAGGTCAAAGGTAATTAAATTATCTCATTTATATGTTTCCGATTTGATTCAGTAGTTTTAAGGTCAAAGGTAATCAAATTATCTCATTTGTTACCTAACGGAAAAAGTGCAATACAAAAAATATGGACTGGTCGTTATCTTTGAGACGAGCTTATATATTTGAAATTGACTATTAGTATATATAATTATAAGGTTATATAGTGAGAATTTACAACTGAATATAACAATGTCTTGTTTATAGGCACTATTTCTCTCTCTCTCTCTCTCTCTCTCTCTCTCTCTCTGAGCAAAGTTTCCACGCGTTGCATAAAAAAGTCTAAATGATTGATATGTACAAAAGAGCTGTGCAGAGACACATGGCTACTTTCTACATCATAACGTGTAACAAACGTTACAAGGTGGTCGGTTATAAACTTTGAATTACAATAGGTATTTACCTTGTTTTTGAAGAGACAATGTGCAGGGTCAAGTTTCTATATGCCCCAAAATTGGAGTTATTATAGGGCTTTATAATTTTGAAAATATTTCAAGTAAATAAATTTTAAAAGCCATTTAAACTGTCGTGTTTATTTTATGCAAATTGAATAATCAGCCGAATAGAGTTAACGGAAAATGGAAAGTATTGAACAACAATTAGTGAAATGTATTCATTTCACAAGCAAACCCTCTTGCAGAAATATTTAATTATAAATAAATGATATAAAAAAAAACAAAAAAACAAAAGTGGACCATTTACTATTAAACATTAATTGCAATATGATTTCTCTATTGCCAAAGAATAGTAAGCGCAATCAATTCCCTTACCTTCGGAATCCAATAATTGTTATTACATATGTAGAAAAGGCAGCTGAAATGCATTTTACCTATGATGGGTTATTTACTGATTCGATATGACTCGATAAGAGGACGACTTGGGTTCAAAAGTCATTATACAAGACTCCTTCAATGTGTAGCACAATTGTTAGTTTCGTGATTTCATGTGTGTGGATATTTGGGTTTCCTTTTTGTTCTCTATGTCGATTTTAAAGATTTTTTAAAAGTTTTTATTTTTAAAGCTTGAAAAAGCCAGAAAAACTATCCGTTTTCCAATTTCTAATTAAGCAATAAGATGGATATTATAGACACATTTTTTCTGGGCTCATACTGAGTGGTTCTTAGTCAAGCGACAAATAACAAAAAAGACACAACTACCAGACACAGGGGTGTTAAGGAAGCATATGGAATCTGAGTTACATGTAATTCCGTGAAATGACAAATCTTAGTAATTATGTACATATTCAAATATCTAAGCAACGAAACGTAGACCAAAAACTAATAAAAAATACTTAAGACAATTTTTTTTTCAGAAATTAGTTTGTACTTCGTAGATTTACACATTGATGACGTCATGACTGAAAGTTGAATGTCTGTGAATTTGATCGGAAAGCATTGTAAACATATTCAAAATATAACTTATCTAAGAGCTCTAATAAAGTATTGTGGTGTGATTTTTTGAAAATTGAACATAAAAATACTGAGAAAGATGTTAGTGTTATCGATCATTCGCTAAAAGGTATGTGAAATTGCTTTTATTTTTCGGCCATGCTTTCCTCTGTCGTTGTTTACGATATAAAAATCCGACTAGAACAACACTACCCCGTAAAAATTTAACTTGAAATTTTATACGTACATGTATCGTTAGTTTGATCAATGCTTAAATTGAAAAAGGCTGCTAGAATCCCGTGTTTTGTGTTGCTTTGATGCAACATACCGTTTTCCGTTCAAACTTTATAAAAATTGGGAAGGTTTTAAGAGAGCCGGGCGAATAACTATTTAATTAAGAAGGACATAGAATTCTAGCAGCGGTTTTGATTAAACTGATATGTTTTGCCTTCACTTGGTATGTTAATTTTATGTTGGAAACCGCGGGGTAGTGTTGTTCTACATGTAGCACATTTTATGTTAAGAAATATACTTAAGCTATTTATAGTTGTCACGTGATAATGCACCAATGTGGGAGTAATGTACTGCCCGATTATATTGCACGGACATCTATTTTAAAGGCTTATACTAAGTTTTTGATCTTATTCAAAACAGTTATTTAATTTCACGATTTTGAATAGAACAGTCAAAACAAGACGCTAAATTGCCCATATGCTTCCTTAACACCCCCGCGAACCAAACATTGTAACAAATACAAATAAGTAGCTTCTTGTGAAGAATAAGGAATATAAACCTATAAAAACAAAAAAAACAAAACAAAACAAAACAAAACAAAAACAAAAACAAAGTACAAAAACCAAACTCTTCATTCCGTGGATAACAGCCTCGAAGTAAAGATCAATATGATATGACACTCGTTGAAAACAGTAAGGCATAACTTTTTAAGCAGTAAATGTTGATTATGAAAAGAGCAAACAGCGATCTTTAGGGACATCTATCCTTGGTGTCCAAGGTTTTGCCCTGAAGAAGTTAATACAAATAAGCTAATTATATACATAATATACATGATCCCATTGACAAGATGAAATACGATCCTATAACATTTCTTAAAACGAGAGAAAACGAAATAAGGACCATTTTATAGAATGAGCTAGCAAAAGTAAGAGAATAAAATGTATCGCACTCTGCAAATTTGTTTTACAAACTCTACGCGGGATCATGTGGAAGTACCCGAACCACATTTTCATCGGTGCTGTCACGTTATTCTCCATAACATTGACACCAAACAATTCTTGAGAGCCAGCATCAGATATAAAAATCATAATCTCTTTCTTGGAATACCACAGAGAAGATAGTAATTGGGCGTTTGAAAAATCATGAAACTCATCCATATTGTAAACGTTAGTCCAATGAAAGGATCCGGTGTCAATCCATTACCTGCGAAGTTGGCAAACAAAAAGGTCATTGTCAACGTACAAAACAACGAAACAACGATCAAAAGTGTTTCTTGTGGTCGGTGCTAGCCTCTCGTTACCCCTCGAAGAATAACACTCAGCGAGTACTCAATTTCGTTCAACTATTGACGATTTCGACGCTTAAGACATGACGACATTCCTAAATTTGAGAAAAAGAACAATATTTCTGTCAACGTGTTTGGATAAGGTACAAGCATGTACCCCTATTTCTTACTAAGGAAGGTAGTTGAAACATTGACCTCTTGTTGATTCACAGGGGCGAAAACTATCATTATTATTCCATTAAGAACTTTAACACGCTTACAAAAATGTTCAAAATGTTGACAACAACCATACTTTTATTCTCATTTCTGCCATCATGGAGTCACAAAAGATGATCTCCTGACGAAGCATGTGCCATATTGTCATGTACACGGCGCTCAGAGAACCTAGATGCTTCAGAAGAGGAAAAATGGCTTAAATACACTGATGTATCTAATCAACTCAGAGTGCCATTCATAGTATATGCCAATATTGAGAGCCTGTTATAGTGACAGCATGGATGCCAGCCGGATCCAAGTAAATCCTCTACAACCAAATTGGCCCAACACATACCCTCTTACTTTACCTACAGGATTGTAGGCATTACTCCCGAAACCATTGAAAAATATGTGATCTTTCGTGGTCCTGACATAGTGAACGTGTTCGTTGATCACGTGGTCAAATTGAAAGGAACGAATCATTACCCTTCTCCATAACCCAAAACCTAGTTTTACTGGCGAAGAATCAAATTTCTTCCGGACAAATAAGGTCTATCCAGAGAAGATGCTTAAGTTAAAGCGGAGGAAAATGAATTCAAAAGACCTCAAAATATTTTCAGAAAAGTACAGATTTTTTTATCTTGTTCATACTTCAATTACCAAACAGACAAATTCATCGTTCATTCTTAAACCATAAAAGATGTCAACAATTTCCTTTCCAATGGCTATACCGATCAAGCATCGATCAAAATGGCGTTAGACAAAAAAAAAGACATCTTTTGGAGAATGGGTGGAAAGAGGAGAACACTGACTCTGAAAAGGAGGAAGATAGCCAGGAATCAGATGACGAAGAAACTTCTTAGATTGCTATTTGTATTATTTTTATCTTTAAAACACGGTGTGAACAAATAAAACATTTCTGTTAACAACAAAAACAATTGAGGAAAATGATTGTTGATGGGGTTTTAAATGACATATACCACGTGATTAAATTATCGTATAAAAAGAAAGCTGACCATGTTCTTTATCATTTGGTCGCTGAGATTTAAAGAGTCAACATGTCCTGGAAGAATTATTTAGCAAACAAATATTATGATCCTGTTAGTTGTAAAGACAAAAACCCTACAGTCTTCAAAGAGGTGTTCGGAGACGTTTAAAGAAAAACAAAGTTATTGCCTTTGAGGTGTCAATTTGATGGATATGTCAAAACATAAAAAGAAAAAAAGACGATGTGACGTTAGGTTTGTGCTTGTCGTTATCGGTATATTTCCTTAATTCTTATGGTTGCAGCCTATTAAGGTCAAAGTGTCACTGCAGCGTTTAACATGTCCTTCGAGAAGGCCGTCGTCCTACCAGACTTCGGCCAGATAAAGGCCAGGAATTCCGGTGTCAAGCTGTCAACAGTTTATGAAGCGAGCAATTAAAACATCGATCATTTGTACGCCCAGATTATCAAAGTCAAAGCCATTTATGCCGAACGAGGGATAAAAGCAATAAAGGCTAAACTGTATCGATCTATCACCTACAATTGAATCGTTACGTTGTTAACCTGCAGGACTTTGCAAGAAACTACACGCAACATAACATAGAACAATTGATATGCCTAGGCCTCCTGTTAATGTTGGTGAAAGATGCATTTCCAGTAAAATATTCAAATATGGAACAGATGACACAGACTCTGTGGTATCTTTTATTTCACTAGGATATATCGTTAATTTGGAAGTAAGATTTATTTGCTAACAAGGTCGTTGTATTGACCATAGAGCATACGAAAAGATGATTTCAAACGGGACTGTTGATAGTCCTGTTTTATTAACTTGTTTGTCAGTAGCTTGCCTCGCCTTAGAAACTGTTCATACGAAAAGAAAGCCCTTGCGTATCGAATTAACTGAGAGACAAAAACACCTTATGCAGGTGATGAATGTATATTGCTACATAAGTAAGGAAAGTTGACTTTAGAAAAATTGAAGTCATTGCGTTTATCATAAAGTTTTGTTGTAAGGTTACCATCAATGTCCATTTCCAGTAAAATATACAAATATGAAACAGATGACGCAGTTCTGTGGACTCTTTTATTTCAACTTCACTGGGATATATCGAGTCGACGTAACTATGGAAATAACAATTGTAAATTGATAATACGTCGTCGATATACCTGAATGTTGAGTTGAATGCCACAGCGAGTGATTTATTTTTTTCACGTACAAGTTTTTGAATAAATACTGCTTTATAAGAATATAGAAATAGGTCTGCTAACAATGAGTCACAATTGGTACCCATGGGAATTCAAATAGGATGTTGGAAGACTTGATTTCCAAAAACTACATTGATCAGAAACCCAAGCATAAAGAAAATGTGGCCCTTTTATCCAGTGATATTCTGTGCAAAGTTTGGTTGAAATTGGCCCAGTGGATCTGGAGAAGAAGATGAACATGTGAAAAGTTGACAACAACGACAATGCCAACAACGACAGACAACGAGTAATTTTTGATCAGAAAAGCTCAATCGGGCTTTTAGCCCGAAAAAAAAACAGGGTGTCATTTTCATATAAAAAATGAATGATGCATTAATTCTGATAAGGATGTAAAATAACGATTCCCTTTTTAGCTTATTTAAAAACGTGTAAAATAATTTTAAACATTGTTAATGGTTTTAATGGTAACACTTTAAAAGTATTGGTTTCTCCATCAATTTGTTTTCTAAAAAACTAAAACTAAAATTAAAAGTTGTACAAAAGTTGTTTATGTCTTCGGTTGTTTATATTTTTGGGCAAAACTTTTTTAAATGGCATAACAGTAGGTAAGTTATGCTATTTTTCCATCTTAAGTCTCAGTTACCATGGCAACGGTTACCCACGGCAAACAACGTTTAATGTCTTTTTACGTATTGCATCTAGGTGTGTCCATGTATGAAATATAAAAAAATTGATAACCATGCATGGTCAGACTTAAGTAAACATTTTTGATTCTTGCATCAAAACATAAAACCAATACTTGATGATGAAGATAATATCGAATTTAATTGGTTTATATTACAATCGATATCTGGTGTATTGAAAACAAAAACATCAGTACTTTATGATTAAGATAATATTCACATTATGGGTCTAGTTTTCAACCAATTTCTAGGACTTGAAATAGTCATCTTAAAACATTGTTACTTTTGATTTGTTTCGATCATATTAAAAGAAAATTACATAATTGCATCCTACAAAAACTTAAAATTACTGGTTTTCGTTAAGAGCAATTAAGTCTAAACTATTAATACCAAATATGTATTTCTGCCTGATGAATGACACAAATTAATATTGGTTTTAATAGTTCAGTGATAATAACTTTAAACCAATACATTTAAATGTTAGGTAGATTTTATTTCATCTCTGTCACACTAATTCACTTTTGCGTAAAAGCACATTAAAAACAATATTGTTGAAATATACCTATTGAATCTTAAAATAATTAAAAATACTCCTGTTTGACAAAAACAAAAGTAAAATGTAGAACTGAATATTTGTTAAAAAAAATATTAAAAAGAAAGTTGCATGCTTAATTTCAAGAAAGACAGCATGACATGTGGTGATAACGAGCAGTGTTCAAATTCAAATGTCCATTGGAAAATAACAAAACAGGATCAGAGCGAACACGGTCCTCTTTAAAAAAAAATACAGGTAAGATCAGGTGCCATGGAGTAGTGACCATCCTCTGCTGATCGGTCACACCTGCTGTTTGCTATTTGTCGTAAACAGGAAAACAGAAAAGTCCGTACACAATTAGTTGATAGCATGCAATACACAGTTCATAAACAGGAAACACGAAAACAAATGAAAGATAAAAAAAAATCAGCAATTAAGTTTGATGTTCTCTAAGAAAATTGTGAAATTGAAATTGTAATTTAGTATCTACCTCAACCAAAAGGAATTTGGTTTATAAACTTCTTCTGTTTGTAAATTTTGTAGGATTGTAGGAAGTTTAATAAATATTTTGAAGACCTAATTGAAGAAAAAAAATATTTTTTTTTCCTAACCAAAAATTGGTCTGCTGCTTATTTCTTGGTATAAAAACTATTTTTCGAAGTAGTTGACTGCGTTTTACAAAAGAACTTACGCCTTAAGACAAAATTAATGAATTTTAATTAATCACCAACTAATTAATGATTTATTCTTATGGCTGGAAAAAATAAAAATGGGAATTTAAATATTTTGAAACAATTGGTTTTATGTCAATTTTGTTTTTTAAAGATCATTCTACGAGACTGTAAATATTTACGACTTTGTCGTGTCTTTTTGTAAAATGCAACCCAGAAATGTTACTTTTTACAAAAATCCTACCAAAGCCTCTTTAATAACTAAATTTAAATAAATTTTATAAAGTTTATATGAGTTCAAATCAATTTAAAAACATCTTGCATTTCCAAGTTGTTTTCGTAGCTCTGCGTCTAATTGCCGACGATTGGATTGTCGGTTGATTTCTTAAAACTTTTCCAGAATTTTAAATATTAACCTACTTCCCTTCCCCAATCCCCCCCCCCCCCGAGAAAGAAAAAAAACAAGAAAAAAAGACGAAAACCAAATAAAAAAAAAAAGGTCAAGAACAATCATTGATCGCCACGAGATCGCATCTAGTTATAATTTTTTGTTAACTTTGAAATGAAATGAAAATTCAAAGTTCAAAATTCAAATGAAAATTTTATGCCCAGAACCTTTTATGTAATAATATATCTAGAAATTGTTAATCGATTTATACAACCACAGAACTACATATACATTTATGAGGGAACAAAGACATGAAAATATATATGTAAAGTCAACAAAAAATAACTAAACACTTCATAATTTGATTATAAACACATCATAAAAGAAATAAATACTTGATAAGTTAGTAATAAACGTGGGTGTTTTATGGTACAATTGGTAGATAATGTGATCTTTTATTTTTTGAATACCCCAAAAATGTGCATCTTTGAAAAAAAAACTCATATACACTGTTACTCACAATTTTTTTTCTAAACTATTCATTTTTATTTCTAAAGTTTCTTTTTCTAAAAAAAAAAAGGTTAACATAAGACATTTTAATCCACTTTAGTGCTATCTTACTAAGGCAATAAAGAAACCTTTGAAATGGTTGATATTAAACTTGTTGATAAATACATTCATTGGATAACTCTTTAGAGCATACATATACACTACAGACCTCGAGTACAAGCATTTTCCCGAATGATGACCATATTACTGTTGGGAGCTGACAAAGACCTGGACCTCACAAACGTTGATAGAGTTCTCCTCTCCTGGTTGACCGAGGATTTTCATTAGTACGTATCTTCCTACAGCACCGGAAGCACAATACACCGCGATCACGTCTCGCACTTGTGCTGGTCCTTTGTAGAATCCACACGATGCTTCATTTTCATTGTTGATGATGTTTACCTGGACATCATGCAATCGTGCTCCTTAATAACATAACCAACATTCAATTTCATTTTTTTTTTAAATAAAGTTTTCTTTATCATGTTCTATTTATATAAAAACAATTTGTTTGATTTGACATTGTTTTTTCCCCCTGTTTTTAATGTTGAATGAGAAAACAAATATATGACAAAAGTAAATCAAGACATGGTTAAATCATATATGACATAGATACACTTTTGAAATTCTAAATATTTACCACAGCAATGATATCTGTTGTGGATTATGACTTTCTTTACGTCATACATGGTCTTGAGGTCTATTTTGAGCCAGGGTTGGAACTCAAAGTCAGAATGTGCAATTAAAAGATAGTTGCTACAATCGATAATATTGTCAACGGCGTGAGAAGCTATCTGATTGGTATCGCGTATCGTTGTACTCATCGTAGCAGGCTTTGATACTGCAACTGTAAAAACACAGTCGTAAAATTAATTGTTATCTATTAAGTATGATATTTTTCAGCTAAAGTTTTAAGTTTTTTCTTTTTTTTTTTACTATTAAACATATTGAACGTTAGAAAAAGGAAAAAATAAGCGCGATTTAGCAAATATATACTAGTTTTGGGCTTTAAATAAGTATGACTTGTTTTGAAAAATTATACTTTGCCTCTTTTCAAAGTTCAAATTTAAAAATATGATTACAAATTAATTGGCGAAAAAGTGCTAAAAAAAGTTATTGTTATCGAAATTATTGTTGTATAACCAATTACAAACATTAAAGAACTTTCTTACTATTTTCTGCATCTTCTTCCTAAAAATGTAAGATGACAAAAACTTTATTTATTGGAAAAAACTGGTCAAAACATTTAAACTACGTAAAGCGATTTTAATGCTGATGATATGTAATTTATTCACATCAAATATTATTTCATTGAACAGTTGACCTTTATGATGATTAAATAAAAATAAATATTTTGTTTACACAGGGATTAACAAAAGTCTATTGGCAATTTATATAACTGACAAATAGAATGGAAGGCATAATTGCGATAAAAACGCCGATTAGTTTTAACGCAAAAAGCGTTACAACACCTTTTACTGAGGCGAATGTTGAAGTCTCTCGTTTAATTTATTTATTGCAGATTAATTTTTGGCGGCCATTTTACTTGAATTATTATTTAATGAGATAATAGGCACAAAAAGTTCTGGAATAAGTTGTTTGATTGATGCCTCACAGTTTTTTGGATATAGGTTGATTCTGATTAGAATATTGTTTTAAAAAACAATTAAAAATTTATAAACTTATACTATAATATACAAGATTAGACATAAGATAAAAAAAAAACCGGTTGTTTGTATATCAATTTTTTTTTTCGAACGTAATTGACTAGTTTAATTTTAAATAGTTTTCAAAATTATCAATGGAAATAATTACAGGTTCATTTACTGTTACATGTAGTTTTTTTTAGATCATATTCTCTGAAACCAATAAAAATACATGTACTTATGTGAGATGAAGAAAAAACCAAGTCCCTACGAATACTGAAAAACCGATTTCAGTTTGTAATCATACGGATTTTATTTTTGGTATTCATTATTGAGTTTTTTTAATTATTATTTACAGCACGGATAAGAATCATGGATATTTCGTTTAAGCAATAAATATATTTAGTAGTATTTTTTGTTAATTCTGTGAAAAAATAAATTTTGCTGTGAATAATTGTATCAATTTAATTTGACTATTCAATTTAATACTTATTGACATATAAGTTTCTTACATCAGTATTTCTATTATTTCGCATTTTCTTAAAATCAATTCTTACTAACAGAGTCGGAGGGAAAATCCAAGAGGACCCGAAAAAGAGGAAAATCGATCGGGATAAAAGCGTGTTCAAAGCGTGTGAAAAGCGAACAAATCGTTTCGTGCAAATCGTTAAGCGTTTTGGGCAAAGCATGAAGCATTCCGTGTGAACCGTTTAGTGAGCGTGTAGGGAGCATGCCGCGCGAGTGTGGGGTAGTAGTTCGTTTCAGGGTTTGTATTTATTAAGCAAACTTTCCAAAGTATTCATTCACATATTAAACAGACACAATCATTGGCTGGTTTTTTTGTTGGGGGGGGGGTTAATATTTAAATTTTCAAACTCATATTTTTTTTCAAATAACATTATTCATCGTTTTACAAGGGCAATTTGTATTACTTACAATACACTCCAAAATTTTTTTTAATAAGAAAAAGAAAAAGAAAAAAAGATTGAACTGTCATCGCTTTATATTTTGCATCGCAATAATTAGAACAATTGTAATGCGGGATAAAATTAACTGTGGGTATCTTAAGCTGATTAATAAAGAATAAACAGTTAGATAAACTAAAAGATATTAATTTGAAACATTTAGTGAGCTGGTTTTTTGTCTACTTGATACCAATTTAATTTCGACATCATTTTTGTAGAAATTAAAGAATAATTGTCTTACCATTTCGTAATATTTACAGGTCATGTTTTTTTTTAGCTCTTCTTTCTCCCTTAGTGTCATCCACTCACAACAAGCCCGACATCTATACAGGTCCTCCCTGATTCGACAGACCTCCATTCCAATACACCGTCTGTCTCCCCAGCAAAACTCCGTGCATTCCCTCAATGCAGCATGAAAACTACCTCCGTCGCCGGAAAACAAAACTTTGTAAGCATTGTAAGCACCCGATAGGGACCCGGATGAATTAATTCTAAATTTCCACTGGTTACACTGCTTGTTTACCTCGGCACTCGATAACGAAATAACGAATAAAATGTAAAGCGGAAAGGGCAATTTTTTGCTCATTTTGAAATAAATGTTTAGGCTAAGACTATCCAGTATATCCAAGATAACAACTGGTGTTTGAGTGTTTAATAAGAACGCACCATTTGCAACACCAAACTCTTTTATATAAATAATTTGCAATCGATTTTTGTTGTACATAGTTTGAATCAAGTGTTTTTAAATGCATTTTCAATGTTTTTGCGGTGTATTGATTTTTCTAAGAATCTCCATTTATGATCAAATAAATTGATGACTGATATATTATTAACAGTATTGAGGGGGTACCTCTTTGATTAAATGAAAACGTTTACTAACAGTTTCGAATTTCAAACTGTCTTTTGTTGATAAAAAAAACCCTTTTTTTTGGAAATTTAATATAAAAAAGATCGTGAGTTTCATGCTAAAGAACACTAATTAGATTCATAGAAACAATCTTCATAAGTCAAGGGTTTCTGATCCGCTCCGCTTTTCGGGAACAGTTGACAAAACTGACAATACATGTTCACTTTTGCTCCATCTAGCGAGATAACACATTTTTAAACGTTGGTGAAATTTTAAATTACCAATCAGAATAAGTATATATTAAAAAAATAAAAGCACCAGGCTACACCCTTATACAAATTGTATATTGTATTTATATATATAAAAAGATTTGTTTACGGGTAACAAGTCAATAAGGAAAGTTTGTCCAAATTGATCAATGACAACGGAGCAAAGATAATTCATTACACCATTAACATCAATCATGTAAAAGCGGTTCTTATTTGATCATGTAAACGTTTATGACACCAACCAGAAAGCCGGGTTTCTAGCTCTGTCAAACTAAGCCAGTTCGGTTAAGGATTAATGTAGAGGAGAACGGATCAGAAACCCTTTCAAAGAGTTCAACATTTAAATGCTAATGTGATTTTAATGCAACCAAACACTAATTGGCGTTTTAATTGGAGTATTAACCGTTTTAAACATTTGAATCTAATCAAACAATGTCAGCCTGCCAAGAAAAATACAACTCATATAAAGGTAAAAAGGTCATTTATTAAGTAAATAAATGATATTATATAGAGCAACACATATACAAGACATATATATATATATATATATATACATGTAACTAACAATGACAGAGTCCTTCTCTTGTTCAAATTAAAAGCATTGCAAAATATTCACAATTGGCGCACGACCACTTTACACCACTGCGATTTTTGAGCTTTGCACGAGCTCTCGCATACGTTGCACGAGCTCTCGCATTCGTTGCATACGTTTCACTGGTCGCATCAAGTCTCCTCTGAATAGTGGACATGCACACTATTCAGACGCGACCAAACGCGATCCAAATCATTGCAGTGCAACGCACGAACATGAGTACGAACGTTTTACAACGTTTTGTGTACTCGCAAGAGTGATACACAATTTATAAAGTTTATGCGTCTGTTTTGCGACCGTGAGACTGTTGCTTAACGTGTCTCATGTAATCTAGCAACGTTTTACTATCATTGCATGACTTATCAGCCTCAATATTCCATGTTTTGCTACGAGTATATATATCCTGTATTAGTATCTCTGTTTCGGAACAAAATTTACAATATTTATTTATTGCATAATGGTGAGGGAAATACATGCATTAAGATTTATTCCCTGAAGAAAAATCATATTTCCCGAGGGCTTCGCCAGAGAGAAATTTGTTTTTCCTGGGGAATAAATCTTCATATTCCCTGAACATTAATGCAATTAACGTTTTATTATACCTAGCAACATATGATTACACAAATTACGTTGATTTCTAATAATGTTTTCAACAGTCGCAACATTAACGTCGTGATTGTTTGATTTCCCATGTAACTGTCTCACTTTCATAAATCATAGATAGTTAAGTTGGTTCTAAGATATAAAGAGACTTATTATAATTAAATATTTATGATTTAATCATATTTGTCTACATCGTATGCTCATATCGGCTTTTTCATTCCTATGACATCGCCCTGTCACGTGACTTTCCAGACCAATCAGATATAATAGAATAATCATATTATGGTATAATAATAAATGCTGCTGCATATCTGTATCTTCTTGGGCGGCATCTTTTCTCGCTTTCAACTATGTCCTGAATATGGGTGGTGCATATACCCCCTCTGACTCGCACGATCATTCGTACCATGGAATGCATGATCGCACGTCCACTTGCTTTGGCGCATGTTCAATCGTCCGATCACCTAGTCTCTCGCGCGATCCTACGCATTATCTTTTCTCGCTTTCAACTATGTCTACTAAATATGTGTGGTGTATATACCCCCTCTGACTCGCACGATCATTCGTACCATGGAACGCATGATCGCATGTCCAATTGCTTTGGCGCATGTTCAATCGTCCGATCACCTAGTCTCTCGCGCGATCCTACACATTATCTTTTAACAGTCGCTTTCATTGTACAACAGTCGCACATAGACGCAAGATATATCGCAAGATTTAATGCGTTTACATCGCACAACGTTCGCTTAGATCGTGCTAATTTCGTACGAATACTTTTTTTCAAATGCGATTATTTCGGCAACAGTTTACGATTCATATCTAATTGTATCGGTCGCACGAATATTCAGTCGCTTCTGCTCGTGCGCCAATTGTGAAAGGGGCTTTAAGCAAGAACAAACAAAGATATACTCTCATATGCCATAACTAGTATTACGTTAATCATTGGCACATAGTGCCATAACAAAAGGACTAGTCAATATAAAAGTATTAACTATGCATAAAAGACCTGAGAAAATTGGGCGTTCATCTGCCACCATAACAAGGTAGGCTATGTTTTGTTAGCTAGTTCCCAAGCCAAAACTAGGCTGTCTTGTTTACGCCTAATACCAAAACACAAAAAGAGAGTGAAAAAGACCAACAGCCCCTGACTGTGTGGTAGTAAAATTATACAGATAACGCTAGAAGCTCCAGTCTTTAGGGTATCGTTTGAAGAAAAGTTAGGGGTTTGTTATTGATCTGAAGCCCCTGCCTTCAAGATGTGGATGAAGAAAGCTGTTATAATTGTAGAGTTGGGATTCTAATGTATTTCCGAAATGCGTTAGAGTTCCATCGACCCATAGTCTGAATTTGTAGTTCTGTAAAACCCTTGGCAGCAGCTGTAGATGCTGCTACGATTCGAAAACTATAGGTGTGATAATTATGTAGATTAAGATCACAGAAAGATAATGCTGCTTGCAACTGTTGTGTAAAATAATGACGGGTAATTGGGGACCATCCAAGAAAGAGAAACGTGGTTCAGAGCAATAAGAATGTTTCCTCAAGTCAAGGCAGCGCTCCACAGCTTGGTAATGACAGAGGTAAGGAGTTGTAGTATTCTCCTGTAGTCGCAAGGTTGTGGAGTGTGATTTCGAATGTTTGAAGTGTGGAATATTGACATCAATAAATTTTTGGACTCTCACATCTTGGTTAACGCAGATATCACCAAATTTGAGGAAATGTTGGTTAGAATTACCAGTTTAAATAATTTCGCCTACTCATAAAAAGGCACAAAAGGCAACAATAAACATGGCACGTAGAAGAGCTCTTAAAGACGGAGGTGATGTATGTTCCAGGGCATTAACAAGTTTCCCTAATATCAAAGGAGTGATTGGTAGTCTGGCATCTGTTGAAGGTTTGCATTTCTTGTAGCCTTGAAGCATTTTCTTTATTATAAAATGTTGGGCTACATCCGAAAAATCCCCAAATTTGAATATAAAGCTAAGAGACGATATCAAAGTTCGGGTTGTAGATGCTGCCAAGTTACTCTGGAAGCAATGGACGATGAATGCTGACATGTGCTGAACCGAAGGTGGTAAGAGTTGTACTTGTTCTCTAAACGTTTGCACCAGAAATTGGAAAGCTGATTGGTATGAAACTATGGTTGACTGCGACAGTGAGCTTTGTAATAACATATTTGTTGTGGCACTTAAAGATGAACTAACTCCTGCGAGACTTAGGTAGGTTCGTTGTCCCTGAATGGAAACTGAGCTTTGAATTCGTCCACCTGTAAGCGAAAAAGTAAATCAGCAGCTTTATTTGATTTGCCTGGAATATGTTCAGCAATAAAATGAACATAATGAGAGAGGGATAAAATCATGAGTCGTCTTATAAGTTTCAGAACGCAAGAGTCCTTAGAAGTGTTTTTATTTATCACTTGGACGACAGCCATATTATCTGAATGCAAGATTACCGTGCAGTTTTTAAGACTAGATCCCCACATTTCCAAAGCAAGAGGGTGTATGTGTGATATTGGACACATACAGAGCCTTGCCATTGAAGTTATCTAAAAATATCTGCCAAGCTTTGAGGTCAGCTCGAGCTTCCAAGTTAAGTCTGGTATGGTGGTATGGTTTAGACAAACCTATAGTTATATTTATTAAGCGTCTCAAAAAGGTACGACCCGGGGAACTACGTTGAAAGCAAAGTTCAGTAATCCTATAACAGACTGTAATTCATGAAGTGTAACTGATCGTCTGTTTTGGAGTTTAGCTAATTGTTGTTTTAAGCGTATTAATTTGTTCTGAGGTAATCTAATTTCAAACAGCACTGTATTTAACTCTTAACCCCAAAAAGCCAGGGTTGTGGAAGGGTAGAGGGTTTTCAAAGCATTGATAGGGAACCCAATGTCTTTTGCTAAAATATAGAATGCCATTAATGAACTATAGCAAGAAGAGGACTTTGGTATGCCAAGGAATAAGAAATCATCCAATAGATGCACACAATGCGGAAAACTTTGTCTCCAAAATCCACTGGTGCTGTGCTGAATTTTTCAAGTAAGTTACAAGAATAGCTTAATCCGAATGGAAGGGTTTTGTCAAAATAATATTTAATATCAATCATAAAAACCGAGGAGTTTAAAATCATCTGGATGGATTGGAATCTGTTTATACAGTGTATGCATTTTCAAGGTCTGTTTTGACCTTGGGGAGTTCCTTTTCCCAATCGCTGGATAATGCTGATAGCTGTGTCAATTGATTAGTATTGGACAGTGCAAAACGGTTGTGGGATATGATGATTAATCAAGCTGCCTCCTGGAAAGAATAAATGATGTATTAACTTAAATTCACCAGGTGTTTTTAGGAACTAAGCCCAGGGGGACACTTGTATGTTTGGAGAAGGAGGGAATTCGAAAGGCCTCGCGATGTGCTTTAATTTTAATTCTTTGGAAATGCGTTGGTGAAGAATGCTTTCCTTCCCATTTATAGACGACAAGTTAAATGACAATCTGAATGACCGTGGCCCTTGGTAAGGTATTTTAAATCCAAAGGTGAAACCTGTAGTCAAAAATAATGCAAGATCTTCATCGTAGCCTTTAAGGAGCTTTGCAAATATCTTAGGGTTTACTGGTGTGCTGATTGACAATTGGTTGTCTGGTAGATGCGTTATATCGTTTGTTTTGCTGCTTGTTATTCTTTTGTCTGGGACTATATTTCCGAGGGTGTTTTCCGGCACAATATTGGCAGACGTGAGGATGGGGGCAGGAGGTTCACTTGAACAAAACCCATTGTTATTGTAGGAAAAGCAGTACTTATGCCTAGTTTGGGCACGAAAGGGCTGCTGCTTTTTGTTTTTCAGTTTAAAGTCGAAGCCCATTACCACAGCTTCCTGGTACCATTCGACGTCTTTTTTATGCCAAGGGCAAGCAGCAGAGTCCTTTTCTCTCTATTTTCTAAACTTCTCGTCATAGGAGAGTGCTGTCTGATCTCCACAGGTATTTGCAATGTTTTGGATAGTTTGGGCATAGGTCATTAAACTACCTATTTCCTGTGGGAATTTCTCCGAATATACCGCCACAAAAATATGGAAGGCTTCCATTCATTTTGGAATGTTTGGGATGGAATTCTTTTCATTGTGCTTAACAAAAATCAGTTGTCCTTTTTCCAGTGAACGGTACCTATTATCGGTAGATTCATTTTCTGGTGGGAGCAAAGAAGCAAACTTCACATATTGCCCATCATGGATACTCCTTTGAAGTTTATCATCTACTCCTAAGGTGAGGGAAATAGAGGAAGATGCTGGTGTGCTACACAAATTACCTTGTAGTGGGGTGATTAGTTCTTCAAGTTGTGATATTTGTAGATCTTCCACAAGTTAGCATCTTGGATGGGTTTGTCATGAAAGTCCTTTATGCATGCATTGCTGAACGGTATCTTTTAACGCTGGGGTGATTGCTGCCAGACAGGAGCTGACCATGTTTTCCATCATTGATGTTTGAAGCGGAGTCGACTGGTCAGGCTGTACAGCACTGTATAAGGAAGGATCCTCTGGTGACACAATTGTAGCACTTGTACGTTTCCTACGTTTTGGTCTGGTGGCCATCCTGTGCAAATGAAATGGAATTAAAAATGTAGTTAGCATAAGGAATTGCAGGCATAATAGCCTGAGCAGGTACAACATAAAAATGCTGAAGTTGACATTATTAGGTATATATGACATTATTATGTATATATAGCTACATGCTGATATATGAATTATAGCACTGAAGCTGAGTGAACCTTTTAAGATAAAAATATAGCCCTCAGGCTTGTATTAGTAAATTATAGATAAAATTATATATAACACTTAAAGTAAATCCACCGTCCTGTGACGTCATACATTTTTCAAAAACCATGAATTCATTAAAATTCTTGCAAATAGATTTGTAATTTCTATGTTATTATAGGTGCACATCAAAAACTTAAATCATTGTTTACTTGGAGATATTTAATAAGCGTTCTTTACCCATATATTCAACATAATTCAATAATGACAAAGGGAAATAACTCTTTTCTATTTTTCTCTAAGTGATATATCTATCATTTAATATTTATTCGTTTGATGAGATATCGGCGCTTCTGATTGGTCGAAAAATTTCTTTGATACCTGCATCAATAAAATTTTAGCCGGATCTACTTTTCTGGTCTAACACTATTTATAGAACGGGAATTTCCAAGATAAACACTGTCAACAAAATGTAAAGTTGTGTCTGTTTTATTGTCAGCAAACAAAATGCAACCTTGTGAATATAAAAACTTGAAAGTTTAACCTTCAAAAATAAACAAAACACATTATTTGATTCACGACATAGAAAATTAATCGTCTTCTCACGATTTCGTCTGCTTGAGATCAATCAACATTTACAGCGAGGCTGGCTGTCCCTTTTCCAGGAATATTATAACGAACATATATGCCTATAAACTTTCAAGGTAACACTGCTGTTTAAATTTGGTAACGATAATTTTTAAATTTACACACGTACATGATCGGTCATCAGAATAAGCATCGTAAAGAAAAGCTATGAGTAATGCATCAACTCCTTCAGCGCATTACAAGCGGCAGATATACCATTTAAGTACATCACTAGCTATCTAGTTACCACACCGTTTACAAAAGTCGCTTATGCATACTATTCTTTGTCGACATATCAGTTTTTTTCGTCCACGATCGCCTTTCCTTGGATGGTTATGTCCAGTTGCATATTCCAGCGATCTCACATGAAAACTAGTTTTATTACGAGTTTTTCTGCACAGTGAATAATATCACAAGCTATCGCATGTATTTTCCTTTCGTTTTCAGTTCAGCCGGTTCAGATTTTAACTCACTATTTGTGTTTAATCCATTAAATTCAGCTCAATAGCTCTGCATCAGCTGAAGGCGCACCCATTTTGAATATTGTTGCTGTTGTTGTTTTGTATTCATACGCGCCGCTTCAATTACATTATTTACATTTTTGATCAATGACACTTCACATTTTTTTTATTTGAAAATATTTTATTAAATGATAAGAAATGAAGATAATAATTTTTCTATTGATCGACGTATCAAAGAAAAAATTGACCGGAAAACTTTTTCATCAATGCGCTACGCGCATTGATGAAGTTTTCCGGTCAATTTTTTCTTTGATACGTCGATCAATAGAAAAATTATTATCTTCATTTCTTAAAAATGCTATAATTTTTCTAATGTAAACATTTTTTTCTTTTTTCTTTAGATTAATTTTAGTTTTCTGGCTAGTAAGCAATAAAATATAAATAGACAAAAAAGTATCCAGCAACTTATATTTAATTTTTAAACAAAAAAGTGTGATTTTCAGATGATAATTTCAGCCTTTGGTTTTCATTACCTTACATCTTAAAAAGTATGGATACATATATATTTCATTTATTTTTTGATGAAATTCAAGTCCAGTAAGCTAAAAAAAGTTAAGTTTGTTAACTTTGAACCCATAATTTTATAGGTACAGAGTTACCTTAAGCTACCCAGGTTTGAAATTCGGTAGGTAATAGACGCTGGCTCGTTTGTATTGACAACGCGTTTCAGTCTTTTCACATGCGAATCTCCAGTACACAAAATAGTCAATCCCTACACACTATAAGATGTTTATTAGAACACAGTTAATTGATGGTATTAAATTGTTACATGATCCAGAGCTAGAATATTCAAAGCTTGTATCAATATCAATCAACGAATTCGCGTGGACGCCATTTTGTAAACAAAGGGCAAAAGTTCAGCAATGGACGCTATCACCACAGCACGCATATTTCAAAACATTTTTAACTTTTTCCTATGGCTATAATTGAAGAACATCCTCCTAAGCACTATACGTCCCTATAAGTGGCGGATCTTGATAATTAGATGTTGTTTTTTCTTCGAAAAGGCGTTGGTCTTTCTTAGTGCGACGACAGTAACAAGAGAATGGATTAATGCGCATGTGCATAGCTAACATTTCCCTAATAAATGCGCATACCTAGTCATGCTAAAATTATTCACAATTGTAAACATAAACAATGACCCACGTGTAAAGCAAATGATGTATTTGGCAGCTTACATAAATATTCTATGCTTTTCTAAGATAAGACTCATTTATACTTAGCAGGCATGATGATTAGAAAAACCCCAGCATAAAAAAGACTTGTACAGATCATTGAGTGACAGACAACTAGAATATTTCAATCTTTAAAAAATCTAAAACCTTAAAAGCGCATTCAACTTCACATAAAAAAATACTTAAGTGGAACAAAGTGTAAATTGTTTCTTCTTTTTTAAGCCCCTTTCACAATTGGCGCACGACCACTTTACACCACTTTGCGTTCGAAATTTTTGAGCTTCGCGCGAGCTCTCGCATACGTTGCACGAGCCCTCGCTTACGTTGCACGACCTCTCGCATTCGTTGCATACGTTTCATGATCACTGGTCGCATCAAGTCTCCTCTGAATAGTGGACATGCACACTATTCAGACGCGACCGAACGCGATCCAAATTATCGCAGTGCAACGCACGAACATTAGTGCTAACGTTTTACAACGTTTTGTGTACTCGCAAGAGTGATGCACGATTTTTAAAGGTCGTAAGATGAATCGCAGTTGTTAATGCGCGTATTGTGCGACCATGAGACTGTTGCTCAACATGTCTCATGTTATCTTGCAACGTTTTACTAACATTGCACGACTTATCAGTGTAATATGCCTTGCTTTGCCATTTGAATATATACCATGTATAAGCATCTCTGTTTCAGACCACAATTCAACAATATACATTTATTGCATGATGGTAAGGGAAATATGAAGATTTATTTCTCTAATAAAACATATATTTCCCCAGGGCATCGCCCGAAGGAAATTTGTTTTTCTGGGGGAATAAATCTTCATATTCCCTTAACATTAATGCAATAAACGAACAACATATGATTATACAAAATACGTTGATTTCTAAAAGTTGTTTGATTGTATGATTTCCTCTGTTACTGTCTCACTTTTCTTTCATAATTTCGAATCATGGATAGTTAAGTTGATTTTGTGAAATATAAAGAATCATAATAATTAAATAATTAAAAGCTTTTTCTTTCCTATGAAATCACCCTGCCACGTGACTTTCTAGATCAATCAAAGATAATAGAATAATCATATTGAGGTGTAATAATAAATGCTGCTGCATCTCTGTTTCTTCTTGGGCGGCATGTTCTCTCGCTTTCAACTATGTCTACTGAAGAGCGTCGGAAATGGGCGGTATATATACCCACTCTGACTCGCACGAGCATTCTTACCATGGAACGCATGATCGCACGTCCAATCGCATTGGTACACGTTCAATCGCCCGATCATCTGGTCTCTCGCGCGATCCTATCGCATTATCTTTCAACAGTCGCTTTCATTGTAAAACAGTCGCATATAGACGCAAGATATATCGCAAGATTTAATGCGTTTACGTCGCACAACGCTCGCTTAGATCGTGCGAATTTTGTACGAATATTTTTTTCAAATGCGATTATTTCGGCAACAGTTTACGAACCATATCTAATTTTTTCGGTCGCACGAATATTCAGTCGCTTCTGCTCGTGCGCCAATTGTGAAAGGGGCTTTAAAGATCTTTTTTTTCAAAATAATGCGTGTTACAGCAACAACATGTATATCATACATCGAAATCAACACATAGACTGAGAATAGTTATAAGTACATATATATCTACAGCACCGGAAGTACAATACACCGCTATCCGGTCCCCATCATCTGCCAGTCCTTTGTAGAATCCACACGAGTTTTCCGGTTCGTTGTTTCCAACGTTTACCTGGACATCATGCAGTCTAAATCCTGTTCAGAACAAATCATGATACCTATAATCACGGAAGAATAAAGTTATGTAGTTTTAAACATTTCTTTTAAATAACCGAGTAAGTTTCATTTGTTAACGGAATGCTACTATTTATCAATTACAATATGATTTTTCGAATTATAATGCCAAGGACACGTAAGCAGAAAGGAGTCTCGTACCTATGAATATAACTTGCGTTTTGAATTGTTAAAATCTTAATCCAAAGTCATGCTGCTGTACAAATTATTCACTGATATGATAGGCTGCAAAAAAGACTGGTTTATAATTCATTATGTAAGTAAGAATTTTGATGTTTATCTCGTCTAGTGTTTTGTTTCTTTGTTTTAGACTGGATGAACTTATATAAAGGTAAATACACACACCATACCGTCACTTATGTTGTAAATCAACTTCATTATTTGATGGATAACTGCACAATATCTAATTGAACGAACTCAAAACCACACATTCATATTTCTTCTTTATGAAAACAAAACAGAATCTTGAATAAAATCTAAATGCTATTTCAAACGCAAAGTGTTGAAAAACAGTGTTTAAAATTTGCTTTCATTCTGTTAGGTACAACCGTATCTTTATGTCTGCAGTGAATTAGACTATAATATAAAATGTTAGCAAGAGACACAAGGTTTCTGTCTCAAAACATGGCGTACACTCGTAAATACGGTATACACATTATTCCAAATATTAACCACACGTACTATCCGTAGTATCGGAAATATTGGCATATAGATAGATAAATATATTTTACGTAAACCGTATGAATACAGAAACTGGTTATTGGTACAGGGCTATACGAATTTCATAACAGTATGACATGTACAAATTCTTTTTGGTAAAGATAAAGACGTTTTTTTAGAAATCTTACAAATAAAAATGCATAAAATTGAAATATTTCACTGGTATAAAAACTGTATCGTTATTGGTACCATTTCAAATTCTCAATCATATATTTATGTTTCTTATAAAATACGTATTCATTAGGTGCCAGTGGTATTTTGTACGGATAAACTTGCATTGACTCTTTTGAATTTGACTTTGTTAAAACTGTAAAGTCCATCCTTTATTAAAATGCAACAGTTAACAATGCTTTTCAATTGCTTTAAAATCAAGCATGCATTTTTGGTAGGGAGTAACAAAATAAATAGAAAACATGTAAAATGGTCAACTTCTGGTTTTTTACATTTTAGATAGCAGTCCTCCAATATACAGGAAATATTATTTTTATATAATAAATTTCGAGAACATTTTTCATTGCAGTCATCAGCATCATTTTTTTAAATCGATTTATACAGACTCTGGTACTTTTCAAATTAATATTTTATAGGAAAACACATTTTTTTACTTGAAATTCAGAGATTTCTTTAATTGCAATTCCGATCACCAATTTTATTTACACGGAATTGTGCATTATTAAATGAATATTTAATACAAAAAAATTTTGTGGCTCACATAAAATTCAGGGACTTCTTTCATTAGACTTCCCTGTACCATGACCAATTTCAAGGAATGGTACGTTATGTGTTCATCCTGTCATAATGACTTGAGATTTAACATTTAACACCATTTTATCAACTAAGACGATTCTCAAGAGCTTTAATTTGATATTTTTGTTAAAAATCGTTAAAAGTAGCACCGTTAGTTCTGACCTTTTGCACAGTGTCGCACAATAGTGTATGTAAGTAGTCCAAGGTCTTGATAAAAAAAAATTATTCTGTTTCATCCAACTTTCATTAGTTTTCAGATGTTGTGTATCTTTTAATAAATGTTGCTCCCAGTTACCCTCTGTATCCCTGTCTTTTCCCTGTTATTTGTTATAGCCTACCATTGAACTTATGTTAACCTTACGCCCACCCTTTCAGTGGTTTTGTGGGTTACATGGTGTATGGAGAACAATTATCTCAGCATAATCGTTTGTTTGGCAAACGTTGCACCATGACAAGATTTCTGAAGTCTTTCTCAATCATTCCCAGTGCCTGCCCAAAGCATGGAACTGGTGGCAAACTGTTCTCAGGTTCCATTTAACCTAGTCATTAAACCGATTTATGCAAAGCTATCTACCACAATTTTATCCACTGATTATTTGACTAAATCTTAGAATTTACAATGTAACGTCACCGGAATTTACGGTGCCGGTCAGTTTTGGGTTCCTTATTTACTTGGTGATAAATACATCCGGTAAGCTGTTTCTGGGAGACATTATTTCCCGCGCGTCTGGGACGCACAGATCGATTTTGAAGACCCTCTACAGCGTCAGGGACGCTTCGTCATCCATATTTTCGCATTTGTGCAAAGGCGCAACGATGTATGTCTTTTTTCTTACACCTACATATTTGTAATATTATTTTCTGATTATTAATTTAAAACTTCATTCGAGATTTTTGGCAAGTGTGTATGAAAGTGCAGTGTTTGATAGAATTTTCTAATTATATTAGGTATAGTAGAATGTTTAAATGTTGTTAAATTTCAGTTGTTACCGTAAATTTCCTGCTATATTGGCTGAATAAAGAATGTAAAAAGCTGAGCGTTTTACTTCAACATACAAAATGGGCCTGTTGCAGAACATACAATAAATCATTGATATCGATTGATTGATTAATTGATTCATTATTGATTAAATTGATTGATTAAAAATCTTATTGCTGATGTGAATTATTTTTAGTGATTATTTATTGATGAGATGATTGAACTCTCAATTGCTAATGTGATTGATTTATATCGGTTGAATTATTTACTGACCGATTTGATTGATTGATGTTTGATATGGTTATTGATCAATTTGTTGTGCAGCCGTACACCTGCGCAACAAAAAGATGACATAGCATGTTTAATTTTCATTATTAAGCCATGACAAACACCAGCTGTGGTCTGTTGTTGTCTTTTCTTATGTCATTGATCCCAAAGGATAAATTTTACTTTAAGGCAAGCATCAGCAGTCTGATCCGTAGTTGTAATCATTACGAGTATCGCAATGGTTAAATTAACACCATGTCAGGTTCGGCATTTTTGTTATCCAATGTATTCAATTCTTCAACCATGCTAGATCGTAAAATTAAACGCAATCCCACCCAAACTAGGTATCATTTCACATAAACATGCTATAATCATTTACAATAGTAATATTTATTAGTTTCACGAGATATTGGCGCTTCTGATTGGTCGAAAAATTACTCTCTTTTTCTCTACTGTTCTGGTTTAACACTATTTTAAGGACGAAAATTTTAAAAAGAAACACCGTCAATAACACGTAAAGTTGTTTAATTGTAACCTAACAAAATACATGTACTTTAACCTTGAAAAATAAACAATGCACATTATTTAATTCACTGATACATAATTAAGCCCCTTCTCACGATTTGGTCTGCTTGAGAACAACTATCAATATTTACGGCGATGCTGGCTGTTCCAATTCCAGGAATAATTTTAACAAACATATAGGCTTATACACTTCCACGGTAACACGACTGTTCAAATTTGTTAACGATGAGTTTTAAATCAAATTATTTATTAATGACTTGATTGAACTCTCAATTGCTAATGTGATTGATTTATATCGGTTGAATTATTTACTGACCGATTTGATTGATTGATGTTTGATATGGTTATTGATCAATTTATTGTGCAGCCGTACACCTGCGCAACAAACAGATGACATAGCATGTTTAATTTTCATTATTAAGCCATGACAAACACCAGCTGTGGTCTGTTGTTGTCTTTTCTTATGTCATTGATCCCAAAGGATAAATTTTACTTTAAGGCAAGCATCAGCAGTCTGATCCGTAGTTGTAATCATTACGAGTATCGCAATGGTTAAATTAACACCATGTCAGGTTCGGCATTTTTGTTATCCAATGTATTCAATTCTTCAACCATGCTAGATCGTAAAATTAAACGCAATCCCACCCAAACTAGGTATAATTTCACATAAACATGCTATAATCATTTACAATAGTAATATTTATTAGTTTCACGAGATATTGGCGCTTCTGATTGGTCGAAAAATTACTCTCTTTTTCTCTGCTGTTCTGGTTTAACACTATTTTAAGGACGAAAATTTTAAAAAGAAACACCGTCAATAACACGTAAAGTTGTTTAATTGTAACCTAACAAAATACATGTACTTTAACCTTGAAAAATAAACAATGCACATTATTTAATTCACTGATACATAATTAAGCCCCTTCTCACGATTTGGTCTGCTTGAGAACAACTATCTATATTTACGGCGATGCTGGCTGTTCCAATTCCAGGAATAATTTTAACAAACATATAGGCTTATACACTTCCACGGTAACACGACTGTTCAAATTTGTTAACGATGAGTTTTAAATCAAATTATTTATTAATGACTTGATTGAACTCTCAATTGCTAATGTGATTGATTTATATCGGTTGAATTATTTACTGACCGATTTGATTGATTGATGTTTGATATGGTTATTGATCAATTTGTTGTGCAGCCGTACACCTGTGCAACAAAAAGATGACATAGCATGTTTAATTTTCATTATTAAGCCATGACAAACACCAGCTGTGGTCTATTGTTGTCTTTTCTTATGTCATTGATCCCAAAGGATAAATTTTACTTTAAGGCAAGCATCAGCAGTCTGATCCGTAGTTGTAATCATTACGAGTATCGCGATGGTTAAATTAACACCATGTCAGGTTCGGCATTTTTGTTATCCAATGTATTCAATTCTTCAACCATGCTAGATCGTAAAATTAAGCCCAATCCCACCAAAACTATGTATCATTTCACATAAACATGCTATAATCATTTACAATAGTAATATTTATTAGTTTAACGAGATATTGGCGCTTCTGATTGGTCGAAAAATTACTCTTTTTTTCTCTACTGTTCTGGTTTAACACTATTTTTAGGATGAAAATTTCAAAAATAAACACCGCGATTAACACGTAAAGTTGTTTAATTGTAACCTAACAAAATACATGTACTTTAACCTTGTAAAATAAACAATACACATTATTTAAGTCACTGAATACATAATTAAGCCCCTTCTCACGATTTGGTCTGCTTGAGAACAACGATCATTATTTATGGCGATGCTGGCTGTTCCAATTCCAGGAATAATTATAACAAACATATAGGCTTAAACTCTTTCACGGTAACACTACTGTTCAAATTTGTTAACGATGAGTTTTAAATTAACATTCATTATTGGTCATCAGAATAAGCATCGTAAAGCAAAGCTATGAGAAGTGCATCAACTCCTTATGCGTATTTCAAGCGGCAATTATACCATTTAAGTACATTAGTAGCTATTTAGTTATCACAACATTATCCAATGTCGTACATGCATACAATTCTTTGTCGACACATCGACTATTTTCGGCCACGATCGCGTCTCCTTGCATCATGGTTATACCCAGTTGCATATTCCAGCGATCTATCTCACATTAAAACCACTTCTAACGAATATTGCTGTAATAAGATTAATATCACACAATTGCATGTATTTCTCTTTCGTTTTCAATTCAGAATGTTCAGATCTTAACTTTCATTTTGTGTTTAATCCATTAAAATCCGCTCAGTAGTTCTGCATCAGCTGTAGGCGCATATATTTTGAATAGTGTTGTTGTTGTTGTTTTGTATTCATACCTGCCGCTTCAGTTACATTATATACATTTTTTATTAATGACATTGAACGGATTAATGAAAATGGTTTATAAAAACGCGCATTGATGAAGTTCATCGGTTGATATCTCCTTTGATACGTCCATCAAGAGAAAAATAGTTTAATTCATTTCATAAATCAATTTTGTTTTGACTGCGTTACTTTGAACCTGTCATGATTGGGTTACTTTAAATATTGCCTTGTCAGTTAATTGAAGGTGTTGATTTTGCAGCGAAGTGTTACATATTATGAATGTTACCACACATATGGCTTCTACTTTATCTTGTACGTGGATTCATGTTTGTATTGTGTAAACAATTTGATCATTGCCATCAATTATTCAAACATGGTACTAACTTGTAAACTTATTAAAGTATATCAGCTTCTGATTGTCTCCTTTATTGTTATTTTTTTCAGACTACAACTCGGGACCGACTTGCTTGTAACAATTACCAAGGTACCTGTTCTCATCATTGGCCTCATTTTGCGCTCAAATAGTGTCAACACTCGACCTGCTATTATTAATTACCATACACCTATTCTTCTCACAGCGTATTTCTATATTGCATCTACTTCTTAAGGTCCATGTACTCCAAGAGCGATAACCAATGAAAGTGATCGTTTAAACTGTAGTACAGCTTTTTCCACCATGGCAATTCGAAAAAAAAGAAATTATGACAGTTGTCAAGAAAAATAATTCCTTGGAACAAATATTTTATTCCTAAAAGAATCATTGATTTAATTAACTATATACAGACGCGTATTTGCGAAAAGAAACAAATTACAATTCACTATATTTCATATTACAGGGATCTTGAATTTAGACATTTTTGAAAACCTTTTATTAAAATAGTACACGAAGGAATACAGTTAAATACGGAAATAGACTATTACTGTATATAGTTCATTAATAGAATTAAAAAAAATGTAACCACCAATGATGTCACAACACTGAATAAAATGCCGTCAGCATCTAAATAGATTAAAACATGAAATGATAAGGCATACAGAAACATCAAGTACAAAATAACATGTGTTAGAATACAGTTGGACATCATGTTATAAAGAGGAGTTTGTTAACGGTGAAATAACGATTTATTTCTCGAAAAGAAACCCTCATTAAATGTTACGGTACTAAACAGTGTGATTAATCAAATAAGTATAATAATTAAATATCAACAGTTATGTGGATTATGTTTAACTAATTACGAGTTAAAGCATATATTTCAATCTTGTTAAAATGTAAACAATGTACACGGATATTTTCAAAATACGAACGATAATTCAGAACATATAAACGATAATATTTTGATAAACCGCACTTAAAACAAATATTTTACAAGTAAACAATGAATAATAAGACGTGATATAAGGATGCATGTATGACTATATAGCCTCGTTTGACGTTAAAAAATGCAATTAACAACATCGGAGAATCAATCATATTACAGTATCAAAAGAATCAATTATTGTTATCGAATTATACAATCAGAGAGCTTAGAACAGAAAACAGAAAAAAGTCAGAAACAAAACAAATATAATTTTGAGATAGTTGACGGTTTGTTATTGTCATTTTTTCATCGAAAAGATCATAGAGTCATTTTTTTAATCAACATGATTAAAATTTCCATAAAATAATTTTTAAAAAACCTCTGCTTCTAGGCAATGTAGGAATGTATTAAACAGTCGAAATTTACTAAACTGATACCAAATAAGCGGATATCTCTTTAGTGTACATGTACAAAGAAATCAAGAACAAATATCGACACAAATGACGGTTAATGTTGTATCTAGACGTCGACAAAGACCTGGACCTCACAGACAGTGAGATATTCCACAATTCCTGGTTCACTGAGGATTTTCATTAATACGTATCTACCTGCAGCACCGGAAACACAATACACCGATATCTGGTCCCCGATGTCTGCTGGTCCTTTGTAGAATCCACATGATGCTTCCGTTCCATTGTTTATGATGGTTACCTGGACATCATGCAGTCTGTCCCCTTAATGGAATATATAACAATAATTCATTTTAATCAGTATGTATTAATGATTAGTTTTTTTTTTATCTCAAAGTTATTTTCTATCACATTAGCAGTAAATTTGAACATTGCTACCCTTTTACCAATGTCTTTGTTTTTCCGTCTAAGCTTTTAGAATCAATTTTCTTATTGATTTGTAAATTCTAAATCAATACACTAATGGACAAAAGCAAAGTTGTCTTGTTTTTTGTATTTGGTTTTTGTTTTTGCTTTTATTTTTGTTTTGTTTTTCGAAAATGAAAGTAATAATCCATACTGATCGATATAGACTGGCATATAAGGTGGCAAGAAATGACAAAAACCCTTCCTTAACAAATTGGAATACATTCACAATCTTGGTTTGTTTTCAACATTCTCTACTAGCGTTGTTAGTTGTTAGATACAAGCAGATAAGTTCCCGATGACAACGTTTAATGCCGATTTTTTCTTACATTACTGGATACATATCCATGCATTGTCTGCATTGATTGAATAATGTATCGAAAAATTCTAGTATAGAATGGTAAGTGATTCTCTTTCAAATTGAAAACTTATTTTTTGCATATATTTATTATTTACATGATTTAAAAAAATCATAATAACGGATGGTGAAAACAATAAAAGAGTATAGCTCTTATAGTCGTGAAAATTCTTTTACCAATGATTTAATTTAAAACAGCAATTCCCTATCATTATGAGGTAAAAAGCCTGCTAATAACTAGCATCTCAAAAATGTGTTTATCAAAACCTTAAAATATTTACCACAGCAATCTTGTCTGTTGTAGATGGTGACTTTGTTGACGTCATAAATGGCGCATGATACAGACCGGAAATACATTTCAGAACGTTGTCTACAGCGTTAGAAGCTTCATTATTGGTAGAGGGGAATTTTGAACTCATAATGGCAGGTTTTGATATTGCAACTGTTAATAAAAGTTTTGAAATTGGGTTTGTTAAGTCTTTTTTAATTTTGAAATCTGTAATAAAACTGCAATCCTTACCACTACCCATATAGTACACATGCTTTAACATTTTAAAAACAATTTTAAAAGGAAAATAGAGAACAATTAAACATACAAGTACTAGCATTGTGATTGTAATGTAGAATGATTTTTATTAATACATTGATTTCTTCTCCAAAAAATGCGATATTATTACAATTTAGTTGGAAAAACAGTGCTTAGATAGGGGTTTAACGAACAACATTTCTGTTTTATAACCAATAAAAATTAAGAATTGTCTTACTGTTCACTGTTTCCTCCTTCTGAAAAATTAAATGACAAACACTGATTAAAAAACTGGCAACAAGAAAGTTATTTTCCTTGAGCCTCTATAACAGTTCCATTAAGTATTTTAATTACATCGCAAATGGTTGTAAGAAAGACCGTGAACATTGTCGAGAACCAACGGTCTGTCTTTTTTGCAATCATTGACCTCTAGCAAATCAGCTGAATTTTTTTTTTGTTCTTATTCATTATAAAGCACTGTTATGATCAGTTCCTTAGCATTTTTGAGAGAATGTCAATAATCAAGTCTAGGCGTACAATGACATGTATCAATGACTATTTTTTAGAACATGCTCGTAAAAATGCGAAGCGTTTTGCTACTACGAGGATTTATTAAAAATAATAGATTTCAGTTTGATACTGTAGATTCCTTATTTTACGCGAGTACTTAATTCCGCGATTCAACGATTTTCCATCAAATCGCGAGAACATAAAATCGCAAATGTCGAAATTTTATCATAGTTTCATGTAGTTTACATATGTTTGAAAATTAAAAGCGAGATTTTAAAATTCGCGAGACGGGCTTGTCGCGATTTTACGTGGATATTAATTCCTCGCGTTTAATTAGGAATTTACAGTATGTGTATAAATTGGTTCTCTGCTGCTACGTGCTTGCAAATACTTCTGGATAATAGGTTAGCATCTATTAATGCAGAATTATTAAATCTAAATGTTTTATTTTTTAGACCTCTTAATTTCAACAATGTTGTTATAACTATTCGCACTCTTTGAGTAAGTTATTGAGTACTTAGAGTGCATTTTTAAGAATAATTTTTGTAAGATTAATAATGCCCATTTTTTTTTTAAAAAGAGTTATATTGTAGGCTTTACCGTACTAAAGTGCGCTATATCTCTTGTCCATTGTCAATTTCTGAAGTTTTTAATTTTTTCCTAATGGCAAAAATAATTTTAAAAAATTGGCAATTTTACATAAGTTGCAGAGAATGTCATAAAAAACCCTTTAAACTGCCCTTTTCCGTTACATACATTATTTTCATCATGGAATGTCACTAGGTATTGTGTCCTAATAATTGTCAAGCTTATAAAACTTCTTTAAAGAAATTCAATCGTAAATAGAAAAAGAAAATATTATTATTTTAAGGGGAACTTACTAGATTTTTTTAAGGTTATTATTACATATTTTATTCAATTTTTTTTCAAATCATATTTCTATCAATGGATATAATTCACTGACTAATATAATATTAATCATTACGTTTAAGAAGCCTCGAATGAATTTCTTTTTTAGGATGTACAAGGCCTAGGAACAAAAATAAAGAAAAAATAATTACAGGAGGTGAAATATTTTTTCTAAATATCTGAAGTTTAAAGTTTGAAAAAAAATTAATCACTTTTTAAACTACTCAATATACAAAATTAATGCAACCAATATCTCTAAAATCAGTAAAATTGTAGTTACATATTTCACAAACTGTGCGATCAAGAAGCCATTTGAAACTGCTGTTTTTAGGAAAAAAAATTCTACAAGTTGGTCTAAATTTTAAAAGATTGGGCAAAACAGGGATTACAAAAACTGAAAACAAAATCAATATATTTAATAAATAACAGAAAACAAATACGTATTCAACTGCATTTAAGAACGGTATATTAAAATTAAATCATTAATTTAAAACATTCAATAAGTGAGCTGGCATTTGAATGCTTAGAATCAGAATAATTAATACTTATTAAAATTGGACATCTTTAATGTAAAAAAGTACGAAGAAAAAAATCAACAAACCATTTCGTAATATTTACAGGCGGTAATGTCGTTGGTGAGCTCTGCTTTCTTTCCCAGTTTTATCCACTCACAACAAGCCCGACATCTATACAGGTCCTCCCTGATTCGACAGACCTCCATCCCAATACACCGTCTGTCTCCCCAGCAAAACTCAGTGCATTCCCTCAAAGCAGCATGAAAACTTCCTCCGTCGCCGGAAAACAAAACTTTGTAAGCATTGTAAGCACCCGTTAGTGACCCAAATGAATTCAATCTAAATTTCCGCTGGTAACATGCTTATTTACTTCGGCTTTCGATAAGAAAATAACGATTAATATATAAAGAAAGAATAGTATTTTTTTTCTCATATTGAAACAAATGTATAATCTTTTGATCAAGACCATCCGGTGTATTTGAAATAATTTCTATATAATACAAATCTAAATTTGACTCGAATATTCAAATATGAATGCTGTTAAGATACATAAATAGAAATAGCAAGCATTGTCATTATATTTATCTTTGTAATCGATATCGTTACAGATCATTGCATCAATTACTTTGAAGGAAAACAATTAATCGAAATAGACATGACAAATGCATTTAAAAATTTGTAATACCTGGAAAAATCCCGTTTTCCCTGGGTATAAAACTTATAAAGAAAAATAAATTTCTGCGTTTTTTGGTTGATCGTAGATTGTCAGTTTGCTTCAACTAAATATTAATAAGCAATCAAATTACTGCTTCAAACATTTGAAGTGAAATGTATTCAATCCTTGGAGACTAATGTACAAGTGATGCATGATAGAATCAATCTAGGTTCAAGCAAATCAAAACTCAAACAGAATATTTGTTTAAATTTTAAACATGTAGCTCTGAAATCAAAGATTATTAAATATGTCATAGTCATGATTATATGTTTGTACTGAAAAATCAAATAACCGAATAAATTGTCGACAAGAAATAAATTGACGCAATCAATCGGCTGCAAACAATTATGTTTAATAAACAAAAAATATCTATCTTTGAAATCAACAAGATCGATTACGTTGTTGCATTAAAAGAACATTCAATCACAGACAATAGGACAAAGTAGTGTCAGTTTGAAAAATATCTGTCATCTGAATGCCAATATTCGTAGCATTTCTTTATAAAAACCTATTACCGAAGAAAATTTGTATTCTAGAATCGTAAACAAATTTTATGCAGTTTAAATGCATCATTTAGGCGAGCTTATATTTGGGAAGACTTTTTTCTTGTCCCCTGTAAAGGTTTTAATTTGTTGTTTATAGCACGCTCAAGCATGAGTTAATAACACTTTTTTTATTTGTGGTCGTTTTAGCCAACCTGAGCCAAAGGCTCACGTGAGTTTTCTTCATCAAAACTTGTCGTTGTCGTCGTTTTTAACTTTTCCCCTTTTTTATCTTTCTTTCTAAGCTGCTGGGCCAATTTGACCAAACTTCGCACAACGTATTATTAGGTAAACGGATATAAGTTTGTTAAAGTGAAGGGCCATGCACGCTTTAAAGGGGAAATAACTTTGATTTATTTGAATTTGTTGGTATTTTCAAATATCTTCTTCTCAAAAACCATATGGCCAGAGAAGCTGTAATCGTGTGGAAGCATCCTCTTTTTGTAAATTCATGTTTGTTTTAATCATGATCGCCGAGGGTAGAGTGAAGTCTCAAAAGGAGTTGAATTTTTACATAGGAATGTATAGAGAATTTTTTTTTAATTGTTTTTCTACTAGCCATTTCGGCAAAAAAAAAACCATAACTTGTGTAGAAGCATTTTCAGGTTGTGTAGATTCAAGTTTGTTCAAATAACAATCATCACGGGTTAAGTAGGGCGACACCTGGGAGAGAGGCGAAGTTTTTACATATAAATAATGAAATGTTTTTTTAAAAAATTCTTCTTAGACACCATTTGGTAAGAATAGCTGTAACTTGTGTGGAAGCATCCTCATGTTTTATAGATTCAGGTTTTTACAAATCATGATCCCCGGCCCGGTACTAGGATGAGGTTTCAATGAAAGGTCTTGAATTTTTACATTTGAATAAATAGAAAAAAAGTCTTTAAAAATCTTATTCTCAAAAAATAATACAAAAAAAGGAGCCTAATGTTTAACTGAAAAATATGTTGGAGAGATATATTCAAAAGATTTTTGAAATCAAGATGTACGTACGCGTGTACTCTACTAAGTTTTCAAGATATTTGTATTATTAAATACTCTAAGGACGCTTTAAAGCTTTTATTGGCTATTGTTGTTCAGGTTTGTGATGTAGCCTTTGGGTCCCTTATTTTTTGTTAATAAAACAGTTAAATTTCTTTAAATTCAAATGAACGATTCCCAAACGTTACCCAAACATTTGGATTTTTGCGAAACTATTTACGTTTGCTTAGCAACTGGCTCTTTGAATATCAAATCCGACGTAATCAATATGCAGAAGAATTACAAGTGAGGGTGATATGAAAGTTTTGGGACGGCAATAGAACCATTTCCTCTAAAATATTACTGTTTCTGAGAAAGCAATTTACACTGGTCAATATCTTTTGGACGAGATATTTCTGTATTTGACTATTTGTCTATATAAAGTGATGAAGTGAGAGTTTACTACTGAATATAATAATGAGTCTTATTAATAGACTCTCTTTCTCTTTCTCTCTCTCTCTCTCTCTCTCTCTCTTTGAGGTAAGCATGCATGAAAACGTCTAAATTACTGAGATGTACAAAATAGCTTTTTCAAATACACATGGCTATTTTCTACATCATAACATATATCCATCCGTCACAAGGTGGTAGGTTATTTACTTTAAGATACAGTATGCATTCACCTTGTGTTTATATGTGCAAGGTCGAGTATATCCATGCCCGAGAATATGTATGTAGTTATAGTTATGTATAGGGCTTCTATAATTTTGAAAATATTTCATGCAAATAAACTCTAAGAGTCATTTAAACATTTGTGTTTATTTTTTGAAAATTGAATTATCAGCTTAATAAACGAAAAACGCAAAGTATAGAACAACAACTAATAACATGGAGATAATAGATATATTTCACAAGCAAATCCTCATGCAATACTATTTAATTATAAAAAAAAATGCTATTTCAATAAACCAAATTGTTAAATGCTCATTTATTTGTACTTCAAAAGGTAACAAAGTAGAAATGTTTATTTTTTTCCTTTTTTCTTATCCTTCTCATAATAAACGAAGAGACCCTATTACGGTAACTGCGGTACTGCACTCATGCATGCCAAATAGTTTGGTGAAATATGACGTAACGTCAATTGTTTAAATTACATTATTTGATTCCTTACCTACTAAAACTTTCGCAAAGTATATCATTTTGCCCTGCAAGAGAGCGGTATCGTGAAAGGGTCTAGTCATTGTTTTTTTTTCTTAAAAAAAGACACAAGTACATTTACATGTGTACAGATTCAAAGTTTTACATAAAATTCTTTTATTGTTGGGCGTAGATGAAGAATATTCGTCTCTCCAAGAAGATTAAGAATTATAAGAAATAGATATCTACCTATGTCACCTGATGCACAGTATACGTGGATATCATGCAGTCTTAACCCTCTTAAGAACAAATTATTCCTTAATTTTTTTTTTTGTAATACTGAGTTATAGCAATGCAGTTTTAAACTTTTCTTTTTAAATAATCTTGTATAATTATCTTTGAGAGATATACTAGACAGGTTACAGTTATTTAGTCTTAGAGATTTCTTTTAAATGACCATTGATATTCAAAAATCTATTAAAGAAACAGCCAAATCGTCTTATATGGGAATTTGATGTCGATTCAAAGGAAAGTTTGTATTTTCAAAGCTAAAAAAAAAACAGAAAAAATATCGGTTTCCAAACCGTAAATAAACAATAAGATGGAATGTATATGGACTTTTCCGGGTTTTTCCCGATTACGACAATGAACACACGGCGGGTTCGACCGGTCAGCTCTGGACTATTGATTAAATACTGAATTGTCCAGGGATTCTATGATGATATTTTCCAGAAATTACGACATGTTTACCGATAATGACATTTTTATCGATTTGACATTTGGAGCATGGCGGGTGTGACCGGTCAGCAGAAGATGCTCACTCCTCCTAGGCATCTGATTCTACCTCTATCTATTTGGAGGTCTGTGTTGCTCTGTTTTGAATTTGTATTTCGTTTCATGGATTTTTGAGATGGTTGACGGTTTGTTATTATCATTTTTTCATGGATATAAAAGACAAAATGTTTTGTAGGCCAAAGACTGATACTGAGTGGTCTCGACTCAAGCGACATGTACATATAAAATAAGACACAACTACTGAACCGAACATCGTAAGATATGAAAGAGGCTACTTGTGGAACCATAAGGAATATTAACCAGAAACAAGACATTGTAAAACACACAAAAAAACAAAAATAAACAAACAAAAGACAAAAAACCTTCATTTAGTCGGTAGCGAATTCGAAGTAAAGATCGATATCTCTATGACATGACACCCGTTGAAAACAGTGATGCATACCTTTTTAAGCAGTAAATATTAATGATGAAAAGAGCACACGGCGATCTCTGGGGGCATCCATCTTCAGTATCCAAGGTTGTGACCGGAAGTAAATACAAGCAAGAACTAATTTACTAAATGCATTTGGCTGTGATAAAATGTCTAAAAAGAGTTCCAAAAATGTTTCTAACATTTTAAGGAAAAAAATTAAACAAATTAGGTTGTTTAGAATTAGAAAATGAATACTTGCAAGTTTTAATTAGTTCTTTAAGTTATATCCTAGTTGTAAATAAAAACAGGACTTAAATATGCAAATAACGCTTTTATGTACAGTCGGCAAATATCACATTGCACAATTTTAAATACCAATATTAGATTTATCGGTCTTAAGCACTGGAGTTCTTTGTTTGATAGTAGTATTAATTTGGAAATTGGATTAAGAAAGAATAAGGCACTGAAGAACAAATCATCCATTTTTCTCTTGGATTTAATTAAAAGATAATTTTTTCTGCATGGAAACTTTAAGACGATAATTGAATCCCAAAAGCATAAACTTGATTGAATTATTATTTATTGAATATTTTTGAATAGATCTTTGGCAAAATATCGCACAAGAGTGTACGTATGTAGTCAAATGCCTTGATTGAATAAATGCTTTGATGGTCTTCATTCACCCCCACCCAAATATTTAACCAAGATGTTTTAAAATTATTTCTGTTTGATAAATGGTGAGATTTTTTCTCCGTTTACAACCGCTTTTTAGTACATTTCTACACACAAATTTTCAAACCTTAATGTCATCCAAACACTTCATATTGGTGTAACTAAGCCAGTGCCAATAGAATTATTGCAGCAAACATAAGAACAACAGATATTGATTTCATGATTCAAATGTTTATTTCTCTTTTTGTTTTCATTCTTAATAAATATTTTCGTTCCCTGTTATATTAACTTCACCTCCTCCTTAAATCCAGGGTTTATTTTGCACTAAAAGGAACTGCTGTTGCGCTGGTACTATTACATATATATCCCTATATTATTTTCCTAGTTTTGAAGTGTAATATAAAACTATTTCTATTTTTTAAACATTGATGGACAGTAAGATCCTTTGTAGATCTTGTACATTTCTTAATAAACATGAAGTGTGGATCGGCTTTGATTACAAATCTATGTTAAGAGGAGACTCATGTCTTAGCGATTGAAATTGTTTCCGGTTCGAGTAAACAATAAAATGCTTTCTTTGGTGATTCACTCGGGAATCTTTCTTTCAGTTAAATAATAAATTGATTATGAAAAGTAAGTAAAATTCACTAAATTACTGTTGATGTACATAAGTACATTACCTCAAAGAAACATCCAAATCGTCTCCTGTGAGACTTTGAGTGTGGCATCATCATGATTATTTCGTGCACTCCGTGATTTTCATTAAGTTGCTGTATGTTTCGACCAATTGATAAAGAGGGCGTGTCAATTTTTAGACCTGTCAATTTCTTGTCAGTTTCAGCCGCTGTAGATTTCGACCAACCGATAAACAGGGCGTGAATATTTCAGTCCGACTGTTTCTATAGAGCTATGAATTAACTATAAGTTTCCGTACGAAATAGAGGGAATAATACTTGATAGATGTAAATATATAGTTATAATTGACGTTTGAAAATGTCTAAACATCCAAAACACCAATAATTGTATTCATTGAAACTTGTTACTAATCTGGAAAAATTGTTTGAATATTTATCATAGGCATCATAAAATAGAAAATACTTAGTCTTCAAAAGAAATTTGAACATATGTGTTTTTTTTCAATGAAAACTATTTCTGAAATATCAGTCTAGAATTGTTTTCCAAATATCAGGGTCCATTCTTCTTAACATAATTAATTTACCATTGTTAAATATAAAATATTTTTACTTAAGGAATACTAAATGATGATTTGATAAATGGTATTGCAATCTTTAATAAATTTCGAAATAATGCAAGTAACAACAACAACAACATATAAACAATCAATACATTGATTGTATTTAAAAGACAAAGGTGCATTTTCATGTGTACACATTCAAAGTTTTACACATTTTATTGTTGGGCTTCAGTGAAGACCTGCACTTCACAGACGGTGAGAATATCTCTCTGCTCTGGTAAACTGAGAATTTTAATAAGAACATATCTTCCTACAGCACCGGAAGCACAATACACCACTATCCGGTCCCCAACAACTGCCGGTCCTTTGTAGAATCCACACGAGTTTTCCGGTTCGTGGTTTCCAACGTTTACCTGGACATCATGCAGTCTAAATCCTAATCAAACAAATAATGCTAGCTGTGATTAAATGTGTGTAGTTGTAGTTTGTGCCTTTTTTAATGTAATACTGAGTGTGAATTTCGCATATTATTATTTTTAACTTAATTGATATATTGGTAATTTTTTTTTTATAGTTTATGACTGTGAACCAATCAAACTCGAAAACGTTTTTTTTTTATAAACAATTACTTGGTATATTACGCAATAACTTAATATTACATATTCGAATGTAGTGGTATTTATTCAGTTTTATTGAACCAATTCAGAATAAATTATATGTATATCTACCATAGTTATCCTGCCGGTTGAAGATTGTAACTTGCTTGATGTCATATAAGGCCTGTAGGTCTATTTTAAGCCACGGTTGGAACTCTTCTTGGGTATGTGCAGTTACGAGACCAGAAGGGCAATTGATGACGTTGTCAACAGCATTAGAAGCGTTCTGATAGGCAGGCCTATATATTGAACTCAGCGTAGCAGGTTTAGATACTGCAACTGTAAATGCACCATTTCATAAAAATATTCCTAAGTTTAAATCTAAATTGTGTCCTTGCTTACTGCCTTTTTAATGATAAACATATATACAAAATGGTGATTGTATCATCATAGGATCTACATGTAGAACGATTCAACAAAACATTTTTGTGATTGTCATTTAAGATACAATAAATCATACTTAATGATATATATTTAATTTATATTAAAATATAAGCAGTGCATTTGCCTTTGAATTAACTGTAACAATTAATTTCAATTAGAGCAGTTCTTATTTACATATAAAAATTCAACTATCGAAACTACTCTATTTATTGAAAATCGACAACAATTTAAAGATGCAACGTTCTTACCGTTCACTGTCTCTTCTTCCTGAAAGTAAAGATTCCGATCAATAAGAATTAAGTATTTATTTTATAGTATTGTCAGGGTACATTCGCCAGCTTCTTAAAGTGCTATATTACCCGCAAAAAAAAAAAATCATGAAATTCTGCACGCGTAAAATCTGGATGTTTTTGGAGTTACCTTTCTTTTTTAAAGTCTCACAAAATTAAATTTTAAAATTTTTCTACATGTACATACTTTTTTCATATATTCGAAAGATAAACCTCTATATTACGCAATTGAGAATTAAAAAAACATATTTTCATGTATACAGCGTAAAAATAGCAGGAACATCCCTACCCATCATGCTTTTTCCCCAGAGAACCCCCCCCCCCCCCCCCGATTTTATACGAAACTGTGTTTAGATACCTAAACACATGTATATTTTATTTCAGATTACTTCTTCTTTTCACGTGGTTCAAATCGTCAGGTATGTATTTATAAGTGCAGAATTATCCACTTTAAATGTGTCGTTAGACCTCTTGATTTCAACGATATTGTTATAACTACGCGGGGGTGTTAAGGAAGCATATGGGCAATTTATCGTCTTATTTTGACTTTTATATTCAAAATCGTGAAATTAAATATATATTTTGAATAAGATAAAAAACTCAGTATTATCTTTTAAAATAGACGTCAGAGCAAACAAAATCGGGTAGTACATTATTGCCACATTGGTGCATTATCACGTGACAACTATAAATAGCTTACGTATATTCCTTAACATAAAATATGATAGAACAACACTACCCCGCGATTTCCAAAATAAGATAAACATAACAAGTGAAGGCAAAACATCTCAGTTAAATCAAAACCGCTGCTAGAATTTTATGTTCTTCTTAGTTAAATAGTTATTCACCCGGCTATCGTAAAACCTTCCCAACTTTTATAAAGTTTGCACGGAAATCGGTATGTTGCATCAAAACAACACACAACATTGGATTCTTGCAGCACCTTTTAATTCAGGCATTAATCAAACTAACGATACGTATAAAATTTCAAGTTCAATATATACGGGGTAGTGTTGTTCTAGTCGGATTTTTATATCGTAAACAACGACAGAGGAAAGCCTGGCCGAGAAATAAAAGCATATGTACATGTCTTTTAGCGAATGATTGATAAAACTAACATCTCTTTTAGAATTCTTATGTTCAATGCTCAATAAATCACACCACAATACTTTATTAGAGTTTTTAGATTAATTATATTTTGAATATGTTTACAATGCCTTCCGATCAAATTCACACGACATTCAAATTTCAGTCATGACATCATCAATGTGCAAATCACCGTAATACAAACTAATTTCTAAACAAAAAATTGTCTTCAGTATTTTTTATTTGCCTTTGGTCTACGTTTCGTTGCATAGATATTTGAATATGGACACAATAACTAAGATTTGTGATTTCACGGAATTACATTACATTCAGATTCTATTTGCTTCCTTAACACCCCCGCGTATTTTGACTCTTTGAGTAAGTTTACCGAGTAGGTACTTTGCATTTTAAGAATTATATCTGTAAAATGTCTTTCAAAATTGATAATGTATCATATTTATATGTCTATATTGTAGGCCATACCGTACTATAAGTGCACTATATCTCTTGATTCAGCAATGCAGAAGTATTTATCAATGGGACTGGATTGTCAATTCATGAAGATTTTAATTTGTTCCAAAAGGCAACAATAATATAAAAAATGATAATTTTACATAAGTTGATATCTCATAAAAAAAAAACCTTTAAAATCCTTTTCTTTGTACATGTAACATACATTATTTTCAACATGGGATGTTACTACATAATGTTTGATATTATTTGTTAAGCTTATTAATGAATTTCTTGCGATTTAATATTTCCTTCAATGTTATACGAATTTGAACTGAGGCAAAATTCAATGCTCAGGTAATATTATTTGTTTAATATCTTAAGCTTTTAAAGAAATCCCATCATATTTTTTTAAAGTTATCATAACATATTTTAATCAATTTTTTCAGATCGTATTTCTATTCATTAATATACTCCACTGACTAATTTTAGCAGAAATCATTTCGTTTAAGAAGCCACGAATGATTTTCTTCTTTTTGTTTTAATGTAGAAGGAAAAACAATAAAGAAATATTTGATTATACTAGACTTTGACCCGTGTGAACACGGGTTGACATTGCATATGATATCGGACATTTACGAAATAGATACATCGACACACCGTATTGTTGAAATTTATATAACAACGCTTTAAGCCTACAATAATGTTATTAATTTTACTACACTCTGCTTAGTTAAAATAATATAACTGTGTGTCGGGACAGGCTTTCACTACAATTAAAATGCATCCCATATACCCGTATTGTTAAAAAATTGCAGAATCGCTCCGACACGATTTTGGAGAAAAATTAATGCAGCTGCATTGAACATAACAGTCAATTTATTCCTAACAAACCATTTAGAAGGTGTAAATACCTCTCATCTAAAAAACTAATTCATATACAACACTTTTTCACCGACATTTTTACTTGCTTTGAATTTACACACCATGTTGATATTCGGAACTATCGGAATTTTTCATATTAAATGCACTGAGTTAGAGTTATCTCCTGTATTTCCTTTGATAAACCTGAATATATGACAAATTTTCAATGAAAATTTACACGTATTTGTAATATCGTTTCTGAGTTTATCCATGCAAATGTAATATTGTGGAAACATAAACTAAAGGGCCTTTCGTGATTTAGCGTGAATGTAATGCTCATGCGCAAGATTGTAATCCAAAAAAATCCAGATGATTTCCGGATTTTTTAAAGGAATTTTCGTTGATTATTGATTAGGGAAGCTTGATTAAGAAAAAATAAAAACAAATTGGTAATCTTCAAGTACCAATGATGTTTAAAATATATAAACCAAAAGACAATACTCTTCTAATATCTCGTTATCAACGAGTCTATTATTTTAATATCGTATCTCAGATGAGGTGAAGTATATTTTAAAATGTCTGATAAAATTATTTATCATTTAACACAATTATATCTTGTATATTGTTGAAAATAAAGTAAAGTTCAAAACAAAATAATCACTTTTTTAAACTACTTGATATACATATGCCATCACTATCTCTAAAATTCGTAAAATTGTAATTATAGATTTCACAAACTGTGCGACCAAGAAGCCATTTGAAGCCACGGCTTTGTTTGATTTGTTCTTTTTTTTTTTTTTTTTTTTTAAATATTCTACAATTTGGGCTAAATCTTTAAAGAATTGTTCAATCAGGGATTACAAAAACTGAAAACAAAATCTATATATTAAATAAAATACAGAGAACAAATACGTATTTAAATGAATTTAAGAACGGTATATCAAAATTAAATCATTAATTTAAAACATTCAATACGTGAACTGGCATTTGTTTCGTCTAATCTACTGTGGTTTCATCAATATTCGTTGAATACCAATTTTCGTGGATTTCGTTGTTAAGTCGATCCACAAAATTAAATGTTCATTGGAGTGCAATTTCAACTAACATTTTGTATTGATAGGATCATTGGCCACGAATTTACGTATCCTTGAAACTGTGATTTTTAGAAAATCCACGAAAATTGATACCCACGAATATTAATGAAACCACAGTATCTTATTAAAATTGGACATCTTTAATGTTGTAAAAAATTACGAAGAATTAAATCAACAAACCATTTCGTAATATTTACAGGCGGCCATGTTGTTGGTGAGCTCTTTTTTCTCTCCTAGTTTCATCCACTCACAACACGCCCGACATCTATACAGGTCCTCCCTGATTCGACAGACCTCCATCCCAATACAACGTCTGTCTCCCCGGCAAAACTCAGTGCATTCCCTCAAAGCAGCAGGAAAACTCCCTCCGTCGCCGGAAAACAAAACATTGTAAGCGCTCGTCAGAGACCCAAATGACTTCAATATAAATTGCCGCTGATAATGCTGCTTATTCACTTTGGCTTTCGATAACAGAATAACAAGCGAAAGATATAAGAAAAGTAAGATTATTTTTTTCATAATAAAACAGATCTTTAGACTAAGATTTTCCAGGATGCTGATGGTACAGCTGTTACTCATAAAGTATTTCTACCGGTTATTAGATCAAAAATATATCCATGAATCTTATTTAAAACAGTTTGAAACACTACGCTATTTTATAGGAATAATTTACTGTTGATTTTTTTCAAATATATAATTTCTGGCACCAGGGACTTCTTTATGAATTTTATATGCATTCTAAGGTATTGATTTTTCTAAAAGAATTCTTATTTCATATCAAATAAACTGATCGATTTTACATTTCTAACGATATGTGTTTCAGTGTGAGCATTTAATGTTGAATGTAATACATGTACATAAAATAGTTCAAAATAGCATGTCAATTAAAAGTGAACGTCTCATTTGTTTAAGTTTTGATGGAAGAAACATCTTTCTGAAAAAATAAGTTACGGGCATCTAGCGTGATCACACATTTTTGTACTTTGGTGACCTCTTGTTTTGACCAATTAGAAAAACTCTATTAAAAAGAAATACTTTCCAACATCACTGCGGTTATATACACGTTGTTTATAGATATGGAATTTATATAAAAAAGATGATTTAAGGGAATAAAGCTCTCGTGATAAGTCAATAATTTACAAGCTTGTCCAAATTCAATAGTAACAACCGAGCAACATCAATCATGAAACAACGTTTCTTATTGGGCCTTTAAGTCTTTAATGACACCAACCAGAGAGCCCGAGTTTTAGGCCCGTCGAACTAAGCAAGTTTGGTCAAGAGCGGAGTGATTCAGAAACCCTTGACTTTGGAAGATGCTAATAAACCGTTTGAAACATTTGAATCTGATTTTAAATGAAATATTCATTAATAACTGGCGTTTTTAAACAACGATAAAATACAAGATACAAATATACAAATGTTGTATGATATATTTAATTAGGATTCAAACAAATAAGAACTTTTCCGGAATGCATTAATAAATCTTTATCATTGGCATCCTGAAATAAGAGATACTGACACTGATCAAAGTGAGGAAAAAATTATATGTAATATGTGGTTTAAAATGAGAGTAACCAATAGTCCATTTTACGTATATTCACGCATATTTCATGTAAGTTCAAAAGAACTAAAACATTTGCGCTTTTTACTTTTTTAATGAGAACCTTTTTCTGAAATATTGGACTAGAGTTGTTTAAACTATAATTTTCTTTTTTTTTAAAGTAATCAATTATTAAAATCTAATAATTTTATCAAATATACATGTAAACCAACTGTTTTTTAAGAATGAAATTTCGTCTAAAAATTCGCCGTTTTCGGTTTGCTACAACCATTCTTTGACTTTTCTTTTTATCTCATGTGATTTTTTTTATTACAAATCAGTTAATCAATGCTTTAATAAGCATTAGACTGATATATACTCAGCAACGACAGACATAACGTTTAGAGGGACTCGAGCGTAAAAAAGGCATCGTACAGACAACTTATTGACGGACCACTAGAGAAAGAAGAATATTTTCATAAAACAAAATGCAATCTTAATTGTTTGAAGGTTGTATGATATCCAAGAAAATGAACAACCAGAGAAAATACCCGTTATATAAAAGAAGGACAACTGGGAAGATAGAGATGATAGAATATTGCACAAGTTAATCTTACTGAAGGACTACTAAATGGAGATTCGATAAACGGTATTTCAATCTTTAAAAATCCAAAATCTTAATAGCACTATATATAAATAAAAATGTATGTTCAACACAAAAATGTTTCTTAAGACGAAAGAATGTTAATTATTTTCTTTTCTTCAAATCTTTTACAGATAATGTACGTTACAGCAACAACATTCAATCATACGTTCAAAGCAATATATTGATTGTATTTAAAAAAAACCAAAAATGCATTTACATGTGTACACATTCAAAATTAACGCTTTTACTTTTGGGCTTCGATGAAAAAACTGAACTTCAAAAACGTAAAGAGTATCTTTCTTTTCTGGTAAATGAATGATGTTTATAAGTACAGATTTGCCAAAAGCACTGGAAGCACAATACTTCACTATCCGGTCCCCTTTATCTGCAAGTCCTTTGTAGAATTTACACGAGATTTCCTGTTCGTTGTTTCCAACGTTTACCTGGACATCATGCAGTCTAAATCCTGTTCAGAACAAATCACGATACCTGTGATCACTTAAGATTAAAGTTATGTAGTTTTAAACATTTCTTTTAAATAACCGATGAAAATTCTTTTAGATCTGATGAATATATATTAAAGGTATACTACACACACTATACAGTCACTTATGTTGTAAATCATTATTTGATGGATAACTGGACAATATCTGGTTGAACGAGCTCAAAACCACACATTCTTCATTCATATTTCCCCTTTATGAAAATAAAAGAGAATCTTGAACACAATTTATGTGCTATTTTAAACGTAGTAGTGTAGAAATACAGAGTTTAAAATTTGCTTTCATTCTGAAGTTAAGTACAGTAATATCCGTAGTATCGAAAATAATGGCATATAAATAGATAAATTTTTATATGATCACGTAGACCGTATAAATACAAAAATTGGCTATTGGTACAGGGCTGTACCAATTTCATAACAGTATGGCATGTACTATTTATTTTCTGGTAATGGGAAAGAGGTTTTAGAAATCTTAGATATAAAAATGTATTAAATTGAAATATTTCACTGGTATGAAAATGTACATGTATCGTTCTTGGTACCATTTCAAAATTCTTAATCATGTATTTACGTTTCTTATAAAATACTTATTCATTAGTTGCAAGTGTTATTTTGTACGGATAAACTTGCATTGACTTTTTTTAATTTGACATTATTAAAACTGTAAAAGATTATCCTATTAAGTCTATCCTGTATTAAAATGCAACAGTTAACTATGCTAATTGCTCTAAAATCAAGCTTTTTATTTTTCATTTAGGCAACCATCCGGAGTAGTTCTAATCATTACGAGTATCGGGTTAAATTAGCAATTTATGTTAGGTTCTACATTTTTAAAATCCAATTTATGAAATTCTTCCACGATGCTAGATCATAACATTTAACCCAATTCCACCCAAACTAGATATAATTTCACAAAATCATCTATAATCATTTACAATAGTAATATTTATTAGTTTGACGAGATATTGGCCCTTCTGATTAGTCGAAAAATTACTCAGACACCTGCATCAATAACATTTTGCCCGATCTCCTTTACTCAAATGTTCTGGTTGAACACTATTTATAGAACGAAAATTTTAGTACTGTCATTTACATGTAAAGTTGTTTAATTGTTACCTAACAAAATACTTTATAAATATAACTATTTTCGTCCACGGCCACGTCTCCTTGCAACATGGTTATACCTAGTTGCATATTCCAGCGATCTATCTCATATTAAGACCAGTTTTAACGAATCTTGCTGTACAGTGGATAATATCACAAGCCATCGGGTGTATTTCTCTTTTGTTTTCAATTCAGCAAGTTAAGATTTCAACTTTCTATTAGTGTTTAGTCCATTAAATTCAGCTCTCTAGTTATGCATCAGCTGTAAGCACACATATTTTGAATAATGTTGATGATATTGTTTTTTATTTATTTCAGTTTCAGTTACATTATATACATTTTATTATTAATGACACTTAACGGTTTATGATTTAATTTTTTTTCATTAAAACGCGCATTGATGAAGTTATCGGTCGATAGAAAAATAATTAAATTCATGTCTTAAATCAATGTGGTTTTGACTGCGTTACTTTGAATTGTCATGATTGGGTTACTTTAAATATTGCCTCGTCAGTTAATTGAATATATTGATTTTGCAGCCAAGTTTTAGATAATATGAATGTTACAACACATATGGCTCCTACTTTATCTTGTATGTGGATTCATGTGTGGATAGATTAAATAAATTTGACCATTGTCATCAGTAATTGAATCATAGTACTAACTTGTAAACTATGTGTAATTAAAGTATATCAGCTACGGATGATTTCTTTGGCTTTTTTTCAGGCTACAACTCGAGACCAACTTGCTAGTTACATCTGCCAAGGTACCCATTTTTGGGAGTTGATTTTAATCAACTCTCCTATGCAGTTACTCTGGCAAACCGAAACTGAAACAGTGTTTCGACCTAAGCACAAATCATCACCGCTGACAAGAGTTAGTTCTTGAAAATAATCGATAAATTCGATGTAATGTACGCTGAAACATTTTTTTAAAAGGAAACTTATTTATAAAAACCTAAGAAATAGTCAGATTTTAAATAGTACGAACAATTTAGAAGTTTTTTTGCAGTCGTATGTAATCCTACGCCAGAGTTCAATATAGTCTCGTTCAACCATCGGCTGTCTCCGTGCATCTCCGACGAGCAGTGAGTCTGTCTATATTTAGAGGTCACATCATCAAGCTATCACGTGACCTGATGTCTCTTACTTGTCGGAGATTAACGGAGACAGCCGAGCATCTGAATGAACGAGACTAGAGTTCATTATGGTTGGATCAATACATTTTTTGAAATATTTCGAATACTGATACATAGTTTGATGAAATAAATTCCATTTTTAAATATAATTACACAACATGATTCATGAGAGGTTTTCTCAAAATTCTTGTCGGAAAAGTCCGAGAATCCATATAATAAAAATGTGCGTAATTCAAATAGAGATTATAAACTACTTGCCAAGCAAAATAACATATCGTTGATTTTAAAGGGGCATGGTCACAATTTTGGTCAAAAATTATGGTTTCGATTTTAATGTTAACAATGCTTCAGTAAGGCATTCTTAATAGGCAACCGAAATTTGAGTGTCATTTGATGAGTCATAAGCGAGTTACAGAGCTTGCAATTCTTCGCTTTGTAAACAAAGCGTTTGTTTACATTTTGAATGTTGAAGTGAAAATTCCAGTTTTAAACCTAAAATGAATGTGTTTATCGTTAGGAACTGTTTATTTATGCTTAAAATGAATAATAAGATAGACAAACCAGCTTTAAACAGATTTATTACTGGTATATTGAACCTATGTAAACAAAAACATGGCACGAGTCTTGTTTACATGGCAAAGAATTGTAAGCCCTGTATCTTGCTTAAAACTCAATGACTGGCACCCAAATTTCATTTGACCATTAGAAATGCATTCCTATAGCATTGCAAATAATAAAAACAGAAAAATAAAATTCGACCGAAATCGTGACCATGCCCCATTAAGATAAATAATAATCGATTAAATCAACTCCCGTCAGTACTTCAGTACTTTGATTATCATTGGGCTCATCTTGTGCTTAAATAGTGTTAACACATGACTTGCTATTTTTAATTACTATTACCCATTTTTTTCACTGTTTATATCAATATTGCATCTACTTCTTCAGGTACATGTGCTCCAAGAGCGATAACCAATGGAAGTGGTCATTTAAAGTCTATTACAGCTGTTTGCTTGGCGGAAATTGCACCATGACAATTTGATAAGAGAATTTATGACAGTTTTCAAGAAAAATAATGCTTTCAACATACATTTTATTCCTAAACATATCATTGAACAAATTAACTACATATGGACACATATTTGCGGGGAAAAAAATACAATTCACAATATCTAATAACAAAGGGATCTTGAAATCAGACGTTTTCTAAAACGTTTTCTGAAATAGTACACGCAGAAAGACAATTACATACAGAAATAGACTATTACTGCATATAGTCCGTCAATCGAATTCAACTATCAGTGATGCAAATACAAAATACTGAATAAAAGGCCGTCAGCATCTAAATAGAATAATACATGATATGATAAGGCATACAGAAACATCAAATACGAAAGGACATCTGTTAGAATGTAGTTGGATGTCGAGGAGTTATGCAGATCGTCAATCAGCGTAGTTATACACAGAGCAGTTTGCTAGCGGTGAAATAACGATTTACTTCTAAAAACAAAAAACAAAAACATGTCGCGGTATTGAGCATTGTGATTAATCTGGTAAGTAAAATTAAGTTTAAACACTTATGTGGATTGTGTTCGACTAGTTACAAGTTAAATCATATAATTTAATTTTATGAACATGTAAACAATTTACCGGGATATTGTCAAAACACGAACGATAATTCAGATCATGTAAACTACTGCTTCTTGGGAATGCAGAAATGTTCTACACAGTCGAAATTAACCAAGTTGATATCAAATAAGCAGATATCTCTTTAGTGTACATGAACAAAGAAATCAAGAATATAAATTTACATCTACAAAGTATTATTCCCTCTATTTCTTACGGAAACTTATAGTTAATTCATAGATCTATAGAAACAGCCAGATTGAAATCTACACGCCCCGTTTATTAATTGGTCGAAATCTACAGTGGCTGAAACTGACAAGAAAGTGACAGGACCAAACTTGACACGCCCAGTTTATCGATTGGTCGAGACCTACAACTACTTAGGAAAAATCATGAACTGCACGAAATAATCATGACGACGTCAGACTCAAAGTCTCACAGGAGACGATTTGGCTGTTTCTTTTAGTTAACGTACTTACGTACCTTAACAATAATTTAGTGAATTTTACTTACTTTTCATAATCAATTTATAAATTGGCTAAAAAAAAGATGTTAATATAGATCACCAAAGAAAGCATTTTATTGTTTAAATATCGACACAAATGCCGGTTAATGTTGTATCTAGACGTCGACAAAGACCTGGACCTCACAGACGGTGAGATATTCCACAATTCCTGGTTGACTGAGGATTGTCACTAGCACATATCTACCTACAGCACCGGAAGCACAATACACCGATATCCGGTCACCAAGGTTTGCTGGTCCTTTGTAGAATCCACACGATGCTTCCATTCCATTGTTTATGATGTTTACTTGGACATACTGCAATCTTTCCCCATTATGGAATATATAACAATAATTCATTAAAATTGGTAAGTTTTATTCTTTTCTTCATCTCAAAATTAGTTTCTTTCACATAAGCAGTAAGTTTGATGATTGATACCTTTATACCGGTGTCTTTTATTTCCCGTCTATATCTGTTAAAATTGAGTTTTGTCATTGATCTAAATGTACGAAATCATTTTGCTAATCGGCAAATGCAAAAATTTTTCTTTTTTTATTTTTGTTTTGGTTGTTGTTTTGATTTTGTTTTATGTTTTTAAAAATAAAAGTAATAACCCATAGTGATTGATAAATACTTGCATGTAAGATGGCAAGCAATGATGAAAAGTATCCTACTACGGATTTGTGTACATTCTTAATCTTGAATTGTGTTCAATGGTTTCCATTAGCGTTGATTGTATTTGAATTTTAACTATGACATTGAATTAGAAGACAAAAAGTGGATAAAGAAGTAAAAAAAAGAATATGAAATGTTACAAAAACACATTTATGTTTGTCGTTTGAATTCATATAAAATTTAGTTAATAAATTCCCCATGACAATTTTTCAAACCAGAGCATTCTTCGATTGCTGCAGATGTTGTCTGAATTGATTGAATGATGTATCGAGATATTTGGGAACAGAATGGTAAATCATACTGTTTCAAAACACAGAATATATTTAAAATATGAATGATAGAACATAATACATAACAACAGACGGAGAAACCAAAAAAACAGCTTGGATTTAATAGTCGATGAAATTGTCCTTTAACAATGATTTACTTTGAAACAGTGAGTCCACAACATAATGAGGAAAATAACCTGCAAATTACTACCATCTCGAATACTATTGTTTATTTTTAAACCTTAAAATGCTTACCACAGCAATCCTGTCTGTTGTAGATGGTGACTTTGTTAACGTCAAAAATCGCTTGAAGGTCTATTTAAATCTAAGGTTGGAAGTCCAAATTGGTACATGCAGTAAGGTGAGGGAAATACATTTAAGAACGTTGTCTACGGCGTGAGAAGCTGTCTGATTGGTCTTGGGAAATGTTGAACTCATAGTGGCAGACTTTGATATTGCAACTGCAAATACACAGTCTTGAAACTAATTGTTATTTTTTATGATATTCAAAAGGTAGGTTGCAAGCTTTTCCTTTGTTATTTTTGTATTAAACATGTTTGAAAGTTGGAAAAAGGAAAAAGAAAATTAGCGCGATTTAGAAAATATATACTAGCGTTGAGCTTTAAAGAAATATCATTTGTTTTGAAAAATTAGACTTTGCCTTCTTTTCAATTTAAAAAATAAAATTAATTGGCCAAAAAGTGTTAAAAAAATTATTTTATCTAAATTATTGCAATATTATTAATCACAAACATTAAAGAGCTTTCTTACTATTTTCTGCATCTTCTTCCTAAAAATGTAAGATGACAACTTTATTTTTTGGAAAAACAACTGGTCAAAAACATTTAAACTACCCAAAGCGAGTTTAATGCTCATGTTTTGTATTTAATCACATCAAAGATTATTCCATTGATCAGTTGACCTTTATTATGATTAAACAAAAATAAATAATTTCGTTTACACAGGAATTTATAAAAGCGTATAGGTTATTCATATAACTGAAACATAACATAGAAGGGATATTACCGATAATAACGCTTTTTTTAATTTAAAACCAACTCCCTAAAAAGTGGTTTTTCGAGTTTTATGATATTGACACATTCAATAACTCTTATAAAGGAATTATTCGCATAAAATTCAAAAACAAGCTAAATGATTTTGAATTTGTTGTTTTGTCATATTATCTGCACCCGGATAATAATCTATTGGGCCGATACTCGTCTTCTTTCTTCACCCACCAGTAACACAAATATATCTGCATAGTGATCATATTGAATCCATCATCATTTGTGGGATTTGAAATTGCGATTAGGAAAAACTTAAGAATGTAATGATTGCACGGACGAGCTGCGACCTAGAACTATTACAGATAATAAAATAATAAAAATTCACTTTTAGAAACCATAAATGACAATAGATGTTGTGTCTTAACCAGACCCTACGAGGATGGATCGAATGAGTACACTTTGCATTCTACTCGACAAAAAATCAATTGTTGACTCGGGGATTTGAAACCCTGTAAAAATTTTCGTATTACCAGTTGCAAAAATATAATAGAAAAATTCAGCCCATTTGCTCAGAGAAAAATGTAGAAGGCCGGATCACATTTCACTTACCTTTGACTTAGTAACAAACACCGATTTCGCACAATTGTCAAACACAAAGAGTTTCATCTCAGAACAATAACAACAGACACTGTTATAACCTACGCTGAATTCCTCATGATTTTCTGAAATCGGATTTAGCAATAACTGCGATTAAACAACACAGCAGAACGACACAAAACCAGTCTGATAACCTCTATTACGACCCCTGCAATATGATAAATAACGAAAATATAGGTGATCCCAAAATTCAATGGTACTGAACCCCCCCCCCCCCCAAAAAAAAGATAAATTCAAATATAATAATTATTAAAACTAAATAATGTGATAGTGCTTTATTGTGTTTAAATATGGCAGTTCAAGTTTTGGACCATGTAGGGATATAAACATTCAAAGATACAAATATGTCCTTTTATTAAGTTTATAAGTTGTTTTAACTGTTCAAATTTTAAAAACACGTTTTGCAATGTACCTTAAAATCATGACCAAAATTGCCCGTTGGTGTTAATTTTGTCGTTTATAACGTATCGCAACAAGTCGAGGGGTCCTTGCCTCAAATAAAAGAAACATTTTTCTCTGAGACAAACCAATTTATTTAGGTTAGGAATCAAGATCATACATTACGTAAAAAAAATGCGATGCTGGCCACGTCTATTAATACAACCTGGGACATAAACTATCAATGTTTCGAACATAAATTCTACAAAAATAAATAATAAACATGATTAAATATCGCACGATTTGTTGTTTTCAAGCTCAGTATCAACATTCTAAATACTTTCTAATCATGAACAACCAATCAAATATATCTGTACAGTAATTTGAAGTTCTTGACAGTTATCTTTAATTTTGTACAATCAAATTAAAGTCTACTGAACATACATTTTATAATATAATAAGTGAAATTGCGATTTATTTAGCAGAAGAGCATGAAATGTCATTGTACTTAAGAGAGTGATAAGCCATCTACTTATAATCAAGTCTAAGATATATAGTTATCATGCAGTATGTGTTACTTATTACGGGTCAAAGGAGATAATTCGATCTAGTCAAAAATGTAAACAATGTACGGCATCATGTGTCAAAATACACGAACGATAATTCGAAACGTCTTTGATAAATATCACTTAAACAATCTTTTAACGGGAAATCAAGGGATAATATAAAATTATATAAGAATAGGAATAAAATAACGAGTTTGACGCCATATATACTATATTTATAGCATTGCAGATCGAGCAAAAATGATTATATTACAGAATTTAAAAAAATTGATTAGTATTGTCGATTAATACAATTAAGGAGCTAATAACGAAAATTTAAAAAAAACATGAACAAAGCAAAAAAGATTGAAAAAATTGTAGAATATACATAGCATTTTATCAATGGAGAGTAAACTAATGATGGCAAAATTAACAAGGCAATTTTATAATATACTGGTTCTAGACAATACAGAAATGTTTTGAATTATCCTATAAATGTGATGTTGTATCTAGACGTCGACAAAGACCTGGACCTCACACACAGTGAGATATTCCCTCTTCCCTGGTTGATTTAGAATTGTCATTAGTACGTATCTACCTACAGCACCGGAAGCACAATACACCGATATCCGGTCACCATCATCTGCAGGTCCTTTGTAGAATCCACACGATGCATCCGTTCCATTGTTTATAATGTTTATCTGGACATCATGAAGTCTTTCCCCTTAATGCAATATGTTAGAATATTTCATTTTAAATAGTATTTTTCATTCAAAATTTTGATTTAAAAAAAAGTTAATTATGTAAGCAGTATTTTTTATTTTTGATATCCATGTACCGATGTCTTTCCGTCTATAGCTGTTGCAATCGATTTTTGCCATTAAATTGTAAATACCTACTCACTATGCTGAAAAACAAATGCAAAATTGTTTTTATGTGAAAGAAATAATCCATACTGATCGATAAAGCCTTCCATAAAAGGTAACACACATTGAAAAAAAAACCCACAATGGATTTGCATATCTTCACACTCTTAACTTGTTTTTAATAGTTTCTTCTAGCGTTCATTGTATTTGATTGTAATCCATGACATTAAATTGGAAGATAATATACTCTTTTGATTGTCGTTTGATTTCATATATATTTAGTCGTCAAAAAAATCATGCAGATAAGATCCCAATGAAAATTTTAATACCCAAACATTTTTAGATGACCGATTATATTGTTTGCAATAACTGAACGATGTGTCGAAATAGTCGAAAACAGAATGTTAAATGATCATCTTGTAAACGAATTTATTTAGTAAAATACCGGTTAATTGAATATAAATTACATTGTAAACATAATAATAGTTCTATGAAACATAACACCCGTACAGCTCAATAGTTATATTTACAATTTTAATTTGCCTTCAATAACGATTTACTTTGAAACAGCGAATCTACAACATAATGAACAACGGACCTGTTGTGTGGTACAATCTCAAACATTGGTCCATTTAAACCATTAAATATTTACCACAGCAATCCTGTCTGTTGTAGATGGTGACTTTGTTGACGTCATAAATGGCTTGTAGGTCTATCTTTAGCCATGGTTGAGACTCAAGTTGGGTACATGCAGTCAAAAAGCTGGAACTACATTTTAGAACGTTGTCATTAGCGTTAGAAGCTTCATAATTGCTGGCTGAGAATGTGGAACTCAAAGTGGCAGGCTTTGATACCGCAACTGTAAAAAAAAAAAGTGTTTTTAAAAATTGTTTTGTTAAACACTATTTTTTGTTTTTTGTGTTTGCTATTTTAATTGTAATTAAATGCATTAAATTGGAAAAAATTAATATATAAGAACAATTTTGCAAACTTGCAATACTAGCATTTTAACTGTAACTGCTCTAAGACTTATATAAGACATTGATTTCTTCTTTAAACCGAATGTAAAAACAAAATTACAAATAAATTAAACAAACAATCTAAAATAAGATTTTAACATACACAATTACGTTTGTGATAAACAGAATAAATTGAGTTGTTACATCTTACTATTCATTGTCTCTTCTTTCTGAAAAATAAAATAACAAACCATGAATGAAAAACTGGGTAGAAGGAATTAAATTCAGTTTATAATCATATGCTAAATTATTATCCATAATACCCTAAATATCGTCAAAAATCAACTGTCAGCCATGCGATAACTAATCAATGGCCAAGTCGTACTCGTTCTCATTAATTTTTATGCTATATCATGAGTCTTAAACTTAAAAATACATAAATGTGAATATTTAATTTTTAGGTCACCTGATTAAACTCAAGGTGACGTATTGCTATCTGTTTTCGTCCGTCGTCGTGCGTCGTGCGATAACAATTTACATTTTTAATTTCTTCTTATAAACTACAAGGCTGATTGTTACCATTTTTGGTGTGAGGCATCTCTATGGTAAGAGGAATCTTAATGGTGAAATTCATGGCTCTACCACCCCCGGGGCACCACATGATTTGGGGCCAAATATGCAAAAAAAGCCATATTTTCAAAAATCTTCTCTACTCCCACACATGTGAGGAAAAAACTGGTTGCATAGTTATGATGTCCATGAAGCCCTCTACCAAAATTGTGAAATTCATGACCCCTGGGTCAGGGGTTCAGGCTCTAAGGTGGGGTTAATATGGCCATATAATTAAAATGTATTAAATCTTAGTAAATCTTCTTTACTCCCATGTATATTTGTTAAAAACTAAATGCATCATTATGTTGTCCATGAAGCCCTCTACCAAAATTGTGAAATCCATGGCCCCTGGGTCAAGGTTTCAGGACTTGGGGGGGGGGGGCAATATAGTGTTTATGCATATAATGTTTAAAATTCTCACACATCTGTATGAAAAACTGACATCATAATTATGTTTCCCAGGAAGTCCTCTACTAAAATTTTAAATTTCATGTCCCCTGGAGTACGGGTTTTGACTCTAGGGCAGGGCCAAAATAGATGTATAGGTGTTAATGCATATAATGTTTAAGAATTATCTTCTTTACTCCCACACACCTGAAAGGAAAACTGAATTCATGATTTTGTAGACCAGATCTTTAAGTTTTTCACCAAAATTATAGGTTTTATAGTTCTTTTTTAAAGATTTCAGGCAGGGGTGGTCTTTATTACAGATTTAGATTTGTTCTTCTCCAGAATAAAAACTAATTAAATGCATATATGAGACTCCTAGACAAGTTTGTGTATGGTTTATATGCTACTCAGGTGATCGTAAAGGCCAATTGGCCTCTTGTTCTAATTAATTTGTGTTCATTTTATACATGATACCGAAAAAAAATTTAAAAAGGTAAAAGTACGTTGTGTTTTATTACAATGTGCAAAACATGCACAATAAAACTTAGCGGCCTCCTTCATTTTTATCAATCGTTTTTGAATTAGTGAAAAAAAAATTAAAACTTGTAATAATACAAGAGCTTCAAATACTTCAGATATAATCTTTAAATGAACAGTGAGCAAAGAAAGGGAGACATGCTTTAAAAACAGGTTTAAAAGATACATGATTCATCTTAAATATATTTATATTTATTCATAGATTTTAGGTATTACACTAGTACATAAGTTTTGACAACGCAGTACACAAAATATTTTTTATTGAATATGTTTTTCCGCTGCTCGAATTTTTTTTAACTAGACCAAGTTGCTTATGTAGAGCTTATTTGAATAGATCTTAAAACAGCATTATGTTTTATGAAATTTAAACCCTAACAAATTGTAAACAGATATAAATGTGGTAAAAATTACATAAATTTCTGCTAACAAAACAGAAAATGGATACATTTTTAACCACCGTTCTTGTAAGAATGGTAGGGAAATTTATCATAAAATTAAAACGTTTTCCACTCAGTTAGCAAGATTAGTACATTTATTTGTTTTGTCTAATCAAAACATATAAAATTAAAAAAAGATTACGGAGTAAATTATTAAAATGAGTTGTCGCAAACATACCATTTCGTAATATTTACAGGCGGCCATGTTGTTGGTGGGCTCTTTTTTCTCTCCTAGTTTCATCCACTCACAACACGCCCGACATCTATACAGGTCCTCCCTGATTCGACAGACCTCCATCCCAATACAACGTCTGTCTCCCCGGCAAAACTCAGTGCATTCCCTCAAAGCAGCAGGAAAACTCCCTCCGTCGCCGGAAAACAAAACATTGTAAGCGCTCGTCAGAGACCCAAATGACTTCAATATAAATTGCCGCTGATAATGCTGCTTATTCACTTTGGCTTTCGATAACAGAATAACAAGCGAAAGATATAAGAAAAGTAAGATTATTTTTTTCATAGTAAAACAGATCTTTAGACTAAGATTTTCCAGGATGCTGATGGTACAGCTGTTACTCATAAAGTATTTCTACCGGTTATTAGATCAAAAATATATCCATGAATCTTATTTAAAACAGTTTGAAACACTACGCTATTTTATAGGAATAATTTACTGTTGATTTTTTTCAAATATATAATTTCTGGCACCAGGGACTTCTTTATGAATTTTATATGCATTCTAAGGTATTGATTTTTCTAAAAGAATTCTTATTTCATATCAAATAAACTGATCGATGTTACATGTCTAACGATATTTTGTTTCAGTGTGAGCATTTAATATTGAATGTAATTCATGTACATAAACTAGTTCCAAATAGCATGTCATTTAAAACTGAGAGTCTCATTTGTTTAAGTTTTGATGACAGAAACATCTTTTTGAAAAAATAAGTTACGGGAAACTAGCGTGATCACACAATTTTGAACTTTGGCGACCTCTTGTTTTGACCAATTGGAAAAATTCTATTAAAAAGGAATACTTTCCAACATCACTGCACTTATGTACACGTTTATTATAGATATGAAATTTATATAAAAAAGATGATTTAAGTGAATAAAGCACTAGTGATAAGTCAATAATCTACAAGCTTGTCCAAATTCAATAGTAATAACCGAGCAACATCAATCATGAAACAACGTTTCTTATTGGGCCTTTAAGTCTTTAATGACACCAACCAGAGAGCCTGAGTTATACATTAATAATTGACGTTTTTAAACAACGAAAAATCCAAGATACAAATATATAAATGTTGTATGTTATATTTAAATAGGATTAAAAAAAATAAGAACTTTTCCGGAATGCATTTATAAATCTTTATCATTGGCATACTGAATTAAGAGATACTAAGACTGATCAAAGGGAAAAAAATTTATATGTTATATGTGGTTTAAAATTATAGATATGAATGAAAATTAACCAATAGTCTATTTTACGTATATTCACGCATATTTCATTTAAGTTCAATAGAACTAGAACATTTTACTTTTTTAATGAGAACTTTTTTCTGAAATATCGGACTAGAGTTGTTTAAACTATAATTTTCTTTTTTAAAAGTAATCAATTATTAACATCAAATAATTCTATCAAATATACATGTAAACCAACTGTTTTTAAAGAAGAAAAATTGCGTCTAAAAAATCATTATTATGCAATTTTTAATTGAGTTGGATTGCGTAGAAGGTGCAAATTTGTACTATGCATAAGAATTCATTGTTTTCGGTTTGCTACAACCATTCTCTGACTTTTCTTTTTATCTCATGTGATTTGATTCAATACAAATCAGTTAATCTATGCTTTAATAAGCATTAGACTGATATATACTCAGCAACGACAGACATAACGTTTAGAGGAACCCGAGCGTAAAAAAGGCATCGTATAGACACCTTATTGACGGGCCACTAGAGAAAGAAGAATATTTTCATAAAACAAAATGCAATCTTAATTGTTTGAAGGTTTTATGAAATCCAAGAAAATGAACAACCACAGAAAGTACCCGATATATAATAGAAGGACAACTGGGAAGATAGAGATGATAGAAATATTGCACAAGTTAATCTTACTGAATGACTACTAAATGGAGATTCGATGAACGGTATTTCAATCTTTAAAAATCAAACATCTTAGTAGCGCATTTAATTATAAATAAAAATGTATGTTCGACACAAAAATGTTTCTTTAGACGAAAGAATGTAAATTATTTTCTTTTGTCTGATTTTTTTTTACAGATAATGTACGTTACAGTTCGTTGTTTCCAACGTTTACCTGGACATCATGCAGTCTAAATCCTGTTCAGAACAAATTATGATACCTGTAATCACGGAAGACTAAAGTTATGTAGTTTTAAACATTTCTTTTAAATAACCGAAAAAATTGTTTTAGATCCGATGAATATATATTAAAGGTATACTACACACACTATATCACTTATGTTTTTAATCATTATTTGATGAATAACTGAACAATATCTAGTTGAAAGAGCTCAAAACCATACATTCTTTATTCATATTTCCCCTTTATGAAAATAAAAGAAAATCTTGAATACAATTTATCTGCTATTTTATACGCTTTGCGTGTAAAAACACAGTGTTTAAAATCTGCTTTCTTTCTGAAGTTAAGTACATTGTGTGTACAACGATTCCTTTATTTCGTGAATACACAGTGTAATAAGCCTGAACTTCAATATTTTCCTTGCTTATGGTCATCAAAGCGGTCATGGTTAATTAGCTATTGTCTGAGGTTGATTATACTAATGGCCCAGTAATCCAAAGGTTCAAATGTTCGTCGGCTCATTAGTTTAAAGGTGTATATGTGAAAATGTAAAAGGTTCAGTTGTCAAAACATCTAAAAGGTATAAGTTCCTGAAGTTTTAAACCACTCCAATATGAACTGACTAGAAAGTATTAATATACGACACAACAAAATACTATAATTAGTCACCTAAATAATCGAAAAACATAAATGGTGCCAATATCGAAATCAAATATTTAAACCCATGATCTTGTATATCTTTCTTTTTTGTGGCAGGGGGCATATTAGACATGCAAGTTGAAAACAATATTGTTTATTGTGTGGACCAATTTCAATGAATTGCTGTTTCTTTAGATTAGTTTAACCCCAGGTAGAGTAACTCTGATCATGTTGCACTTATTCAGTAAGAACAATTTCTACGCCTTGCCATGAGCTCGAGGTTAACAGACCTTTTATGGTTATGTTATTCTTCCTGGAATGCAGAAGGTTTACTATTGTCAAGTCGGCGCTTGGCGCTATATTATCATACGTGGGAAATAATTTAACTAAAATTGTAAGGACAAAATGGATATAAGGACTATGATACCCATATATCAGGTGTAACAGACTTACACCTTAATTATGGGAAGGTGAACAACAGGAAGGTGCTTCCGTAACTAAGATAAACATTGACAAGGAAGTGAAGGGACACCGCGGTAAATGGGGTATAATATCCTCTGAAAATAACCGGTGAAGGTGCAGTAATAAAGATAATTCAATTAAATATTCACCTTCTGCACCTTTTAAGGGTTAATATTAAGGCGCTCCTCGAGTGGTAACGGAAGCAGAAGGCAGAAGAAAGACACGATTTCTAGCAGTACCTCATTTAAATAGTCTATATTTGCCAGCCAATCAGAGCGCGGCTTGCAATATGCGTCATAATATGCTGACGAAAGATTGAAGGAATACGGAGTATGCTGTTTGCGTAAGCGCAACGTATGGAAGAAAAACAACAATAATGATTCAATAAAGTAAAGAAAACAGTAAGGTTAGCATAAATATACAAATACAGAATACACATTTTTCAATGAATTAACCATATGTAATATCCGTAGCATCGAAAATAATGGCATACAACTAGATAAATAGATTTTACGTAGACCGTATAAATACAGGTATTGGATATTGGTACAGGGCTGTACCAATTTCATAACAGTATGTCATGTACAAATTATTTTCTGGTAATGGGGAAGAGGGTTTAGAAATCTTAGGTATAAAAATGTATAAAATTGAAATATTTCACTGGTATGAAAATGAATCGTTCTTGGTACCATTTCAAAACTCTCAATCATATATTTACCTTTCTTATACAATACTTATTCATTAGTTGCCAGTGGTATTTTGTACGGATAAACTTGCATTCACTTTATTGAATTTGACTTTGTAAAAACTGTAAAAGTCTATCCTGTTAAGTCTATCCTGTATTAAAATGCAACAGTTAACAATGCTAATTGCTTTAAAATCAAGCTTTCATTTTTTTGTAGGAGTCATTAAAATATATAGAAAACATGCAAAATGGTCAACGTCTGGATTTTTTTTTAATTCTAAATAGCAGTCCCCCAATATAAAGACAATATTACTTTTATATTGTAAATTCAGAGAATATTTTTACATTGCAGTCATCAGCATTATTTGTGATTTTTTAAAACTGGTTTATACAGACTCTAGTACAATTAAAATTAAAATTTCAGTGTTTTATTTGAATTCCAGAGAGTTCTTTAATTGCAATTCCCATCACCAATTTTTATTAATTTTCACGGAATGTTGCATCATGAAATGACTATTTTATACAGGAAAACATATTGCCTTTCACTTAAAATTCAGAAACTTCTTTTATTGCAATTGCCTGCATTTTTTGATTGATAAGCACTGAATTATAAATCATCATAAACAGATATTTTTATTTAAAAATACATATTGTGTTTCACTTGAAATTCAGCGAATTCTTACATTCGAATACCCTGTACCATGACTCATTTCAAGGAATGGTACGTTATGTGTTCATCCTGTCATTATGACTCTTAAAATGACGTTAAACACGATAATATCAACTATGACGAAATATAAGAGCATTAATTTCATATATTTGTGAAAAATTGTTAAAAATATCGCTGTTAGTTCTGACCTTTGGCACAGTGTTGCACAAGAGTGTAGTAAGTAGTCCAAGGTCTTGATAATAATAAATAATGCTTTCAACATACATTTTATTCCTAAACATATCATTGAACAAATTAACTACATATAGACACATATTTTCGAAAAAAATACAATTCACAATATCTAATAACAAAGGGATCTTGAAATCAGACGTTTTCTAAAACGTTTTCTGAAATAACACACGCAGAAAGACAATTACATACGGAAATAGACTATTACTGCATATAGTCCGTCAATCGAATTCAACTATCAGTGATGCAAATACAAAATACTGAATAAAAGGCCGCCAGCATCTAAATAGAATAATACATGATATGATAAGGCATACAGAAACATCAAGAACGAAAGGACATATGTCAGAATGTAGTTGGATGTCGAGGAGTTATGCAGATCGTCAATCAGCGTAATTATACACAGAGCAGTTTGCTAGCGGTGAAATAACGATTTACTTCTATAAACAAAAAACAAAAACCTGTCGCGGTATTGAGCAGTGTGATTAATCTGGTAAGTAAAATTATGTTTAAACACTTATGTTGATTGTGTTCGACTTATTACAAGTTAAATCATATAATTCAATCTTATGAACATGTAAACAATTTACCGGGATATTGTCAAAACACGAACGATAATTCAGAACATGTAAACTACTGCTACTTGGGAATGCAGAAATGTTCTACACAGTCGAAATTTACCAAGTTGATATCAAATGAGCGGATATCTCTTTAGTGTACATGAACAAAGAAATCAAGAATATATATTTTCATCTACAAAGTATTATTCCCTCTATTTCTTACGGAAACGTATAGTTAATTCATAGCTCTGTAGAAACAGCCAGATTGAAATCTACACACCCCGTTTATTGATTGGTCGAAATCTACAGTGGCTGAAACTGACAAGAAAGTGACAGGACCAAACTTGACACGCCCAGTTTATCGATTGGTCGAGACCTACAACTACTTAGGAAAAATCATGAACTGCACGAAATAATCATGACGACGTCAGACTCAAAGTCTCACAGGAGACGATTTGGCTATTTCTTTTAGTTAACGTACTTACGTACCTTAACAATAATTGAATTTTACTTACTTTTCATAATCAATTGATAAATTGGCTAAAAAAAAGATGTTAATATAGATCACCAAAGAAAGCATTTCATTGTTTAAATATCGACACAAATGCCGGTTAATGTTGTATCTAGACGTCGACAAAGACCTGGACCTCACAGACGGTGAGATATTCCACAATTCCTGGTTGACTGATGATTGTCACTAGCACATATCTACCTACAGCACCGGAAGCACAATACACCGATATCCGGTCACCAGGGTTTGCTGGTCCTTTGTAGAATCCACACGATGCTTCCATTCCATTGTTTATGATGTTTACTTGGACATCATGCAATCTTTCCCCTTTATGGAATATATAACAATAATTCATTAAAATTGGTAAGTTTTATTCTTTCTTTCATCTCAAAATTAGTTTCTTTCACATAAGCAGAAAGTTTGATGATTGATACCTTTATACCGGTGTCTTTTATTTCCCGTCTATATCTGTTAAAATTCAGTTTTGTCATTGATCTAAATGTACAAAATCATTTTGCTAATCGGCAAATGCAAAAGTTTAAAAAAATTTTTTTTTTTGGTTGTTGTTTTGATTTTGTTTTATGTTTTTTAAAATGAAAGTAATAATCCATAGTTATTGATGAATACTTGCATGTAAGATGGCAAGCAATGACGAAAAGGCCTCCTACTACGGATTTGTGTACATTCTTAATCTTGAATATTTTTTCAATGGTTTCCACTAGCGTTGATTGTATTTGAATTTTAACTATGACATTGAATTAGAAGACAAAAAGTGGATAAAGAAGTAAATAAAGAATATGAAATGTTACAAAAACACATTTATGTTTGTCGTTTGAATTCATATAAAATTTAGTTAATAAATTCCCCATGACAATTTTTCAAACCAGAGCATTCTTCGATTGCTGCAGATGTTGTCTGAATTGATTGAATGATGTATCGAGAAATTCGGGAACAGAATGGTAAATCATACTGTTTCAAAACACAGAATATATTTAAAATATGAATGATAGAACATAATACATAACAACACACGGAGAAACCAATAAACAGCTTGGATTTAATAGTCGAAGAAATTGTCCTTTAACAATGATTTACTTTGAAACAGTGAGTCCACAACATAATGAGGCAAATAACCTGCAAATTACTACAATCTCGAATACTATTGTTTATTTTTAAACCTTAAAATGCTTACCACAGCAATCCTGTCTGTTGTAGATGGTGACTTTGTTAACGTCAAAAATCGCTTGAAGGTCTATTTAAATCTAAGGTTGGAAGTCCAAATTGGTACATGCAAGTAAGGTGAGGGAAATACATTTAAGAACGTTGTCTACGGCGTGAGAAGCTGTCTGATTGGTCTTGGGAAATGTTGAACTCATAGTGGCAGACTTTGATATTGCAACTGCAAATACACAGTCTTGAAACTAATTGTTATTTTTTATGATATTCAAAAGGTAGGTTGCAAGCTTTTCCTTTGTTATTTTTCTATTAAACATGTTTGAAAGTTGGAAAAAGGAAAAAGAAAATAAGCGCGATTTAGAAAATATATACTAGCGTTGAGCTTTAAAGAAATATCATATTATTCCATTGATCAGTTGACCTTTATTATGATTAAACAAAAATAAATAATTTCGTTTACACAGGAATTATTAAAAGCCTATAGGTAATTCATATAACTGAAACATAACATAGAAGGGATATTACCGATAATAACGCTTTTTTTAATTTAAAACCAACTCCCTAAAAAGTGGTTTTTCGAGTTTTATGATATTGACACATTCAATAACTCTTATAAAGGAATTATTCGCATAAAATTCAAAAACAAGCTAAATGATTTTGAATTTGTTGTTTTGTCATATTATCTGCACCCGGATAATAATCTATTGGGCCGATACTCGTCTTCTTTCTTCACCCACCAGTAACACAAATATATCTGCATAGTGATCATATTGAATCCATCATCATTTGTGGGATTTGAAATTGCGATTAGGAAAAACTTAAGAATGTAATGATTGCACGGACGAGCTGCGACCTAGAACTATTACAGATAATAAAATAATACAAATTCACTTTTAGAAACCATAAATGACAATAGATGTTGTGTCTTAACCAGACCCTACGAGGATGGATCGAATGAGTACACTTTGCATTCTACTCGACAAAAAATCAATTGTTGACTCGGGAATTTGAAACCCTGTAAAAATTTTCGTATTACCAGTTGCAAAAATATAATAGAAAAATTCAGCCCATTTGCTCAGAGAAAAATGTAGAAGGCCGGATCACATTTCACTTACCTTTGACTTAGTAACAAACACCGATTTCGCACAATTGTCAAACACAAAGAGTTTCATCTCAGAACAATAACAACAGACACTGTTATAACCTACGCTGAATTCCTCATGATTTTCTGAAATCGGATTTAGCAATAACTGCGATTAAACAACACAGCAGAACGACACAAAACCAGTCTGATAACCTCTATTACGACCCCTGCAATATGATAAATAACGAAAATATAGGTGATCCCAAAATTCAATGGTACTGACCCCCCCCCCCCAAAAAAAAGATAAATTCAAATATAATAATTATTAAAACTAAATAATGTGATAGTGCTTTATTGTGTTTAAATATGGCAGTTCAAGTTTTGGACCATGTAGGGATATAAACATTAAAAGATACAAATATGTCCTTTTATTAAGTTTATAAGTTGTTTTAACTGTTCAAATTTTAAAAACACGTTTTGCAGTGTCTACCTTAAAATCATGACCAAAATTGCCCGTTGGTGTTAATTTTGTCGTTTATAACGTATCGCAACAAGTCGAGGGGTCCTTGCCTCAAATAAAAGAAACATTTTTTTTCTAAGACAAACCAATTTATTTAGGTTAGGAATCAAGATCATACATTACGTAAAAAAAAAATGCGATGCTGGCCACGTCCATTAATACAACCTGGGACATAAACTATCAATGTTTCGAACATAAATTCTACAAAAATAAATAATAAACATGATTAAATATCGCAGGATTTGTTGTTTTCAAGCTCAGTATCAACATTCTAAATACTTTCTAATCATGAACAACCAATCAAATATATCTGTACAGTAATTTGAAGATCTTGACAGTTATCTTTAATTTTGTACAATCAAATTAAAGTCTACTGAACATACATTTTATAATATAATAAGTGAAATTGCGATTTATTTAGCAGAAGAGCATGAAATGTCATTGTACTTAAGAGAGTGATAAGCCATCTACTTATAATCAAGTCTAAGCTATATAGTTATCATGCAGTATGTGTTACTTATTACGGGTCAAAGGAGATAATTCGATCTAGTCAAAAATGTAAACAATGTACGGCATCATGTGTCAAAATACACGAACGATAATTCAAAACGTTTTTGATAAATATCACTTAAACAATCTTTTAACGGGAAATCAAGGGATAATATAAAATTAGATAAGAATAGGAATAAAATAACGAGTTTGACGCCATATATACTATATTTATAGCATTGCAAATCGAGCAAAAATGATTATATTACAGAATTTAAAAAAAATGATTAGTATTGTCGATTAATACAATTAAGGAGCTAATAACGAAAATTTAAAAAAAACATGAACAAAGCAAAAAAGATTGAAAAAATTGTAGAATATACATAGCATTTTATCAATGAAGAGTAAACTAATGATGGCAAAATTAACAAGGCAATTTTATAATATACTGGTTCTAGACAATACAGAAATGTTTTGAATTATCCTATAAATGTGATGTTGTATCTAGACGTCGACAAAGACCTGGACCTCACACACAGTGAGATATTCCCTCTTCCCTGGTTGATTTAGAATTGTCATTAGTACGTATCTACCTACAGCACCGGAAGCACAATACACCGATATCCGGTCACCATCATCTGCAGGTCCTTTGTAGAATCCACACGATGCATCCGTTCCATTGTTTATAATGTTTATCTGGACATCATGAAGTCTTTCCCCTTAATGCAATATGTTACAATATTTCATTTTAAATAGTATTTTTCATTCAAAATTTTGATTTAAAAAAAACTTAATTATATAAGCACTTATTTTTATTTTTGATATCCATGTACCGATGTCTTTCCATCTATAGCTGTTGCAATTGATTTTTGCCATTAAATTGTAAATACCTACTCACTATGCTGATAAACAAATGCAAAATTGTTTTTATGTGAAAGAAATAATCCATACTGATCGATAAAGCCTTCCATAAAAGGTGACACACATTGAAAAAAAAACCCACAATGGATTTGCATATCTTCACACTCTTAACTTGTTTTTAATTGTTTCTTCTAGCGTTCATTGTATTTGATTGTAATCCATGACATTAAATTGGAAGATAATATACTCTTTTGATTGTCGTTTGATTTCATATATATTTAGTCGTCAAAAAAATCATGCAGATAAGATCCCAATGAAAATTTTAATACCCAAACATTTTTAGATGACCGATTATATTGTTTGCAATAACTGAACGATGTGTCGAAATATTCGAAAACAGAATGTTAAATGATCATCTTGTAAACGAATTTATTTAGTAAAATACCGGTTAATTGAATATAAATTACATTGTAAACATAATAATAGTTCTATGAAACATAACACCCGTACAGCTCAATAGTTATATTTACAATTTTAATTTGCCTTCAATAACGATTTACTTTGAAACAGCGAATCTACAACATAATGAACAACGAACTTGTTGTGTGGTACAATCTCAAACATTGGTCCATTTAAACCATTAAATATTTACCACAGCAATCCTGTCTGTTGTAGATGGTGACTTTGTTGACGTCATAAATGGCTTGTAGGTCTATTTTTAGCCATGGTTGAGACTCAAGTTGGGTACATGCAGTCAAAAAGCTGGAACTACATTTTAGAACGTTGTCATTAGCGTTAGAAGCTTCATAATTGCTGGCTGAGAATGTGGAACTCAAAGTGGCAGGCTGTGATACCGCAACTGTAAAAAAAAAAGTTTTTTTAAAAATTGTTTTGTTAAACACTATTTTTTGTTTTTTGGGTTTGCTATTTTAATTGTAATGAAATGCATTAAATTGGAAAAAATTAATATATAAGAACAATTTTGCAAACTTGCAATACTAGCATTTTAACTGTAACTGCTCTAAGACTTATATAAGACATTGATTTCTTCTTTAAACTGAATGTAAAAACAAAATTACAAATAAATTAAACAAACACTCTAAAATAAGATTTTAACATACACAATTTCGTTTTGTGATAAACAGAATAAATTGAGTTGTTACATCTTACTATTCATTGTCTCTTCTTTCTGAAAAATAAAATAACAAACCATGAATGAAAAACTGGGTAGAAGGAATTTAATTCAGTATTATAATCATATGTTAAATTATTATCCATAATACCCTAAATATCGTCAAAAATCAACTGTCAGCCATGCGATAACTAATCAATGGCCAAGTCGTACTCGTTCTCATTAATTTTTATGCTATATCATGAGTCTTAAACTTAAAAATACATAAATCTGAATATTTAATTTTTAGGTCACCTGATTAAACTCAAGATGACCTATTGCTATCTGTTTTCGTCCGTCGTCGTGCGTCGTGCGATAACAATTTACATTTTTAACTTCTTCTTATAAACTACAAGGCTGATTGTTACCATTTTTGGTGTGAGGCATCTCTATGGTAAGAGGAATCTTAATGATGAAATTCATGGCTCTACCACCCCTGGGGCACCACATGATGTGGGGCCAAATATGCAAAAAAAGCCAAATTTTCAAAAATCTTCTCTACTCCCACACATGTGAGGAAAAAACTGGTTGCATAGTTATGATGTCCATGAAGCCCTCTACCAAAATTGGGAAATTCATGACCCCTGGGTCAGGGGTTCAGGCTCTAAGGTGGGGTTAATATGGCCATATAATTAAAATGTATTAAATCTTAGTAAATCTTCTTTACTCCCATGTATATTTGTTAAAAACTAAATGCATCATTATGTTGTCCATGAAGCCCTCTACCAAAATTGTGAAATCCATGGCCCCTGGGTCAAGGTTTCAGGACTTGGGGGGGGGGGCAATATAGTGTTTATGCATATAATGTTTAAAATTCTCACACATCTGTATGAAAAACTGACATCATAATTATGTTTCCCAGGAAGTCCTCTACTAAAATTTTAAATTTCATGTCCCCTGGAGTATGGGTTTTGACTCTAGGGCAGGGCCAAAATAGATGTATAGGTGTTAATGCATATAATGTTTAAGAACTATCTTCTTTACTCCCACACACCTGAAAGGAAAACTGAATTCATGATTTTGTAGACCAGATCTTTAAGTTTTTCACCAAAATTATAGGTTTTATAGTTCTTTTTTAAAGATTTCAGGCAGGGGGTGGTCTTTATTACAGATTTAGAATTGTTCTACTCCAGAATAAAAACTAATTAAATGCATATATGAGACTCCTAGACAAGTTTGTGTATGGGTTATTTGCTACTCAGGTGATCGTTAAGGCCAATTGGCCTCTTGTTCTAATTAATTTGTGTTCATTTTATACATGATACCGAAAAAAAATTTAAAAAGGTAAAAGTACGTTGTGTTTTATTACAATGTGCAAAACATGCACAATAAAACTTAGCGGCCTCCTTCATTTTTATCAATCGTTTTTAAATTAGTAAAAAAATAAATAAAACTTGTAATAATACAAGAGCTTCAAATACTTCAGATATAATCTTTAAATGAACAGTGAGCAAAGAAAGGGAGACATGCTTTTAAAACAGGTTTAAAAGATACATGATTCATCTTAAATATTTTTATATTTATTCATAGATTTTAGGTATTACACTAGTACATAAGTTTTGACAACGCAGTACACAAAATATTTTTTATTGAATATGTTTTTCCGCTGCTCGAATTTTTTTTAACTACACCAAATTGCTTATGTAGAGCTTATTTTAATAGATCTTAAAACAGCATTATGTTTTATGAAATTTAAACCCTAACAAATTGTAAACAGATATAAATGTGGTAAAAATTACATAAAGTTCTGCTAACAAAACAGAAAACGGATACATTTTTAACCACCGTTCTTGTAAGAATGGTAGGGAAATTTATCATAAAATTAAAACGTTTTCCACTCAGTTAGCAAGTACATTTATTTGTTTTGTCTAATCAAAACATATAAAATTAAAAAAAGATTACGGAGTAAATTATTAAAATGAGTTGTCGCAAACATACCATTTCGTAATATTTACAGGCGGTCATGTTGTTGGTGGGCTCTTTTTTCTCTCCTAGTTTCATCCACTCACAACACGCCCGACATCTATACAGGTCCTCCCTGATTTGACAGACCTCCATCCCAATACAACGTCTGTCTCCCCGGCAAAACTCAGTACATTCTCTCAAAGCAGCAGGAAAACTCCCTCCGTCGCCGGAAAACAAAACATTGTAAGCGCTCGTCAGAGACCCAAATGACTTCAATATAAATTGCCGCTGATAATGCTGCTTATTCACTTTGGCTTTCGATAACAGAATAACAAGCGAAAGATATACGAAAAATAAGATTAGTTTTTTCATAGTAAAATAGATCTTTAGATTAAGTTTTTCCAGTGTGCTGATGGTACAGCTGTTACTTATAAAGTATTTCTACCGGTTATTAGATCAAAAATATATCCTTGAATCTTATTTAAAACAGTTTGAAACACTACGCTATTTTATAGGAGTAATTTACAGTTGATTTTTTTTAAAACAGTTTGAAACACTACGCTATTTTATAGGAATAATTTACAGTTGATTTTTTTTCAAATATATAATTTCAGGCACCAGGGACTTCTTTATGAATTTTATATGCATTCTAAGGTATTGATTTTTCTTAAAGAATTCTTATTTCACATCAAATAAACTGATCGATGTTACATGTCTAACGATATTTTGTTTCAGTGTGAGCATTTAATGTTGAATGTAATTCATGTACATAAAATAGTTCCAAATAGCATGTCATTTAAAAGTGAAAGTCTCATTTGTTTAAATTTGATGACAGACACATCTTTCAGAGAAAATAAGTTACGGGCAATTTGCGTGATCACACATTTTTCAACTTTGGTGACCTCTTGTTTTGACCAATTGGAAAAATTCTATTAAAAAGGAATACTTTCAAAGATAACTGCCCTTATGTACACGTTATTTATAGATATAAAATTTATATAATAAAGGTGATTAAAGGGAATAAAGCACTAGTGATAAGTCAATAATTATCAAGCTTGTCCAAATTCAATAGTAACAACCAAGCAACATCAATCATGAAACAACGTTTCTTATTGGGCCTTTAAGATTTTAATGACACCAACCAGAGAGCCTGAGTTTTAGGCCCGTCGAACTAAGCAAGATCGGTCAAGAGCAGATTGATTCAGAAACCCTTGACTTTGGAAGATGCTAATAAACCGTTTGAAACATTTGAATCTGATTTTTAAAAAAAGCTATACACTAATAATTGACGTTCTTAAACAACGAAAAATCCAAGATACAAATATATAAATGCTTTATGTTATATTTAAATAGGATTCAAACAAATAAGAACTTCCCGTAATGCCTTTATAAATCTTTATCACTGGCATCCTGAAATAAGAGATACTAAGACTGATCAAAACGATTTTTTTAATATGTAATATGTGGTTTAAAATTATAGATATGAATAAAAATTAACCAATAGTCCATGTTACGTCTATTCATGCATATTTCATGTAATTCAAATAAAACTAGAACATTTGCGCTTTTCACTTTTTTAATGAGAACCTTTTTCTGAAATATCGAATTAGAGTTGTTTAAACTAAAATTTTCTTTTTTAAAAGTAATCAATTATTCAAATTAAATACTTTTATCAAATATACATGTAAACCATCTATTTATTTAGAATAAAATTGCGTCTAAAAATTCATTATTATGCAATTTTTAATTGGGTTGGATTGCGTAGAAGGTGCGAATTTGTACTATGCATAAGACTTCAGCGTTTTCGGTTTGCTACAACCATTCAGTGACTTTTCTTTTTATTGCATTTGATTTGTTTTATTACAAATCAGTTAATATATGCTTTAATAAGCATTAGACTGATATATACTCAGCAACGACATACATAACGTTTAAAGGAACTCGAGCGTAAAAAAGGCATCGTACAGACAACTTATTGACGGACCACTTGAGAAAGAAGAATATTTTTATAAAATAAAATGCAATCTTAATTGTTTGAAGGTTATATGATATCCAAGAAAATGAACAACCACAGAAAGTATCCGTTATATAATAGAGGGACAACTGGGAAGATGGAGATGATAGAAATATTGCACAAGTTAATCTTACTGAAGGACTACCAAATGGAGATTCGATGAACGGTATTTCAATCTTTAAAAATCCAACATCTTAGTAGCGCATTTTATTATAAATAAACCTGTATCTTTCTTTAAACGAAAAAATGTAAATTATTTCTTTTTCTTTGATTTTTTGTACAGATAATGTACGTTACAACAACAACATGTATATCATATATTCAAAGCTATATATTGATGTATGTTAAAACAAATGCATTTACATGTGTACACATTCAAAATTTTACACTTTAACTGCTGGGCTTCGATGAAAAAACTAGACTTCACAAACGTAAAGAGTATCTTCTTTTCTGGTAAACTAATGATTTTCATAAGTACATATTTGCCAACAGCACAGGGAGCACAATACTTCACTATCCGGTCATCTTTATCTGTTGGTCCTTTGTATAATCCACACGAGTTTTCCGTTTCGTTGTTTCCAACGTTTACCTGGACATCATGCAGTCTAAATCCTGTTCAGAACAAATTATGATACCTGTGATCACGGAAGATTAAAGTTATGTAGTTTTAAACATTTCTTTTAAATAACCGATAATTTTTTTTTTAGATTTGATGAATATATATTAAAGGTATACTACACACACTATGCAGTCACTTATTTTGTAAATCATTATTTGATGGATAACTGGACAATATCTGGTTGAACGAGCTCAAACCACACATTTTTCATTCATATTTCCCCTTTATGAAAATAAAAGAGAATCTTGAATACAATTTATGTGCTATTTTAAACATAGTAGTGTAGAAATAATGTGTTTAAAATTTGCTTTCATTCTGAAGTTAAGTACAATGTGTGTCCTTTATTTCGTGAATATACAGTGTAATAAATCTGAACTTCAATATTTGTTCTTGCTTATGGTCATCGTAGCGGTCATAGTTAAATAGCTATAGTTTGAGGTTGATCATCCTAAAGGTCCAGTAATCCGAAGGTTCAAATGTTCGTCGGATCATTAGTTTAAAGGTGTATATGTGAAAATGTAAAAGGTTCAGTTCTCAAAAAATCTAAAAGGTATAAGTTCCTGAAGTTTTAAACCACACCAATATGAACTGTCTAGAAAGTATCATTGTACGACACAACACAGTAGTATATTTAGTCACTTTAAGTCATTTAAGAACAATTTCTACGCCTTGTCATGAGCTCGAGGTTGATACTAGACCTTTTATGGTTATGTTATTCTTCCTGGAATGCCGAAGGTGTACTAGTCAAATCGGCGCTTGGCACTGTATTATCCTAGGTGGGAAATAATTCAACTATAATTTTAAGGACAAAATGGATATAAGGACTATGATACCCATGGATCAGGTGTAACAGACTTACACCTTAATTATGGGAAGGAGCACAACAGGAAGGTGCTTCCGTAGCTAAGAAAAACAATGACAAGGAAGTGAAGGGGCACCGCGGTGAACGGGTATAACATCCTGTGGAAATAACCGGCGAAGGTGCAGTAATAAAGATAATTCAATTAAATATTTACCTTCTACACCTCTGAAGGGTTAAGATTAAGGTGCTGCATGGCGATATTTAGTAGAAACAGACGAGTGGTAACGGGAGCAGAAGACCGAAGAAAGAAACGATTTCTAGATGTACCTCATTTATTTAATCTATATTTGCCAGCCAATCAGCGTGCAGCTTGCAATAGGCGTCAGAATATGCTGACGAAAGATTGAGGGAATACGGAGTACGCTAGTTTGCGTAAACGCAAAGCATGGAAGAAAAACAACAATAATGATTGAATAAAGTAAAGAAAACAATAAGGTTAACGTAAATATGCAATGTTCTTCATTTGTAGTGATGCTATTGCATAGCTCAACGTGAATTAGAACATAATATTAAACGTAAGCAAGAGACACATGGTTTCTGTGTCAAATCATGGCGTACACTTGTAAATAGGGAATACACATTATTCCATGAATTAACCATATGTAATATCCGTAGTATCGAAAATAATGGAAGATAAGTAGATAAATTTTTATTTGATTACGTAGACCGTATAAATACAGGAATTTGTTACTAAGTAGTATTGGTATTGGACTGTACCAATTTCATAACAGTATGTCCTGTACAACTTATATTCTGGTAATGGGGAAGAGGTTTTAGAAATCTTAGATATAAAAATGTATTTAATTGAAATATTTCACTGGTATGAAAATGTATTGTTCTTGGTACCATTTCAAAATTCTCAATCATATATTTACGTTTCTTATAAAATACGTATTCATTAGTTGCCAGTGGTATTTTGTACGGATAAACTTGCATTGACTTTTTTTTTTAATTTGACATTATTAAAACTGTAAAAATTATCCTGTTAAGTCTATCCTGTATTAAAATGCAACAGTTAACAATGCTAACTTGCTCTAAAATCAAGCTTTTAGTTTTTAATAGGGAGTTACAAAATATATAGAAACTATGTAAAAATTTTGGTAGGGAGTTACAAAATATATAGAAAACATGTAAAATGGTCAACGTCTGGATTTTTTAAAATTCTAAATAGCAGTCCCCAATACATGTATACAGAAAATATTACTTTTATATTGTAAATTCAGAGAATATTTTCACATTGCAATCATCAGCATTATTTGTGATTTTTTAAAACTGGTTTATACAGACTCTTGTACTTTAAAATTAAAATTTCAGTGTTTTACTTGAATTCCAGAGAGTTCTTTAATTGCAATTCCCTTCACCAATTTTTATTTATTTGCACGGAATGTTGCATCATGAAATGAATATTTTATACAGGAAAACATATTGCCTTTCACTTAAAATTCAGAAACTTCTTTCATTGCAATTGCCTGCATTTATTTTGATTGATAAGCACTGAATTATAAATCATTATAAACGGATATTTTATTTAAAAATACATATTGTGTTTCTCTTAAAATACAGAGACTTCTTTCATTCGAATTCCCTGTACCATGACTCATTTCAAGGAATGGTACGTTATGTCTTCATCCTGTCATTATGACTCTTAAAATGACGTTAAACACGATAATATCAACTATGACGAAATATAAGAGCATTAAGTTCATATATTTGTGAAAAATTGTTAAAAATATCGCTGTTAGTTCTGACCTTTGGCACAGTGTCGCACAAGAGTGTATGTAAGTAGTCCAAGGTCTTGATAGTAAAAAAATGGTTCGATGGTCTTCTGTTTCATCGAACTTTCATTGGTTTTCAGATGTGTGTATCTTTTAATAAATGTTGCTCCCAGTTATCCTCTGTATCCCTTTCTTTTCCCAATTACTGGTTATAGCCTACCCTTAAACTTGTTTTAACCTTACGTCCAATAGGATGTAGGTTACATATTGTCTGGAGAATAAACAACTTAGCACAATCGTTTGTATGGAAAAAGCTGCAGAATGGCAAGATTTCTCGTCTTCCTCAATAATTTCCAGTGCCTGCCCAAAGGATGGAACTGGTGGCAAACTGTTCCCAGGTTCCATTAAACCTAGCCACTAACCTGATTTAGGCAGAGCGCTATTTTCCAATATTTAATCAACTAATTATCTGACTAGATCTTAGATTTTACAATAAATGATTGATATCGATTAATTGATTGATTGATTGATTGATTGATCGATCAATTGTTTTGACTTAAAATCCCTTTGCCAATGTGATTTATTTTTATTGATTAATTATTGATGACTTACTTGAATTCTTCATTGCTAATGAGATTGATTTTTATATTTTGAATTATCTACTGACCGATTTGATTGATTCATTGATAGATTTTTGATACGTTTATTGATCGATTTATTGTGCAGCCGTACACCTGCTCACCAAAAAAAATGACGTAGCGTTTGTTAAATGCATGATTAAGTTTCATTATTAAGCAATGACAAACACTAGCTGGTGTTCTATTGTTGCCTTTTCTAATGTCATTCATCCAAAGGATAAATGTTTCATTTAGGCAAGAATCAGCAGTAATTCTAATCATTACGAGTATAGGGTTAAATTAGCAATTTATGTCGGGTTCTACATTTTTAAAATCCAATTCATCCAATTCTTCCACGATGCTAGATCATAAAGTTTAACCCAATTCTACCCAAATTAGGTATAATTTCACATAAACATGCTATAATCATTTACAATAGTAATATTTATTAGTTTGACGAGATATTGGAGCTTCTGGTTGGTCGAAAAATTACTCTGATACCTGCATCAATAACATTTTCCCCGATCTCTTTTTCTCTACATTTCTGGTTAAAAACTATTTATAGGAAGAACATTTCCAAAATAAACACTATCAATTACATATAAAGTTGTTTAATTGTTACTTAACAAAATACTGTATAAATATAACTTATTTTCGTCCACGATCCACGTCTCCTTGCATCGTGGTTCTCCCCAGTTGTATATTCCAGCGATCTATCTCAATTTAAAACTAGTTTTAACGAATCTTGCTGTACAGTGGATAATATCACAAACCACCAGGTGTATTTCCCTTTCGTTTTCAATTCAGCAAGTTTAGATTTTAACTTTCTAATTGTGTTTAATCCATTAAATTCAGCTCAATAGTTCTGCATCAGCTGAAGGAACACATATTTTGAATATTGTTTTTGTTATTGCTTTGCATTAATATTCGTCGCTTCAGTTACATTATATACAATTAATTATTAATGACACTAATGGTTTATGATTTGAAAATGTTTTATTAAAACGCACATTGATGAAGTTACCGGTCGATAGAAAAATTATTAAATTTACTTTTTAAATCGATGTGGTTTTGACTGTATTACTTTGAACTTGTCATGATTAGGTTACTTTAAATATTGCCTTGTCAGTTAATTGAATGTGTTGATTTTGCAGCCAAGTTTTAGATAATATGAATGTTACAACACATATGGCTCCTACTTTATCTTGTATGTGGATTGATGTTTGGATAGCTTAGATAAATTTGATCATTGCCTATCAGTTATTGAATCATAGGACTAACTTGTAAACTATGTGTAATTAAAGTATATCAGCTACTGATGATTTCTTTGACTTTTGTCAGGCTACAACTCGGGACCAACTTGCTAGTTACAGCTGCCAAGGTACCCATTTTTGGAAGTTGATTTTAATCAACTCTCCTATGCAGTTACTCTGGCAAACCGAAACTGAAAACAGTGTTTCGACCTAAGCACAAATCATCACCTGCTGACAAGAGTTAGTTCTTGAAAATGATCGATAAATTCGATGTAATGTACTCTGAAACATTTTTTTAAAAGGAAACTTATTCATAAATACCTAAGAAATAGTCAGATTTTAAATAGTACGAACAATTTAGAATTTTTTTTGCAGTCGTATGTAATCCTACGCCAGAGTTCAATATAGTCTCGTTCAACCATCGGCTGTCTCCGTGCATCTCCGACAAGCAGTGAGTCTGTCTATAATTTAGAGGTCACATCATCAAGCTATCACGTGACCTCATGTCTCTTACTTGATTAACGGAGACAGCCGAGCATCTGATTGAACGAGACTAAAGTTCATTATGGTTGGATCAATACATTTTTTGAAATATTTCGAATACTGATACATAGTTTGATGAAATCAATTCCATTTTTAAATATAATTACACAACATGATTCATGAGAGGTTTTCTCAAAATTCTTGTCGGAAAAGTCCGAGAATCCATATAATAAAAATGTTCGTAATTCAAATAGAGATTATAAACTACTTGCCAAGCAAAATAACATATCGTTGATTTTAAGATAAATAATAATCGATTAAATCAACTCCCATCAGTACTTCAGTACTTTGATTATCATTGGACTCATCTTGTGCTTAAATAGTGTTAACACATGACTTGCTATTTTAAATTACTATACACCCATTTTTTTCACTGTTTATATCAATATTGCATCTACTTCTTCAGGTACATGTGCTCCAAGAGCGATAACCAATGGAAGTGGTCATTTAAAGTCTATTACAGCTGTTTGCTTGGCGGAAATTGCACCATGACTAATTTGATAAGAGAATTTATGACAGTTGTCAAGAAAAATAATGCTTTCAACATACATTTTATTCCTAAACATATCATTGAACAAATTAACTACATATAGACACATATTTGCGAAAAAAATACAATTCACAATATCTAATAACAAAGGGATCTTGAAATCAGACGTTTTCTAAAACGTTTTCTGAAATAGTACACGCAGAAAGACAATTACATACGGAAATAGACTATTACTGCATATAGTCCGTCAATCGAATTCAACTATCAGTGATGCAAATACAAAATACTGAATAAAAGGCCGTCAGCATCTAAATAGAATAATACATGATATGATAAGGCATACAGAAACATCAAGAACGAAAGGACATATGTCAGAATGTAGTTGGATGTCGAGGAGTTATGCAGATCGTCAATCAGCGTAATTATACACAGAGCAGTTTGCTAGCGGTGAAATAACGATTTACTTCTATAAACAAAAAACAAAAACCTGTCGCGGTATTAAGCAGTGTGATTAATCTGGTAAGTAAAATTATGTTTAAACACTTATGTTGATTGTGTTCGACTTATTACAAGTTAAATCATATAATTCAATCTTATGAACATGTAACAATTTACCGGGATATTGTCAAAACACGAACGATAATTCAGAACATGTAAACTTACTGCTTACTTGGGAATGCAGAAATGTTCTACACAGTCGAAATTACCAAGTTGATATCAAATGAGCGGATATCTCTTTAGTGTACATGAACAAAGAAATCAAGAATATATATTTTCATCTACAAAGTATTATTCCCTCTATTTCTTACGGAAACGTATAGTTAATTCATAGATCTGAAGAAACAGCCAGATTGAAATCTACACACCCCGTTTATTGATTGGTCGAAATCTACAGTGGCTGAAACTGACAAGAAAGTGACAGGACCAAACTTGACACGCCCAGTTTATCGATTGGTCGAGACCTACAACTACTTAGGAAAAATCATGAACTGCACGAAATAATCATGACGACGTCAGACTCAAAGTCTCACAGGAGACGAGTTGGCTATTTCTTTTAGTTAACGTACTTACGTACCTTAACAATAATTGAATTTTACTTACTTTTCATAATCAATTGATAAATTGGCTAAAAAAAAGATGTTCATATAGATCACCAAAGAAAGCATTTTATTGTTTAAATATCGACACAAATGCCGGTTAATGTTGTATCTAGACGTCGACAAAGACCTGGACCTCACAGACGGTGAGATATTCCACAATACCTGGTTGACTGAGGATTGTCACTAGCACATATCTACCTACAACACCGGAAGCACAATACACCGATATCCGGTCACCAGGGTTTGCTGGTCCTTTGTAGAATCCACACGATGCTTCCAATCCATTGTTTATGATGTTTACTTGGACATCATGCAATCTTTCCCCTTTATGGAATATATAACAATAATTCATTAAAATTGGTAAGTTTTATTCTTTTCTTCATCTCAAAATTAGTTTCTTTCACATAAGCAGAAAGTTTGATGATTGATACCTTTATACCTGGTGTCTTTTATTTCCCGTCTATATCTGTTAAAATTCAGTTTTGTCATTGATCTAAATGTACAAAATCATTTTGCTAATCGGCAAATGCAAAAGTTTTAAAAAAAAATTTTTTTGGTTGTTGTTTTGATTTTGTTTTATGTTTTTTAAAATGAAAGTAATAATCCATAGTTATTGATGAATACTTGCATGTAAGATGGCAAGCAATGACGAAAAGGCCTCCTACTACGGATTTGTGTACATTCTTAATCTTGAATTTTTTTCAATGGTTTCCACTAGCGTTGATTGTATTTGAATTTTAACTATGACATTGAATTAGAAGACAAAAAGTGGATAAAGAAGTAAATAAAGAATATGAAATGTTACAAAAACACATTTATGTTTGTCGTTTGAATTCATATAAAATTTAGTTAATAAATTCCCCATGACAATTTTTCAAACCAGAGCATTCTTCGATTGCTGCAGATGTTGTCTGAATTGATTGAATGATGTATCGAGAAATTCGGGAACAGAATGGTAAATCATACTGTTTCAAAACACAGAATATATTTAAAATATGAATGATAGAACATAATACATAACAACACACGGAGAAACCAATAAACAGCTTGGATTTAATAGTCGAAGAAATTGTCCTTTAACAATGATTTACTTTGAAACAGTGAGTCCACAACATAATGAGGCAGATAACCTGCAAATTACTACAATCTCGAATACTATTGTTTATTTTTAAACCTTAAAATGCTTACCACAGCAATCCTGTCTGTTGTAGATGGTGACTTTGTTAACGTCAAAAATCGCTTGAAGGTCTATTTAAATCTAAGGTTGGAAGTCCAAATTGGTACATGCAAGTAAGGTGAGGGAAATACATTTAAGAACGTTGTCTACGGCGTGAGAAGCTGTCTGATTGGTCTTGGGAAATGTTGAACTCATAGTGGCAGACTTTGATACTGCAACTGCAAATACACAGTCTTGAAACTAATTGTTATTTATTATGATATTCTAAAGGTAAGTTGCAAGCTTTTCCTTTGTTATTTTTCTATTAAACATGTTTGAAAGTTGGAAAAAGGAAAAAGAAAATAAGCGCGATTTAGAAAATATATACTAGCGTTGAGCTTTAAAGAAATATCATTTGTTTTGAAAAATTAGACTTTGCCTTCTTTTCAATTTAAAAAATAAAATTAATTGGCCAAAAAGTGTTAAAAAAATTTGTTATCTAAATTATTGCAATATTATTAATCACAAACATTAAAGAGCTTTCTTACTATTTTCTGCATCTTCTTCCTAAAAATGTAAGATGACAACTTTATTTTTTTGAAAAACAACTGGTCAAAAACATTTAACCTACCCAAAGCGAGTTTAATGCTCATGTTTTGTATTTAATCACATCAAAGATTATTCCATGGATCAGTTGACCTTTATTATGATTGAACAAAAATAAATAATTTCGTTTACACAGGAATTTATAAAAGCCTATAGGTAATTCATATAACTGAATCATAACATAGAAGGGTTATTACCGATAATAACGCTTTTTTTAATTTAAAACCAACTCCCTAAAAAGTGGTTTTTCGAGTTTTATGATATTGACACATTCAATAACTCTTATAAAGGAATTATTCGCATAAAATTCAAAAACAAGCTAAATGATTTTGAATTTGTTGTTTTGTCATATTATCTGCACCCGGATAATAATCTATTGGGCCGATACTCGTCTTCTTTCTTCACCCACTAGTAACACAAATATATCTGCACAGTGATCATATTGAGTCCATCATCATTTGTGGGATTTGAAATTGCGATTAGGAAAAACTTAAGAATGTAATGATTGCACGGACGAGCTGCGACCTAGAACTATTACAGATAATAAAATAATAAAAATTCACTTTTAGAAACCATAAATGACAATAGATGTTGTGTCTTAACCAGACCCTACGAGGATGGATCGAATGAGTACACTTTGCATTCTACTCGACAAAAAATCAATTGTTGACTCGGGGATTTGAAACCCTGTAAAAATTTTCGTATTACCAGTTGCAAAAATATAATAGAAAAATTCAGCCCATTTGCTCAGAGAAAAATGTAGAAGGCCGGATCACATTTCACTTACCTTTGACTTAGTAACAAACACCGATTTCGCACAATTGTCAAACACAAAGAGTTTCATCTCAGAACAATAACAACAGACACTGTTATAACCTACGCTGAATTCCTCATGATTTTCTGAAATCGGATTTAGCAATAACTGCGATTAAACAACACAGCAGAACGACACAAAACCAGTCTGATAACCTCTATTACGACCCCTGCAATATGATAAATAACGAAAATATAGGTGATCCCAAAATTCAATGGTACTGAACCCCCCCCCCCCACAAAAAAAAAGATAAATTCAAATATAATAATTATTAAAACTAAATAATGTGATAGTGCTTTATTGTGTTTAAATATGGCAGTTCAAGTTTTGGATTTGGACCATGTATGGATATAAACATTCAAATATACAAATATGTCCTTTTATTAAGTTTATAAGTTGTTTTAACTGTTCAAATTTTAAAAACACGTTTTGCAGTGTCTACCTTAAAATCATGACCAAAATTGCCCGTTGGTGTTAATTTTGTCGTTTATAACGTATCGCAACAAGTCGAGGGGTCCTTGCCTCAAATAAAAGAAACATTTTTTTCTGAGACAAACCAATTTATTTAGGTTAGGAATCAAGATCATACATTACGTAAAAAAAAAATGCGATGCTGGCCACGTCTATTAATACAACCTGGGACATAAACTATCAATGTTTCGAACATATATTCTACAAAAATAAATAATAAACATGGTTAAATATCGCAGGATTTGTTGTTTTTAAGCTCAGTATCAACATTCTAAATACTTTCTAACCATGAACAACCAATCAAATATATCTGTACAGTAATTTGAAGTTCTTGACAGTTATCTTTAATTTTGTACAATCAAATTAAAGTCTACTGAACATACATTTTATAATATAATAAGTGAAATTACGATTTATTTAGCAGAAGAGCATGAAATGTCATTGTACTTTAGAGAGTGATAAGCCATCTACTTATAATCAAGTCTAAGATTTATAGTTATCATGCAGTATGTGTTACTTATTACGGGTCAAAGGAGATAATTCGATCTTGTCAAAAATGTAAACAATGTACGGCATCATGTGTCAAAATACACGAACGATAATTCAAAACGTTTTTGATAAATATCACTTAAACAATCTTTTAACGGGAAATCAAGGGATAATATAAAATTATATAAGAATAGGAATGAAATAACGAGTTTGACGCCATATATACTATATTTATAGCATTGCAAATCGAGCAAAAATGATTATATTACAGAATTTAAAAAAATTGATTAATATTGTCGATTAATACAATTAAGGAGCTAATAACGAAAATTTAAAAAAAAACATGAACAAAGCAAAAAAGATTGAAAAAATTGTAGAATATACATAGCATTTTATCAATGAAGAGTAAACTAATGATGGCAAAATTAACAAGGCAATTTTATAATATACTGGTTCTAGACAATACAGAAATGTGATGTTGTATCTAGACGTCGACAAAGACCTGGACCTCACACACAGTGAGATATTCCCTCTTCCCTGGTTGATTTAGAATTGTCATTAGTACGTATCTACCTACAGCACCGGAAGCACAATACACCGATATCCGGTCACCATCATCTGCAGGTCCTTTGTAGAATCCACACGATGCATCCGTTCCATTGTTTATAATGTTTATCTGGACATCATGAAGTCTTTCCCCTTAATGCAATATGTTACAATATTTCATTTTAAATAGTATTTTTCATTCAAAATTTTGATTTAAAAAAAAACTCAATTATATAAGCAGTAATTTTTATTTTTGATATCCATGTACCGATGTCTTTCCATCTATAGCCGTTGCAATCGATTTTTGTCATTAAATTGTAAATACCAACTCACTATGCTGATCAACAAATGCAAACTGTTTTTATGTGAAAGAAATAATCCATACTGATCGATAAAGCCTTCCATGAAAGGTGACACACATTGAAAAAAAAACCCACAGTGGATTTGCATATCTTCACACTCTTAACTTGTTTTTAATAGTTTCTTCTAGCGTTCATTGTATTTGATTGTAATCCATGACATTAAATTGGAAGATAATATACTCTTTTGATTGTCGTTTGATTTCATATATATTTAGTCGTCGAAAAAATCATGCAGATAAGATCCCAATGAAAATTTTAATACCCAAACATTTTAGATGACCGATTATATTGTTTGCAATAACTGAACGATGTGTCGAAAAATTCGAAAACAGAATGTTAAATGATCATCTTGTAACGAATTTATTTAGTAAAATACCGGTTAATTGAATATAAATTACATTGTAAACATAATAATAGTTCAATGAAACATAACACACGTACAGCTCAATAGTTATATTTACAATTTTAAGTTGCCTTCAATAACGATTTACTTTGAAACAGCGAATCTACAACATAATGAACAACGAACCTGTTGTGTGGTACCATCTCAAACATTGGTCCATTTAAACCATTTAATATTTACCACAGCAATCCTGTCTGTTGTAGATGGTGACTTTGTTGACGTCATAAATGGCTTGTAGGTCTATTTTTAGCCATGGTTGAGACTCAAGTTGGGAACATGCAGTCGAGAGGCCGGAACTACATTTTAGAACGTTGTCATTAGCGTTAGAAGCTTTATAATTGCTGGCTGAGTATGTGGAACTCAAAGTGGCAGGCTGTGATACCGCAACTGTAAAAAAAATGTTTTTTTTTTAAATTGTTTTGTTAAACACTATTTTTTGTTTTTGGGTTGTTGGTTTTTTTTTGAAATCTCAAATTGCAATCTTTTAATTGCTATTTTAATTGTAATTAAATGCATTAAATTGGAAAAAAATTAATATATAAGAACAATTTTGCAAACTTGCAATACTAGGCATTTTAACTGTAACTGCTATAAGACTTGTATAAGACATCGATTTCTTCTTTAAACTGAATGTAAAAACAAAATTACAAATAAATTAAACAAACAATCTAAAATAAGATTTTAACAAACACAATTACGTTTTGTGATAAACAGAATAAATTGAGTTGTTACATCTTACTATTCATTGTCTCTTCTTTCTGAAAAATAAAATAACAAACCATGAATGAAAAACTGGGTAGAAGGAATTAACTTCCTATAGATAACTAATGCCTAAATTCAGTATTATAATCATATGCTAAATTATTGTCCATAATACCCTAAACATCGTCAAAAATCAACTGTCAGCCATGCGATAATTAATTAATGGCCAAGTCGTACTCGTTCTCATTAATTTTTATGCTATATCATGAGTCTAAAACTTGAAAATACATAAATCTGAATATTTAATTTTTAGGCCACCTGATTAAACTCAGGTGAGCTATTGCTATCCGTTTTCGTCCGTCGTCGTGCGTTTTGCGTCGTGCGTCGAGCGATAACAATTTACATTTTTAACTTCTTCTTATAAACTACAAGGCTGATTGTTACCATTTTTGGTGTGAGGCATCTCTATGGTAAGAGGAATCTTAATGGTGAAATTCATGGCTCTACCACCCCCGGGGCACCACACGATGTGGGGCCAAATATGCAAAAAAAGCCAAATTTTCAAAAATCTTCTCTACTCCCACACATGTGAGGAAAAAACTGGTTGCATAGTTATGATGTCCATGAAGCCCTCTACCAAAATTGTGAAATTCATGACCCCTGGGTCAGGGGTTCAGGCTCTAAGGTGGGGTTAATATGGCCATATAATTAAAATGTATTAAATCTTAGTAAATCTTCTTTACTCCCATGTATATTTGTTAAAAACTAAATGCATCATTATGATGTCCATGAAGCCCTCTACCAAAATTGTGAAATCCATGGCCCCTGGATCAAGGTTTCAGGACTTGGGGGGGGGGGGGGGGGGGCAATATAGTGTTTATGCATATAATGATTAAAATTCTCACATATCTGTATGAAAAACTGACATCATAATTATGTTTCCCAGGAAGTCCTCTACTAAAATTTTAAATTTCATTTCCCCTGGAGTATGGGTTTTGACTCTAGGACAGGGCCAAACTAGATGTATAGGTGTTAATGCATATAATGTTTAAGAATTATCTTCTTTACTCCCATACACCTGAAAGGAAAACTGAATTCATGATTTTGTAGACCAGATCTTCAAGTTTTTCACCAAAATTATAGGTTTTATAGTTCTTTTTTTAAAGATTTCAGGCAGGGGGTGGTCTTTATTACAGATTTAGAATTTTTCTACTCCAGAATAAAAACTTATTAAATGCATATATGAGACTCCTAGACAAGTTTGTGTATGGGTTATATGCTACTCAGGTGATCGTTAAGGCCAATTGGCCTCTTGTTCTAATTAATTTGTGTTCATTTTATACATGATACCGAAAAAAAATTTAAAAAGGTAAAAGTACGTTGTGTTTTATTACAATGTGCAAAACATGCACAATAAAACTTAGCGGCCTCCTTCATTTTTATCAATCGTTTTTGAATTAGTAAAAAAAAATTAAAACTTGTAATAATACAAGAGCTTCAAATACTTCAGATATAATCTTTGAATGAACAGTGAGCAAAAAAAGGGAGACATGCTTTTAAAACAGGTTTAAAAGATACATGATTCATCTGAAATATTTTTATATTTATTCATAGATTTTAGGTATTACACTAGTACATAAGTTTGACAACGCAGTACACAAAATATTTTTTATTGAATATGTTTTTCCGCTCCTCTAATTTTTTTTAACAAGACCAACTTGCTTATGTAGAGCTTATTTGAATAGATCTTAAAACAGCATTATGTTTTATGAAATTTAAACCCTAACAAATTGTAAACAGATATAAATGTGGTAAAAATTACATAAATTTCTGCTAACAAAACTGAAAACGGATACATTTTTAACCACCGTTCTTGTAAGAATGGTAGGGAAATTTATCATAAAATTAAAACGTTTTCCACTCAGTTAGCAAGTACATTTATTTGCTTTGTCTAATCAAAACATATAAAATTAAAAAAAGATTACGGAGTAAATTATTAAAATGAGTTGTCGCAAACATACCATTTCGTAATATTTACAGGCGGCCATGTTGTTGGTGGGCTCTTTTTTCTCTCCTAGTTTCATCCACTCACAACACGCCCGACATCTATACAGGTCCTCCCTGATTTGACAGACCTCCATCCCAACACACCGTCTGTCTCCCCGGCAAAACTCAGTACATTCCCTCAAAGCAGCAGGAAAACTCCCTCCGTCGCCGGAAAACAAAACATTGTAAGCGCTCGTCAGAGACCCAAATGACTTCAAACTAAATTGCCGCTGATAATGCTCCTTAATTTTTTCCGACTTTGATAATGGAAAGATAAGAAATAAATAAAGAAAGGGTATAAATATTTCTTTCATGGTGAAATAAAATTCTAAACAAAGCCTATGTATAACTATATATAAGTTTATATAACTTCTATGTATACACAAAGTTTATATTAGAATGAGATACATTTGTATATATATACATACTCTTATATATTGATCTTATTGCAATAAAAATGTTTAAAAGAATCACTCATTCTTAGCTAGGATTTTAGAATTAGTCATTGAAATCTAAGCATCAAGAATATTTCCACGCAATCGTTCTGCAGTGGTTTCATGCGTTAATAAGATAATCATTAAAAAAATTGATAGCTTTGAAGAAAATATTGAGGGGGCATACAAATAAAATATTTATGGTTGAAATGAAATAGATACAATTACTTCCCATAAATTTAAAAAGAAATCAATTGCCCATGGGATTGATCTAAACAAAAGATAAAAAAGTATGAGTGACATAAGATAAAAGCGTGATTTTATCGATCAAATGATAAATTTTCCATGATTCTAAATGTTGACATCTCGATGACATTTCCTATGGTCGTCAGCAAAATTTTAAGAATAAGTAAATGAGACCAAAATGTTGGAATTCAGAATAAACCGTTAATTTTTTTACCATGTTTATGATCTGGTCAATTTAGGCTTTCAATTTATATTGTTCTTTTGTTCTCGGACTGAATAAAAAATGACAATAACAAACTGTCAATCATCTCAAAAATCCATAAAACGAAATACAAATTCAAAGCAGAGCAGCATGGACCTCTAAAATCATAGAGGTGGGATAAGGTGCCTAGGAGGAGTAAGCATCCTCTGCTGACCGATCACAATCGCCGAGGCTCGTGTAATCGGTAAAAAAAAAAAGGAAAAGTCCGTAGACAATTAGTTGCTTAATTATAATCTAACAATTAGTATGAAAAATGTCAGTCAGCATGCGACCAAGTGGAAGATTGTTTTTGCTGACAAGGTCGTTGTATTGTGAAAAGATGACTTCAAACGAGTCTGTAGATACACTTGTTTTATCAACTTGTTTGTCAGTAGCTTGCCTTGCCTTAGGAATTGTTCATACGAAGAGCATGCCCTTGTGTATCGAATTAACTGAGAGACAATTTAGCGCTGCAACAGATAGATGTCAGAAAAGCAAATTGAAAAACCGATTGTCTTTATTACACCAAGGTGGGAATATCAAATGTCTAATACATGTACTCCCCTATCCTTTGCTCTTCTGATCTTTAATAAAAATTCAAAACGAACCTCGAAGTTACACATGTGCTTGAAAATCAAGCCCGCCCCCCCCCCCCTCCGGAAACAACACGCATCAAAAATTCAAATGACCTCGCATTATTACAAAATTGGGCTAGTTAGACCTCTTACACATTGTTTTTCATCACATAAAAAATCAGCTTATGTCGCCTGCGGAAACGCCCCAAATTCAAAGGAAAATTCGGGAATTATTTTGCCTCAGCCATGTTTTGACGTAAACCTTCAGTGAAATACTGTTATGACACATTAATGCATTTGACTGTAATAGGTCTAAAATGATGCTTAAAAGAGTGCTAGCATTATTTGATAAAAAGAAGGTAAAAATCGGTCGTATATAATTTTAAAATGAATGCTAGTTTTAATATCCATATGTTTTTCAGATCATATTTTAGTTGTTGATGAAAACAGAACATAAATATGAACGGACTCGAGGCTGTTATTTCCAATTGGCAAACATCACTGAGTAATTTCAATTACCGGTATTAGAGTTATTGGTCTTTAGCCGTGAAAATTTTGCCTGACATCAATAGATTTTCTTTTCAAGTTAAATTACAAAGAAGAACATAAAGGCATTGAAGACCATTCTATCCATTTTTCTACGGGAATAAAAAAAAATCTTCAGGAATTTAAATTCCGATTGGAACAAACCTCCTGGGAGTTTAAATTCCGAGAAAAAATGTAATATATTCTAAAGGCATGAACTATCATTTTGAATGTAATAATTTCTTGGTCCAAAGTGCATCTTTAAAAACTTGTCTTAAATACCATATTTGCTCACCATCATTATCCGGCAAAATGTTGTATACCACATACTGCGTCAGAATTTCGTTTCTCCTTACGATTCAGTCAAACTAGTAAATACAACATGTAAATAATTTAATGTTTGAAGTTTTTGACAAAATTTAGTACTTGTAATGGAAAGTGGCCAGACACTTGATTATTAAGTTTCTTGTTACTCTAAGTGGCTAATCTATCACTTAAGCAGTTTGTATGGAATAAAATGCTTATCTTTTTACTGCGTTTTAGATACTGTTGAAGTTTTGAAGATGTAAATTATTCAGTATTCTTCCATGATTGCGTCTAAAAAATTTACTTTAAAATTATTAACACTCTTTGACCAATACCAATGAGATAGAAATGAATTATTTTTAAAATGAAAGAGATCCTACCTAAAAACTTATTTTAGACACATTATTATGTTGATTTTTATTGTCGTTTGATAACACTTTCGAACAAATACGTTTCATTGTCTAATAATTGTTTTTTTTTCTATACAAAAATCTAATATCGTGTGAAACCACAAGAAATGTTTTAAGTGGACAATTTTCAAGTCTTTTCTAATTAACTACTCAAGTTTGATTTTTTTGAAAAAAATATTAACCAAGATACCTGATGAATAGACTGAGAAATTTTGATTAGGACTAGATACTTTATTATGGTTTGGCGTTACTGGCCAAAGTGACTTTAGACTACCTATGAGCTGCCTCAGAACAAATCAAACAAAACAACAATACGTGACGGCCCATCTATAGGCTCATTTGTCAGTGAGTCAGCGAAAATGCACACACGTCACAGAATATATTTTTCTGTATAATGGGTTATCGCAATTGCACAGATATACAAACGACAAAGTTATACACAAGGCTTGTGCCAATGGGTAAACGCAATTGCACAAGTTTAAAAGTTTAAAACACATGAAAATTGTCAAAGTTCTTGTACAGCAAGTATGTGCACGAATGCACAAGCATGAATACACAGCATTAAAAACACATTATCAGCATTATAACCACATTATATGGACATTTGAAACTGTATACTATAATAATTTAAATGATTGCACTCTTCCATTGGAGCTGGGGTGCGACGATTGCGCCACTTGCAAGGGTCATGAACGATTGTTTATAAGACTGCAACTGCCACAAATGAAGTGCACAACTTTCAAAAGTAACATTGGTGACGACGGCAGGACCACAACTCCAAAGGTCACCACGAGCCAGTAGTAGCTAATTGTGATGTGGTTAGGGCAGGATGGCCGAACACCGCCACGTACAATTAAATAAATCTTGCAACGCACATTGTATGGTCTTTAAAAGGATATCATTAGCTGTAATGACCACCCCTGGATGATACCTATTCTATCGCTTCCCGATTCATTAAACCCCTTATTTCATTCATTGCTTTAATTTTGCCTAAAAAGCGCCATATTAATTGAGGCAAGGCAATGGACCAAACTATTGTTGTGGTAGAGAACATGTCACAGAAATGGGACAAGGTTGTGGAAAGAAGTTCCAGCACCTCTTCAGTGTTTTTTTTGGCCAACATTGTTTGCTCCACAATGAATGGATAGAAACTGAGGACGATCTTCTAAAGTTAGTAATGTTAATAGCATTATTTTAAGGTCGTGTAGCTTCATGCCACTATATCCTTGGCATAGGACTGAGGTGTTCTCGAGATTAAGACTAACCCCCCCCCCCCCCTCGATCGATACTGCACACATGGCTGCTCTTTAGGTGATAGACGATCCAACAATCCAAACTTTGACTTGACCTAGAATTAACTTGTGTATGGTTAGTAAGATAAATATTGTTGGAATGGTATATGTGTTCATTGATACTGAAAGAAGTGTGTTATCATACGCCATCCTCCATCAGCTTTGGGTACGACGCCTATGGGAGATACATGTAAATCAGGCATTAGGCATGTGGGGGGGGGGGGAGGGAGTAAATATGGGCCAGCATTTGACCTTCGAAAACTTCACTTTGTATTTTTTCCAAAAGAACATCCCCATTGTCAGAAGCTGAACACAAGTGTTTTTAAAAGACTGAAATGCGTGGTCCATAGTATTGTAATTTAAAGCCATGTTTTAGCCCATCCTCCAAATACCCTGCTGACACCCTATATGGTTATTGACTCAAATAATTGGTAGTTTGACTAATGATTGTTGAAGAATATCGTAGGACCCATACTTCTTTGGGGTTGACGAGGGTTTCCCGCCCACGATTGGTAGGTGCGTGTTTGGTGAGCTGCATGGTGTCTGAGACCTGAATGTTGCGTAAGGGGTGTTGCGGACTGGAAGTGGAGGCCCGAAAGGAGTTATTCGAATGACTTGGGGTTGGGTAGCACTGTTGCACATCATACATGGATGGGTGACAATGCACTTAATGCACCTGTGTATGTACGGACAATGGGGCTTGTAACAGTATGCTTTCAGAATGTAATCGAAGCACTTTTGGTGTTGGTTATTAGAAGGTTTATGTAAATTTGCGGTCATGTATAGCAACCAAAGCTTGGTATCTATGATTCCCTTAGTCCTGTGAAGGGTGTATGTGATCTTCAACCTAAACTGTTCATAGTACAAAACCCACCCATTAGAATTCTGTGCCCCTAAGCGAACGTCGTGCATATATTTGTGTGCTGTGACTTAAGTGGGTACACTGCTGTGTAGATGTTCAAATAAATGCGAAATGCATCTGTCCATTTTTCTATAGAAGTTATTCTGGTAATAGGTTTTGGTTGTGATGTGATGTTACCCAGTGCATCAATTGTCAGAGTAGATGTTACATGGGCATGAGTGGGATCCCTTACCAATAATGTTCCCAAATTGACAAATTCCCCCGTGATGATTTTTTGTTTACTTGACACCCAATGGGAACTGTAATAGAGTTGATTGGTTCAGGAATAGGCTGATTGCTTGAGGTGATAGTGGAGGTTAAGCCTGTATCTACGCATGTAGATGCGAGCCCAGTATCAACAGTTGAATTATTCCAGGCAATAGAGTAGCAGTATGTTGTGATGTTGCTACAGGGAAAAAAACACATTACCCGCATGATCCTGGGCTTGCTGCTATGGTAGGGCTGCCTACTGCGGTAAAGCCACCTGATGCAGTGGGACTGCTTGGGGTTGTGTGGGTGCCAGTTGAGCCTGGGCATCTTGTCTATTGTCGCCAGCCTGATGTCGGGTAGCCCTACGCCGACCTAGGCCTGCGTTTCTGTCGAGGGCAGCTGCCCGTTAAGGTTGCCTCTTTGGGCCTTCGCATTGATAGTTGACCTCGTGGTATTTTCAAACAAAAGCGAAAATTATTGTATAATTTATTTGTGAATAAATTAATGTTAATTACGTAAAATTATATTAGTCGTTTAGTAGCTATGCGAAGATAAGCATTAAATTTATATCAAGATAGAGTAATGTGCGCCATTGATCAGTACACTCAAGAAGTTCGATCATCTATAAATCCATACAACCAAAGGGCCTCTGAGGCCATGGCACAGAAATCGGTAATAGACTAGCCTTTTCTCACCTTAATAAAATTGATGAAAGTATTTATGAACAATTGATTTAATCTTAAGAGTAAACAATTTTACAGACAATTTAAACATGGCTTACAAGGTTCAAGAAGAATCGAGAAAGGAAGTGTAAATCGAGATCTAATTTTAAAGCGAGTATATTCAAGCGGAAAAAATTTCGGAAAAACATAAACACTATTTATAGGTCCCTGGATAAATTTGCATATCTTTGACAAGCCAAGATATGTCGTAATATATATTAGTGAACCTTTATCAAAATAAAAATCAAACCTTTGTTCCCTAAAAAGTAAGAATCATTTACTGTGGAATCATTGAATTTAGTGGGGGCCAATTTTCGTGGATGGCTTAAATTTTACAAGTTCGTTGGACGTAATTTCGTGTATTCTTATATATCTACAAAAGGAAACATGACTTTATTACCCTACTTTATCAATTCGTGGCGGATGTTATGTTCGTGGATGAGAGGTACCCACGAATTCCACGAAAATTGAGCCACCACGAAATTTAATGATTCCACAGTAATTGAAAAGCATGAAAAAAATTAAGCCTGAACTATTTCATCTATTCTAAATTATTCCTAATCTACAAATAACTGAAGCTTACACATGTATTAATAATGTACATTTCTTATATATTTTAAAATAATATTTTATTCTCTCAAAACTGGATCACATGTACAAGATACAAGGATTAGCAACTAAACAAAAATAAAAGGCAAGATTAACTATTGCAAAAATATGTGTGCTGCAATAATTCGGAAAAATAATAGTATTAATTTTAAGGAATTAAACAAACAAATAAAAGAAATTTTACATCGTTAATAAAATCATTAAGATCTCATCAAATTGTTAGGTTCTAAAGGACTAAATATTGTTATGAAACAAAAGCATACTTTTGATCGATGTTTGCGATGATTTTTTTTATTGATCCCTTCTAGAAATTCACGTTAAAAATCACCCACTATGAAATGTCTTCTTCGAAATATGCCCGTATTTATTATTTATTCAAATTATCTCTTTGAAATATATATCAAACTTAAGGATAAGAGGAAACGACAGTTAATCGTTTTAGATCTGCGACTGACTTTGTAGTATGAAAAATTCATATTCTGAACCTTCTTATGTTATATAAACATTCATTAGTAATTCTTTATTGATTTATAAGATCACAGAATGTTTGTAAATAAAAGAAAAGATCAATCAGAAACAAAATAAGATTATCTATATCTAGTGAAATCACTTATTAGTTTTATTTATCTTAATCTTTTATTTATTTATTTTTATCATTTGTGATAGATAGGAAAATTTTAGTAAGACTATAATGCGACTTTTTATTTGTAAATTAGAAAAAAACTGTTCATAAAACTCCATTTCATTAATCTAATGAGTGCATGTTAGAAAATACATCAATAATATGGTGTCTCTATTTACCTCGTTTAAGCTTTTAGTCATTTACAATATTGTTCATACACAAGGTAATAAAGTACCATCACAAAATAATGGTTAATTTTGCTATTTAGACGTCGACGAAAACTTGGACTTCACAAATGTTGAGAGAATCTTTTTCTTCTGGTAGACTGAGGATTGTTATAAGCACATATCTGCCTACAGCACCGGAAGCACAATACACAGTTATCCGGTCCCCATCGTCTGCAGGTCCTTCGTAGAATCCACACGATGCTTCGGGTCCATTATTTGTAATGTTTACCTGGACATCATGCAGTCTGTCTCCTATATGGAATATTTAATAACAGTTTATTATATTATTTTACCCTGATGATAAACATACCAAGCATTCAATTTCATACATTTATAATCAGTGCATATTTTTCCTCAAGTTTGCATCGAAAATGCGAGGCTCAAGTTCATGTAAACACACTTTCACGGCGCATGATCACAATTGAAAATGGCATCACGCGTTTTGAATATAAATATATTGAATTTATTATTGTAATATTCAAGAAACGTTCAAATTACAAAACCAATTTGATACATGTATGTAATAATAAAAAAAAACAATCGTTAAATCATATCTATACGTTAATAAAAAGATTTTTTAACAAAGTTTCTGGTATATATTTTAAGTCGCGGAAGCAAACTACAAAACATTGGCTGTTCCATGCATGTTTCTTATCTTTAATAAGAATGTACATAATGGATTTAAATCGATGAGACACATATATTTCGTACAAATAAACATCATTATGAATATAAATATATTTTTTTACCAAATGAGCAATAATTTTCTTACTGAGTAGGGATGGAATTGCTGCATATACTGTTAATTAATAATATAACAATAAAAACATACAAATGTGTAATTTTCTGAATGTTTAGAAATTTTTGATTTTTAAATACTATACGTTTGAAAATAGTGTAGGTGTACATACATTTATGGATATTCTCTCAGTTTGTTACAAAAATACAAATATTATCACAGGACTTTCTTTCAAAAAAATACGTCTACTGTTTTCGAAATATACACAATAAAGTCATGTGTAAGTTTTTTTTTTATTTTGATTTTGTAACAGCTATCAGTTTTTGAACTAGGCTCAATGTAATTCATGAAAGTTAAATTGGTTTATTAAAACCATAAAATATTTACCACAACAATCCTGTCTGTTGTAGATGATGACTTTCTTGACGTCATGAATGGCTTGTAGGTCTATTTTTAGCCAAGGTTGAATCTCTCCTCGCGTATGTGCAGTTAAGAGATGGGTGGTACATTCGATGACGTTGTCAACAGCGTTTGAAATGGTATGGTTGTTGTCGTAAATTGAACTCAAAGAACCACTCATACCTACTGCAACTGCAATGACAATCTTAGATAAAGTTCATAAATCTAATGCATGTACATGTATACCCTTAGTAAAATTGACAACAGCTAAATGACTTTCAAATTTGATAGAAAATATTCGTTATTTAGAATACTTATAAATGGCTACATCAGGGGTAGATATGAATGCGTTTTTTACAGTCTAACAATACACGTTATTATCAATTACGCGGTTGTGTAAATAATCACCCTTAAGGTTTGATGTTTATATCCAAAAACATTGATTTTCTCTGCAGAAAAGTAAAAAGAGTAAATATTCTTTAAATGAATCTATTAATCTCAGTACAATATCAGTTCCTTAGATTGTCCAAACTAATTTCTAAAGATTCTCTTATAACTGAATAGAGGTTTTTTTTTAAACAAAATTGTGAAAACTCTCTTACTGTTCATTGTGTTTTCCTCCTGAGGGACAAAATAGAAACAAAAAATATATCAATCTAAAACAATTATTGCTTACCGGTATTTCACCTTCAATTCAGATCTATGTTAATAAAAAAAAATCCGATTGATGTCTGTAACATATTTGATCATTTGACTTAATTAGTTAAAACCGGTTATAGGTTTATTACTTTTTACATAATTTAATTCCAATTGTTCACTCACAAGGATTTATTTCCGCTGAGTCAAGCTATTCTAAAATTGTTAAACGATGGTTCTAACTTTTAACTGTATTATCATATTTGAAAAAAAAATAACGTCCCCGTATTTATGAATTAAGACATATTTTTTTCTATCAACATATAATTAAAAATAAGCACTTTTAAGATTATTGAAATCTCCGAAAATAATTGAATAAAAATCAAATCTGATAACTTACAACAAAACTTGAGAAATGAGCATGTGATGTATTTGGTCAGTGGTGTTATTTACTAAATGACTAAATGATAATAACAGGGTTTTTTTTTTTGCATTTGTATTGCCATTCAATATATTTGTTTTAATTCAAACATGTTTAATCACAAATAAAATAATCACAGCAATAATAAACTTTCAAATTGATAAAGTATGTTTTTTTTATTTCTAGTTATATTGTAACAACTAATCTGATTCAGGATTTTAACGTTTTGATTATTGCAGAGGTATTTATGAAAAAAGAGAATTTTAATGTTCCAATAGCTTTGATATTAAAACTTTATATTGCTAAAGGTACTCACTATATAGTAGCACATGATGGTAATTACATTTTACGTGACCAATTATGGTATATAATATAACATAGAAACAATCATACCATTTCGAAATATTTACAGGCGGTCATGTCGTTGGTGAGCTCTGCTTTCTTTCCTAGTTTCATCCATTCACAACACGCCCGACATCTGTACAGGTCCTCATGGATTTGACAGACCTCCATCCCAATACACCGTCTGTCTCCCCGGCAAAACTCAGTACATTCTCTCAATGCAGCAGGAAAACTAACTCCGTCGCCGGAAAACAAAACTTTGTAAGCACTCGTCAGGGAACCAAATGATTTCAATCTAAATTGCCGCTGATAATGCACCTTAATTTCTTCCGACTTTGATAATGGAATGATAAGTAATAAATAAAGTAAAGATGTTAATATTGTTTTCATGATAAAATTACTCCCTAGACGATGTTCAACTAGTATGTATCAGATACACACACTTTACTGTAGAACTGAGGGTAAATACATCTACTCAAATATTTATCTACTTGTCGCAGAAAAAATTATAAAATAAAAAGCATCCATTTTAAGCTAAGATTTTAGAATCAATCAATAATAAATTCCAGGACCAATTATATGATTTCACTTAAAATCTAAAAGCTTTGAAAAAAAAACAATTATAAGACACATTAATATACAAAATTTATTACTAAAACCTATTAGATCTACATAAAGATAAAGTTTAAAAAATTAAGCAACTGTTATTTGATGTGTTCAAAACGAAAGAAAGATTTTATCGCTAAAGAAGTGTGATCATGAAGTGTTTAATGAGTCATACCGTGAGTTTTTCTCGCGCCTAAATGTCAGTCTATTGATTAACTTTTTCGATTGTAACCAGCTAAATCTGAAAGAACTAATAACTGAGACAAAAATGCGGGAATGCAGATTAAACCATAAAATTTAAAGATGTTTGATATCAGTATATATGGTCAATTTAAATCCTAAAGGTATACTTTTTTCTTCGGACTAGAATAACACAGCGCATTTAATAAACACGTTACTTGATTACCGAATATATCCCGTTGACACATGTAGCAAATAATTAAAGACGGCAACATAGCAGCGTTTACGTTGTTTTTTAATAATTTTCCGCTTGTCACGCTGATTTAAGGAAACATATCAATGCAGAAAATATTTTTTTTATACATGTAGTTTGACAATTATTGATATAGTGAGCCTTTATTTATTAAAAACACTAACATTAATTATTATTTACTGCGACCCAGTTTTAGTAAATCAATCATAGAAATGATTAAAAAAGATTCTTTAAAGAAAAGTGATTATTTAAAATGGAGTCAAAACCCACTGATATAATTTAGCGCTTAAACAAATCAACGTCTAGTCACAAAACGTCTAATGAATACTTTTCAACCCTATGTCCGTTCAGTTCAAAGAACTAAATTAAAATCACTGATTTACTTTTTGAAATTCATACAGTAAACAATATACTTGTATAAACTCCAGAATAGAATACTTTGACTAAATCTCAAAATCGTTTGCCTTCATTACTACAAGTTGTCAATAAACACTGTGCCGGATAATTATGCCAGTGCCAAGGTGGCATTTTTGCACTCGCTTAAGCTGCATATATCGAAAAATTCAAATATGCCACATGATAGACCATTGCTTAAAGAATTAACAACCACCTTTGTTATCATTGTATCTCACCTGTCAAGTGAGATATTTACCTTTCAAAAATAAATTCCTATAGGAAATTAATTTTTCCCTTAGGAAAAACAATATTCCTACGGGTAATTTGAAATATCCTATCGGAATACAAGAACTTCCTATAGGAATTTCAATTCCGATACGATTTGATAAAATCCGATAGGAAAACTTAATATCTTATAGGAAAACTACATGTCTGAATCAAATTCCTACAGGAAATACCATTCTCCCATAAGAAAAATAATTCCTATAGGACTTTTCAATAATCCTATAGGATTGTCAATATTTCCTGTAGGAGAATCAATTCACCTATGGGAATTATCATTTTCCGATGGGATATTAATTTTTAAAGATAAATATATCACCTGTCAGGTGAAACACACTAAAAACAAAAGTGGTTTTATACTCCCTAGACAATGGTCTATCATTTGTCTATCATTTGGTATACATGGATTTTTCCGAAACTGCATCTTAAGGGGGTGCAAAAATGCCACCTTGGCACTGGCAAAATTATCCGGCACAGTGTTAATATCAAACGCATTAAATACTCCTGTCGTTTGCTCTTCTGACCCCCTCTTTAAATTTCTCCCCTGCCATTAAAGACACTTATTCAGTAAACTTTACTAGAACCATTTCGATAGGTTTTTCCCATTTATGGTACAACTGTACATAAAACAAATTGTTCTATTTATCCTACTGCACATTCTCCTGTAATTATTATCAAAAAGATGGCGCAGCCGTTATTCTTCCACGAACGTCTTTAGTAATTTATCAGATCATGAAAGTATATCTTTAAAACCTAATAGGTTTTAAACCATGACAATTTCACATCTTAGCTCCATACAGATTTACATGTTTATTCAAAAAAGCACAATTCATGCTGCTGTTCCGGGAATTTCCATTGTGCATTTGCAATGCTTGTACTTAATAAATTTTAAAAATAAGAATCAGTTAAATTATCGTTGAATTTTAAAAGAATATGATTGAAAGATATTTTATAAAAATGTGAAGTGAAATGAATATTAAACGAAAAAAGCTGTCGTCTGCATGTTATTACGATCGATAGCCAGTGATCAATGTTCATACTAACAAACCTTTTAGGGCTACATGGCTATTTAGAAGAGGTCTTTAAATGGAACGATTATTCTAGGTTAGTAGTATAGAAACAATGTTCTTTTTAACCTTTCTGTTGCAGGATAATATCATCATTCTTTTATAATTTAAAACATTTCCTGCCATTTTTGCAACATATGACATCCGAAAAATATGTATTGTTTTTAAAAAAATAATTGCGATGGATAAATTGTTATATGAACAAGTTATATTTTGAACTTTTTAAAGTAAAAGAACGATTGGTAATTTTTTATTGATTTATAAAATCACAAGACACATAAATCAAAAAAAGTTTAGACAGGGTCAGAAACAAGACAGAGATTATCTGTATCTAGGGAATCACTTCTTTGTTGTTGTTATTCTAATCTTTTTTGAAAATAGATAGAAAACGTTAGCATTAAATGCAACTTTTTATTTGTATTTTGATTTTTTTAAAAATAAAATTCCATTTTATCAATCTAGTGAGTGCATGTTAGAAAATACTTTACTAATATGTTGTCGTTGAAACTTCTAGTCATTTTATAATAATGTTCATACACAAGGTAATCAAGTCACATCTTTGTAGATTTGTTTACATGGTAACTACTAAGGTTTTACACACATCTTTTACGGTATGGTAAGCATTTTCTCTGATAGTGTCAAAGGGCGATGAATGTAGGCCGCTCTTAAATACCATTATTGATCTCTTTTAATGCACCACGAAAAAAAAATCAGTGTAATTATCTTATTCAGCTCATCAAATATGTATTTCATTTGATCCAAAATACTTTAATGCTCAAAAATATCATTGATGTAATACACTTCTGGTACATCCCACAGATGCTTCATAGTCTGATGTGAAAAGATATGTTTTAAAGATAAAAAAAAAAGTCAAGTGCATAAAATTTACATCGATCATGTGATCAAGTATTGTTATATATGTAGAGAATAATAGAATCTGTATCACAACCCATAGCAACCCGACACTCTATGTGATCCAGAGTTTGACATGTATTGTTATTGGTTTTATTATATTTGAATTAAGAAAGCAAGTTTTCATTTTCATGGGAAAAAACTTACTATCACTTCATCCCCATTTTAAAACTGCTTATTATTGACGTTCAAATGTATCGTGATGTTGTTTAGATCATGACGTAATAGTTTTGACTGCAAAGAAAAAAGAAAATAGGATCCGATGTTATCCGAACAGAAAATGAAAAGGTATTCCTAAAAAAGGTGTAATAAAGGGTGAAATAAAGGATGATGTTACGGAAGTGTAAGAAAGGCGCGTGGTTATGTTCATATTAGGTAGTGCATAATGCATCGGAAGAAGATACCTTGTATTTTATACCATTTATACAATAAATCATTTTTATTACCAAATCAAAGGGATTTTGTTGTTTTATAACAGATAAAATATTTTTGTCTATTTTGTACGTGTATTCAGGTATGAAAGAATTAGACCGCGATCTATTAGACCGCCGGTCAATAGACTGCGATCTATTAGACCGCCGGTCAATAGACTGCGATCTATTGGACCGGCAACGAATTTTAGAATAAGTGAAATTGCTGCAAGATCAAAAAATAACTTTATGTTTATTTTACTATTGTTCTTAAAATAATTATTTATTTTTTAGGTCATCTTGGTATTGATTTGAACATATGTTATTGTATACATATATATATAAAATACATATACAAATGGTTTGGACACAAGTTCTGACAACTTACAAGGTCTTTACCATTAAATAGAAAAATTATACAAAACTTACAACTGTTATTGCATGATATAGAATTATTATTACGATAAATGAAAATAAGTGATATATACGAAAATAAGAAACATGCACATAAACTAAATTAAACAAATCTACCAGTTTCGTTGATGTACAATTGAACTAATGAGAATAACTGCTTGTTAATATCAATGGATAATGACTCATCGCCCCATAATAAAAGATGAGTATTAATTATATGAAAATGATCTAGTTGTAGCAGATTAAGAAAAAAATTATTTCTAGCGATTGTATAATTTTTGCATTTGAAGAAAAAATGGTAAGCATCTTCGGGTGATCCACAACGACAATTACCGCTTTCTATCTTGGTATTAATTAACATTGACCTGAATGCACAATGGTATGAAAACCATTTATTTTATCACATGTTTGACTTAATATACGGTGAATTTATCACTCATGTAATATTTTTTTTATATTACACTGCCCCCAACGTGACGTTATAATTAAACACTGCGTAGGTTAAAGCGGTTGATTAACGTTGAATAAAAAAGTTTTTAAAAAAAGTTTTGTTGTATGTGTACGTGTATTTAATGCTGATTTATCTTTTTTCATGAAATCATAAAAATGTGTTCAAAAATCAAATGTTTGTTAATTTTCATGTAAAGTTGTTAATGTCTTGTAGATGTGTTGTGCGGCTCACAATTATATTTTTTACAGAAAAGATGGTAAAACATGTGATAGGAAGAAGAATCTTTCATGATTTGCGATGGTAATAAAATTATATCCAACTTGTTGTGTATTTTTTATTCCCTATAGCCACGGCTCGTGAATAGAAAACATACAACTCGTTGGGTAAAAATCTTATTCAATCGAAATTATAAGAGATCATTCATTGGAGCAATGAAATGCTAACGCGGGTTATTTTTCTGCAATGTCGCCACCATGTCCCTCATGAATCACCAAGGAAAGTGTTCAATTGTTTATATTTACATTTTCCTTTTATCAAATTAATACACTGATTGTAAAACAACAAGTAAAATAAACTAAATTACTGTTAACGTACATGAAATATGGGAAATTGAGTATGACATTTTCATGATTACATCATGCAGTTTGTGATTTTTCTCAGCTATTTGAAGGTTTCGACCAATCGATAAACGGGCGAGTAGATTTCAGTAATGTCGGTTTCCTGTCAGTTGAAGTCGCTGTAGGTTTCGACCAATCGATAAACAGGGCGTGTAGATTTCAGCCTGGGTGTTACCAAAAAGCTAGAAATTTACTTTAAGATTCTGCGTCTTTTGAAAGTCAAATATTCCGAACTTCAGTTAAACAATATTGTATGCTCTACAAAGCTAATAGAAACAGAAGTAAGAACAGATATTGAACATGTTTCCATACTTAAAAATGCAATTTTTTTGCGATACTTTTAATTGTTCAAATTTATCCTATTTTCCTCGTCATTCATTTAGAAAACCGAGTATAATCTTGAAATACTTTGGTTTAAGGTATTCAACGTATAACAAAGGGATATTGAACAATTTTGAATCATTTAATTAGCTAAATATGTATTCCTAAGTAACAATTAAAGTGAAATGAACCTTCATATGACTGACAGCATGAAAAAGCTGGTCATTTTGCACTTTAAAATGTTTTAAAGAGTTATTTCCCCTTAATGAAAAAAAGAAAATTTAATTTCGTCAAAATATCTGCGGTAAATGGTTCATTTTGTTCCAAAAATTAATAAAGAGAAAGTTTAAGTATTAACCAAGACAGTTTTTCGAATTTTAATTTACTTTTTTACAAAATCTTAATAAAACATACGTTGCCCGTAGATTTTAATGCAAAATTCAAGGTGTAATTAATATTGGACCATAATCAAATTTTTGAAAATTCCTTTGGTGGAATATTTTTATTTGATAACACCTTCAAAATGATATCATGATTAAGAATGTCGGACCATTCATTTATTAGATAGAAAATGTGGTCGTTTTACATTAAATACCTTGTAATTCATATATTTCTTAAAACATTAAAATTATCATTAAGGCATTTCCTGATGATAAACACACTTATATAATTAATATTCAGTGTAGTACACAATTTCTCTATTTTAACATTAGGGGGATTTTATTTATTTAAGATTAGTGATATTTGTATTGCTTGGATTTCTCTCTCTATGAAAAAGGTTTTGATTTGTTCGAAAAAGTATGCATAACATACATTTTCATCTATTGTCCAATGGGTCATCACATATTAAGTTTGAACAAATCAACAGTGATTTCAGGTTTCTATATCATTGTTTCTACATCTTTGCTTTGTACATGATCCGGTCTTTTGTAAAAATCATCCTTGTTCATCGTAAGATCACATCTGTAGACTCACGCCAAAATCTAGCATTGAAACGAAAAGGGTTTCGAAAATGGTGGCATCATTACATTTTTTTTAATTCCTAAACAAAATTTCAAACATTAAAACAGGAATATAAATGAGACATTGCATGAGCTTCAAATATGTTGTCCTACATGTACCCAGTATGCAGAAAAAAGTCACCACATACTGTTAACTCTTTATCTTTAAATCTGATTTAAAACTGCACTACATAGAAACAACTGATTGCTGATCTTATATATGTTTATCAAGATCAATATTCTGCACACTACTTGAGTTTATTGATTAAGTGTTACCTTTTCCTGCATTGCCAGTTATCTAAATCCAACATAACTAATAAACAATCCATTGTAAGCCATTTATCAATAACAATTTTTATCAAAACAGACAATCAGCATTAACAAGTTCTTGTTCGATGGTTTTGTGAAATTTTATCATAATAAAAACCTTTAAAATAAGAAATGTAAATGTTCTTCCTAAATGTTGAAGTTATTCTTTTTTCGAAAAAGACAGACAATTAACTTGACCAATTCAAATTTATTATTACTGCTTATATGCATAAGAGCTATGAAGATAAAGAACACGACTAAACAAGGAATATAAAGCTTTCTGATCGCATGAACCGATTAGGCCTGTAGACCTTGACCAGTTCCTGAATATACAGTGGCGATGTAAGGCTTTGAAAGTATGTAGAATCAGCTTTTATTAAATTCTCTGCATGATTGAAAGCCAGTGTAACTTGACTAGCACTGATGTTATGTTGTCATATTTCCTAGTACGCGTTTTAAATCTAGCAGCTGTGTCCTTTGAAGCCTTGACAAGGAACTGGCACATGCACAGTGTAGTAAGGCATTGTCGTGGTCCAAACAAGAAGTCACAAGTGAGCAGACAATGATTTTATTAGTATACTCTCTGATATTAGGGTCGAATACGACCAATGATCCGCAGTTGGTTGTAACATAAATTTACGATGTTTCGAAGCTGGTGATCTATGGTCAGTACCGAATTAAAAATGACACCTAATTTTTTTTTTACAATTGATGATACATTAAGTTTGTTGCCGTCAAAACTGATTTATGTATCTTCGAAAAGGACAAAATGAAATGGATAATTTCATATCTAAATAAATGTCATTAGAGGGTTTACTAAAGAAAATGTTCAAAACTGTTTCTTGATTTAGGAAAAAAAAACTTGGTTAAAAACGATTCAGGTCTTCAAGCCATTTTTTCCAAAATCAATCCTAGTGTTCCAGAATTTACTGGAGCCAATGTTTGAGCATAATTATACATTTACAAAAACAAGTTCAACGAGGCAAACTTCTTATAAAGCAGATCAATACAGTCTGAAATGGCCATGACCATCGAGCTCTTTTAAACTTGGTATTAAAGCAAAAGCAGTTCATTAACAAGTGTGTTTTGCTGGTCATTTTTAAGTTGATTTTCCATAAAGAATAAAAATATCATTATCTACTATCTCAAAAAAAGAAAGTTATAAAATCAACTTCTTAAATAAATGCATCAGCTATATCTTACCTTTTTTTTTTAAAAAAGCTTTGAAAAAAAAAAGAAATGAAATACAATTTTCCACAAAGACCACAGAAAACCAAAAAGTCAAATCATTGCAGTTCTTTCTTGCAGCATTATCCAATGAATGAGGCATTGCCCCCGGCGAAGGCCGAAGGCCGCGGGCAACAGTTTGCGAGCCGGTCCGATAGATCAACTATTGCCCGAGACACAGTCAACAACTGTTTTGTTATATCCCTTCTAATCAATAACACGTTTTCGCGGAATGTGACGTCACCGGTCAACAGTCTTTTTTAACAGTCGATTTTAACAGTTCCAATCCAACAGCTCCAGTCCAACAGTCAAAATGCTGGACTTTTTTCGTATAGAATTATATAGTAACTGTTTTACAGGGGTATAAGAATGTATTTTACCCGCTGGTATGTACGAATTAAAAAAGTTAAACAAGTTCAAGCAGAAAAATACTAAATAAATGGTATTGAGGACCATAACCTGATATCGTAATCGTCCGGTTAAAAATATCTTAACATATCTCCTAGGCATACAAAAATTTGTCTTAAAATAAATAAAATGTCTTATTGACATTATTGGACATGATTTATTAGATATTTTAAATAACATGCATCTATTCATACCAACTTTAAACTTTAGAGTGTGTTACTTGCAACCAAAACAAATTTTCCACTTTGTCATAAAAAATACAAAAAAATCAAATGAAATTATGATGGGCATAATTAATATTCATCACCTGCTTAGCGTCATCTTTTTTCTGATCTTTTAATATCTATGGAAATAAAAAGAACATTTTAGATTGAAAAAAAATCCCCTGGAAAATGTTTTTGCTTTGTACAAAGAACAGTTAAAATTTAGACATACTTTTAAAAAAAATTAAGAACGTCATATCTTGACTCTTAAGATTGACTCTTGATATCTTAACTTGGTATGCCTAAATTTAAATTTCAATCTGATTTCTTAAACCCTTTTTCAAAGGCTTAGGCTCAAAATCTCGAAAGCGATAAGAATATAAGTATCCTCGCTAATTTGTTACTACAACTCGACTTATAAATCTAAATTTTCATTGTCTTTTTTTTTTTACAAAGCAATTGTTGTAAAGATTCTGTTTAGTTAAAAATATCGCCACAAATGTCAATAAGGCAAATCTTGGGTTTCATTCTTTAGGTAACCTGAGTAACTCAAATGACCTATTGCAATCGTTCGTCGTATGTCGTTCGTCGGTCGTAAACTGTTGAACATTTTAAGCTTCTTCTCTGGAAACACTTTACTCATTTAAACCAATTTAAACTAAATTTATCATAAAGCATCTAGAGATGAGTGGAGTTTATATTGTGAAATTCATGACCCCTGTCCCTCTAAGGCCTAAGGGGTTAGGCTTAAACCATCAAAATTAATGCAATCTTTACAAAATAACTGCTGGCATAACTGTAATAAGAATTGAGCTCTCTACCAAAATTGTGAAATCCATGGCCCCAAGGTCAGGGATTCTTGTGTTAGTGCGGAGCTCTAATGATTATATTGAGAAAATGATTAATTCTTCAAAATTCGACTTCTCTGCTTCTCAATATTTAGCAGATGAATATAATAATTATTTTTATGATGAGAAATAATGCCTCTTCCAAAACTGTGAAGTTCATGGCCTCTGGCTTAGGGGTCTGGTGTAAGGGTTAGGCTCTTAATGATTGCATTAATATTTAAAAATTCTTCTCATCTGTTCCTTTGTATAAATCTGATAAATTAAGCTCATTGTTATGATGAGGAAGAGTACTTCTTCCAAAAAAATGAATTTTATGGCCCCTGAGTCAAGGTTTCTGGTGTTAGGGCAGGATTCTAATGATTTTGTAGTGAAACAAATAATGGACTATTATCATTTTGTATAGATGATATAATTATTTTCATTTTTTTTTCATGACTTTTATTTATATTTTTTCGTGACTTTCACAAACTTTTGTTACATGCTTCGTTATAGAGGTAATAATGCTATGCACCATTAATTTATTGGACAGTGTAACATTTACCTTGGAATCTATTTATTTTTTTACATATAATACTGCATACATACCGATATAGTTATATTACAATTATGAGTGAATGTGGTTTTTGTGAAAGTTAGAGGGGGGAAGGCAGGGCTCCCACTGGACCAAATTTCCCTTTCACCACTTTTGCGCGTCGTTACGCGGCGCAAGATGTTCATTAATTAATACTTCAAATTCAGCACCTATATTACTGAATAATATGTTATAATGTTATATTTATCCCTTAATATCCAGTAAAACATCTACTATAAACCAACACTTATTTCTAAATGATAAAAAGATAAATTGTTTGATATATTTTATTCAGATAACAGATCAAAACATGTAAACATATAACATATCATAACCCGTGTGTTACATAAATAATAAATAAACTGTCAGTAGAACAAAGCACTACAGTGACTTCACTTATGTTTATAAATATTAACACAGCACTACACTAACACTGCACAAACACATTTCACATCACATTTCACTTGATCACAGATATCATCACTGGTTAAAGTTCACATAAAAAATCCTTTTGGCTTTCAGGAATGACCATTTTCTGAATGCCTCTTCATAATCCATTTCTTCCTTTCCACTGTTGATGGACAGTCTCATCAGGTTCTCCAATGTTGTTGGCTTAAGGCAACTTCTTACATCAGTCTTGATCAAGTTCTGCCTGCTGAAGCCTCTCTCACAATCTGCTGTGCTGACAGGAGCAGTGATCAGGCGCCCGGTAGCAGCTGCCACGATGGGAAACAACTCCCTAGCCCTAAATTCTACCTGACAGACATCAGTACTACTCAAAAAAACCTTGGGATTTGCCTGCAACCTAACCCTACAGAATTCCACAAAATTTCCTAACTCAACCCTACACTCCCTTACCTCTCCTACCATACAAACTGAAAGATGCTTAGCTATAACATCAATATCCTCAGAAGGAGGAGTCCTATCAGAGAAACACTGAGGATCAAAGAACCTACTCAGAGCTGACAAGATCCTAGCATCTCCACTATCTGTAAACCTAGACCGCAAACTAGCCTTAACTGTCTCTATAAAAGAGCTACATACCCTAACTGCCTCTGACCTTTGACTTAAGCTGTCCCTAACAGTATGACCTTGAAACTCAAATGTGAATAGAGCTGACTTATCTAGGGTTGGCTCAGTAGGAGCATGCTGCAAAAAGGCAGACAAATTACACCCAGGGTAGCTAATCAACTTGTCTAAGACCTGGCCCCGCCGTCACCAACTTTCCTCAAGTCAATACTCAGTCTCAAATCTGAGGTATGACCTCAAATTTATGCACTTTTCTGTAAAAGATTTGAGTTGAGGAATGAGTCGAGGGATTTAAAAATTTTGTTGACGGTGGAGCCATAACTGTTGAGTGCAGAAGGCAATTGACCTCAGTGAAATCTAACTCTGACCTTTGGTAAGACCTTGACAACATGGCTAGTGGTTTCAAAGCATCAGCTAAAATGTGTGCTACATACAAAAACTTGTAACAAGAGATGGGCTTGTGGAAAGCTAGTGACTTAGCAGAGTTGTCCTCTAAAATGACAGCAACTATACTCTGAAAATTGTCTACAACTGCCTGAACACTACCCTCAAAACTTAACCACCTAGTGTAAGAGACCTGCTTGAGCCAAGTGCTCCTACTATCCTCTAGAATTCCCTGAACCTTCTCTAACCTAGCCATGTTCTGAGGAGATCTCTCAAAATACTGGTACAAATCATAAGGCCGGGAAGGACAGAAAACATTGAGTGAAATTATATGCACAAAAACAAGAATACAAAACAAAAACATAACAAAATTAAAAAAAAGAAAAACATGCACAATAAATTAGAATTGAGATTTCAAAAATCATACATTTATATTGAAGAAACGTAATAAATTCTTTCAAATACATGTTCCATATGTCTCTCAAATTTATTAAATTCACAATTCTTTCAAATTTTATTTTATTTTATCTCATGAAAGGATTAAACAGGTGGAAAAACGATTTCGAAGCAACATAGCAGGTTTTTTGTATATAAACTTATGACAAAGACCTAATATAAGTTTGAAATCAACTGGGTTGCAATTCCCTTTTCAATATTAGTATATAAGCGAGGCGGGAAAATATTTGAATTTCATTTTATTTCCTAATGGCTGGTCTAATTTTCATCTTCTGTGTGTTCTAATTTAATTTGAATAATAATCTACACGCTACTTTATTCTGATAACAGGATGATTTTCTATCATTCAGACAACTAAATGTGAACATAATGATCTGGAAATCGACTGTATGGCAGAGCTAAGTCTTCAGTCACTATTCAAATAACTATATTTAAGCTGTTTATTCTATTGATATTCGGCAATTACGATCCAAGAACATTCTTAAAGAAACTCTATGTGCGTCCTTTTCAGAATAATGAATAAACAAAAACTGCTACCTAATCATATTTTTGTTCTATATCTACATTTTGTAGGTCTGTTAAGAGAGATTCGTTCCTCTGTTTTTGGTTAACCATTTTGGGTTACCTCTAGACGGAAACCTCTGCATTACACAATAATTCTACTCGTATATTTAAATTTTATAATGTTAGATAGACTATATTCAATAAAATATTTATGAGAAAATGACATTTTTACAGTGTTTAGTAAGGGACTATATTTTGTGGCGGAAGGTTTTCAAGAAGAAAATAAACATTTTTTTCATAACTCTATAGTTTAATTACTGTTGCTTCAGTGCAGACCAAACTTTCAGATAGTTTGTGCATTACAATATCTTCCTGTTGTTCCAAAAACATATTGAACATATCTCAAATTTTTATCGACATATTTTGGCATATTGAGCTTATATTTTCTTAAAGTCAAGAAAATTTTAACACCAATTTTGGCCTATAATTTAGCTTAATTCATGCTATATCCAAACCTTTTTAAATGTAACCCCTATTTGGTTTTTTTTTTTAAATATGGCACTATTTATATTTTTATTTGCGTTACAATTTGATTACTCCAACATTTTGAAACAATCTTAACATATGCTGATGTGTTCATTATATACTGAGTACTGACTGGCACTGGAAGCCACCGGTAAGGCAGGGTAAATTAAACTTAAACTTAAACTGAAATATTTTTTATATAGAGTATTCACTACATAAGTTCAACTTCATACTGTTTTGAAATCATGATTTAATCATAGCTCAAACTGTAAATATTTGTTGATTTCTTCAAAGAATCAATATCGATGCCATATTTGTTTGTAATTTTAACATCTTCAATAAGTTTATTGAATTCTAACCTCCATACAGTTCTTAAAATAGTTTAAATAACTTAGATCGTGGTGTACATAAAAATAAGAAATGTTGCTCAGAAAATCTTTTGACAGCAACTATGCAATAGATTGTTTTGCATGACATCATCTCTGTATGGCAAAAGCAATTGCTCAATACTATGAGAGTACTTTTTCATTGCAGTTTCCAATGCAAACCTTAAATATCTGATAGTAGCTGGTTTAGTTTAGTTTTGTTCTTCTTCTTACGTATCCCATGTAATTATCAACATTGAATGTTGTTTCTTCATTAATTTTCTTCGGTAGCTGATTATGTATGGTGTGTTTGCATTTTTCCTTCCTTTAATCGACATTTTTAAGAGATTCTGTTCTTATTTAGTATGTTTGTTATAATTTATGTATATATCGTTCTCTCTCTCTCTCTTTTTCTCTTTAACTCTTTAAAAGAAGACAAAATTCCATTACCAGACCGAAAGTATTTAATTTTAAGATTTTCTCACTACATTACAGCTGTGCAATTTTAGAAATATCATGGACACAATATTTTGTTCATAATAAGCGATTTTTTTTGCATTTTTCCTCTCCTGTGTACCAACAACTAATGAAAGGGACAAGCCTCCGGCTCCAACAGTAGTCGTCACAGCAACAGGTACATTTACAGCCATTGCCATTAGGACTATTTCAGTTAAACAAATACATGTAGTATTAAAGCCTCCTAAAATCCACATTGCTGAATAATCTTTGTCTCTATCCATTTTAAGTTGGTTTTGCAAACTGGATCATGCTTTTAAATTATGGTAACCGATGACCTATAAAAGATATGCAACATGATTGAAGGTAAATGTAAAATATCATGTGGGTGGGGTGGGGATGCGTGCGTGCGTTCGTGTATGCGTGCGTGCGTGTTGTAAGTAAGACTATTTGTGTCAATCTGTATGATTACAGTAGGTTTTGCGTTGATCTGGGAACATAATAATCGTTTCCCAGGAATTACGGTTTATTAAATATAATATGCCTTTGTCACTCTGTCACGTGTTATTCCTTTTTTTTAAATTGCTTTATGTCTCGTCACTCTTTATGCGAAAAAATCGTTTCCTCCTTATCAATTGTGTCTTTTCACGTACACAGTACTTTGAAAAACACATAAAAAAAGGCTTTGGCTAATTGGGAATTCGGTGCAGGTTGAGACCAATAGGTTTTAATTACAAGTATAATAATTACATGTTTAAAACAATAATTCGTTTCCTACATGGACAAGTGATAAGGACCTCAAAAAACAAAGGAACAAAAAAATTAAAATGAGCTTTATTATAAAGCGGAATAGGTCATTTTAACAAGAGCTTGGACTTTGGGTAGTTGTGTCAAACGGCAATGTGACGTAGGCATGTTTCTTTCATTTTGTACTGATTGAAGTAGATAAATTTTGCATTTTTTTATTTACATTGAAAGAGTTTTTTTGACAACTCATTTGTAAAATTTGATATTTCAAACACAACACAAAGATATTTTTAAGAGCTCTATTACATATCTATTGCGATATGCAAAAAAAACAACCTAGAGAAATTCCTGAATTCATCAATCCAAGTCTTTAAAAATTGGTTCAATGGTTACTTTTTAGCGATTCTTTGAAAATGTTGGTTTTCAATAAAATATATACTACTATATTAAAATAATAGACGCGAATTTTTGGGCTTTAATACCGATAAATCGGAAGAGTACTGTCTTTTGATTTATATATTTTAAACATCATTGGTACTTGAAGACTACGAATTTGTTTTTATTATTTTTCTCAATCAAGCTTCGTTAATTAATAATCAACGAAAATTCCTCAAAAAATTCCGGAAATCATCTGAATTTTTGGATTTTACAATCTTGCGCATGCGCATTACATTAACGCTAAATCACTGGAGGCTCTTAATTGTATGCTTCCACAACATCACACTTGGAAACGATAAACAAATGCGTCTTAATTTTTCTTGTTCGTCAAAGAAAATACGGGAGATAACTATAACACAGTGCATTTACCATAAAAAAAAATCCCGAGAATTTCGAATGTCAACATGGTGTGTAAAAAACGGCTTGGGGTAAAATGTTGACAATGGACCCTCCACTTTGGAGGATCCATAATGGAGGGGGTGGAGCTTGGTGTGTCAGTCTTAATTAAGAGTCCGTTTGATCTGTCATTCCAATTTCATCATGCACCAAATAGCTAAAACATATGGGTTGTTTATTAGAAATTAAAAAAAGAAGAGGGAGGTCCTAACATTTAATGAATTTAGCAACTTCAAATGAACTTTATCAGGATACATAAATTACTCTATGCTTGTGTAACAATTATTCTGAGTCCAGTGAGACTGTGAACAGGAAGTTAACTCACCTCAACGTCGAGAGAGATTTATCTTTTTTCCCCGAGTAACAAATGTTAATATATTAATAGTAAAAAAAATGCTATCAATGGATGTTGACAATTATTTACAGAAAAATTAAGAAAACCACCCGATGATCTTGTTCTCAAACAATATGATTATCGGAAATATCTGAGTCCGAATTCCAAGTCACCAAGAGTGTCAGCTTCGTTGCAAAATATGTATTAACAATGCGGATTGTTGTCGGAGACAATGTCCGGTGTTTGAAATGTCACGCCATGTCATAGTGCATTTAGAAATTTCAGCACAATTATCTTCAGGACATAGAGACATTTAAAGGAAATGTAATATAAAATAAATTAATCATTTTTACAAGACTTACACTTTTGTAGAATAAAATTCATAAGCTGTTATAAATTTTAAAAAGTTTGTCCATTTCAGCAATAATGCAACTGAAATATTTTTACTATATACACCTTGTAAAAAACCCAGCACCTAAATGAAAGTGCCACCATTCGTCATCGTCAATTAGGGGAGAGAAGTTTATGTGCTTGTGTTTAAAAGTCATATGAATAAAACAATCTGCCCCATTCTGTTTCTGATAACATAATTGAAACGACAGATCAAACGGACTCTGAATTAAGACTGACACACCAAGCTCCACCCCCTCCACTATGGACCCTCCAAAGTGGAGTGTCCATCGTCAGCATTTAACCCCAAGCCGTAAAAAACGTTGTTGAAATATGTTGAATTCTGCAATTATAGAATTTAACTTTTCGAAGAAAGGTATTTAATTACAGCTTCAAAATGGTTTGTAATGAACAGTTTGACTATTTTTTCAATGCAACTTAATTAATTAATTTTCTCAACGATTCTGCTACATTATATATATATATATATATATATATATATATATATATATATATATATATATATATATATATATATATATATATATATATATATGGGAGGCATTTTAAAGGGGCATCGTCACGATTTTGGTCAAAAAAAATGTTTTTTGATTTTATTGTTTACAACGTTTTTAATAGGCAACTAAAGTTTGAGTGTCGTAATTATTTCCTGTTCTCGTGGCTCTACTTTCCTCTCCAAATTATCATATATCTCTTGATTAAAAATTATAAATAATATCAGTCGCAGTGAATTGTAGCAACTTGCTTCATACGTACTTCTTAAATCTTCTTTTGGGACGATAACAGTATTTCTCCGCACGTAAACAATCAATTTGGTACAAGGTTCAACTCTTCAAATGGTACTGAATGGAACTAAAAACAGGTACAAAATGATTAGGATTAATTTTTTTATTGTCTTCTGTTGAATCACTTCTGAATACTGATCTAGGTTAAATCATGATTCAGACACGTTTATACGATTATAATACATGTAGCTGTGAAATTTGTAACGTGCAGACTGCAGAGACCCTTATTGCCTCTGCTGGGGTTTTAACCCGGGTCCCCTGGCAATGCTGGCATGCTAATCCAGCAACCCACTGGCTAGAGCTAGAAGGAATGCCATATACCTTACATACGGCTCGTGCACTATGTATCAAACCCTGACTACTATTTAGGCATAGTACATGCACAACACAACACTATTATATAATCATAACATGCTCTCTCTCTCTCTCTCTCTCTCTCTCTCTCTCTCTCTCTCTCTCTCTCTCTCTCTCTCTCTCTCTCTACTTGTAAACTTTTACATATATGGATGATTGGATATACATGTACGATTGTACAGCTTACCAGATATATATATATCTGTTATAATATGTTATTATATGTTTTTTATGTATCTGGGCGTACCATAATCATTATGTGAAGGAATAAGAATAAAAAAAAAAATACACTCTTTCAATCTGTAATTAATATTGTGAAAAACCAAAATATAGGAAAAACGCAGAAAAAAATAAGCCGATAACATTTGCTGCAAAAATGGTAGGGGGGGGGACAAACATTAGCAGCGAAATGTATTTACACCGGATAGCTGTGTCACATGATCGAAACATGGAGAATGCCCCTGAAACGGAAAGAGCAACTCGTGATTAAAGTAAACATAAACTAGTTGTTTATTTCTCTATTGCTCAATGATTTTGTCTACAAATTATATTTGATCTGTTAAAACTATGTATAGAATTATACTCGGTATGGTTTAAGTATGACGGCTACTTAAGTGTATCTTTTAAACGATAAAGAGGAAGTTAGAAGTCAAAGATTAGGCCCAGAGATGGACGATCCTTTAGGAGCTCGGTCGGACTGTGAAGACTTAAAGGAACTGACGAGATGGAATCTTACACAACTACCCATGACATCAGAAGACAAAGATGCCGACATATCGCCTTTTCCATGGAGAAATGATCTCAATTCGAAACTTATTTTGTGGTATGAAGGTTATCAGCTGTTTATGGTATACTGTGTAATACTTGTTTATCTAACAGACTAATAATGTAATTGTAGTTGTGTATATAATTAATGTCTCTTTAAACAGGTGCGGTGATATAACTCGTCTTTTGGTGCATGGAATCGTGAACTTGACCAATGAGCGACTGGACGCAAAACTCCCCGAGACTGAGATGATTTATCAGAAAGGTGGTCCTGACTTAGTAGCAGAAATCAGGAACAATGTCAGGAGTAGGTTGTCATTTGTTTGTCATCTAAAATTTGTTTAAATGTCAAGCAAAGCCATTGCAGACATACAAATTTATGTTTACAAGTGATAATTAGGATTATTTGCTTTAATTTGTGTTTCTAAAAGGGCAATTTTTTTTTCTAAATGCCTAGATGATTATGTCTCTCTTTAGTGTAACATTGGCACATGTATCAATGTGTTATGAATGTATCTATTTTTTCAGTTTGTAAAACAGGAGAGGCGAAGACAACGAAAGGACATAAGCTTCCAGCTCGTTTTGTTATTCACACTGTTGGTCCCCGATATAACATTAAATACATAACTGCCGCAGAGAGTGCTCTGTTCAGCTGTTACAGAAGTGTTCTGGGCCAAGTCAGGTAGGAATAATGCTATGAATACATTATCATATATCCTGGTATTTTTTTTTTTAATTTCGGAGATAGAGTATACATGAAAATTTTTCATCTGGGCAAGTCATTTTTTGCAATATTAAAAGTTTCTTATAGCAAACATTACTGTATAAAATTTCTGTGTATTGTATTTTTGCGATATGAAAATGATCGCAAAAATTAGATCATCATGAAAAGCAATCAGTTTGTAAAGTCTGTAAAAACATAAGAACAGAACAGAGAATTATTTGACCTTGGAATAATTATAAATCCTGGAATTTCAGTAAATTCTGAAATCAGGTGTAGTACCTGATTTTCACTGTAGTAGATGCTGTCTAACTCAGGTACTACCCCTGATTTCAGAATTTGCTGAAATTCCAGGCCTAGGATTTATGATTATTCCAAGATCAAATAATTCCCTGTTACAGGCATACCACATGAAAAAAAGCATCTAACTAACTAAGGTGTAAAATGAAATGATATAATTTTTATAGTAGCTATGTTTTTGTTTTTACCATGTATGTACACAGAGAGCATCAAATGAAATCCGTGGCCATTCCTTGTCTTCACTCCATGAGACGGGGTTACCCAATAGAGGATGGAGCCCACATTGCAATCAGTAAGGCACAAATTTGAACTTTTTTTAGTGTCAATAATTAGTTAGATATGCAGGAACCAAGGGTGTATTTCATCTTTTATCTTATCCTTGGCTTGTAAAAAATGACAAATCTTTGGGTGCTATCATGTATTCATAAAAGATATGTTAAATTACTGCACATGTACATTGAAAAAAATTAATTGCAGTAACTGTTGTTATTTCAGACAATCTTTCAAGTTTCAACTACATGTAGCTTCTTTCTTTTTCTTTTTCTTTTTTTTTTTTTGGTATGAGCATAACATATAAAATATTTGGTATTAAGCTACTCATTTTTTACAGGAACTGTGCGGAGATTCCTAGAGAAATATGTAGATGATGTTGATTCTGTGATATTTGTGTGCAATGAAGATACAGTGGTATGTAATGTGCTATTTATTCAAGTATCGTTAGTACAGCATATATCTTTGTATAACCATGCAGTACTCAAATTCTATTTCTAGAGTATCAAATTTAATGTTTTACAAGTTTACATTATTACATGTATATAATTACATGTATTTCACCCTAGATGTAGCTTATTATTTCGAATACTTAACATTTGATTAACCTCAAAGTTGTGCTGTCAAAATTTATTTACTTGAAGTAAATAAATAGGATAGGATTTATAGATTCTGATAGGTTTAGTAAATAAAATTTGAACTCTGTATTCATTTTTAATTTATTTTTTGCTTAAAACACTGTGATTTATAAAGGCTAATTTTTAAGTTGATTATTAAGTTTTTTCCTGTGTTAAACATGAGTAAAAGCTAGATATTTACAACTGTTGTTTGGTCAGGATGCCTACATGAAGATTCTCCCGCTGTATTTCCCCCGCAGTAGTCAGGAGGAGGTGGATGCCATTAAACTGCTTCCAGAGGACATTGGAAATGAGAACGGAGAACCCATCATTCCTGAAAGACAGATTCGGATCATGGATAAACCCATGCTGGCTTCCATGAGTAAGTTACAGACAAACAATCTGCTCAAAAATGTGTTCTTTGAAGAACAAAATGTATCAAGCTTTATAATTATCAATTGTTTTTATATACATGTATTAAATCTTAGTCTCTAAATTGAAATTTATGAAGCAAATTTTGTTCATTGTGTGGAAAAATGATAATATACATGTATGATAAGGTTAAACACAGTACATTCATGGGAATCTAGTGATTAACTGGGCTTCAGATATGTACATAATTATAATGAATTTGCAGTATGAATGAATTGTACATGTTTTCCTACTTGACATTGTATTAATAACATACGCATAAAACAAATTATATTTAAATTTAGATAACTGATGATGTCAATTTGATATAAAATAAAAGATTTTTACTGTGACCTTTGAAAAAGAGCATTATGATATCTCAATTTTACAAAGAATTGTTGTTATTGCCAGGGATCCACAAATTTTCTCTTCAGCTTTATGTTGCTATATCCATGTTTCTACAAAATGAACTTTACTTGAACTGATGTTTGTACTGTATGTTAATTGCCGGTATTCAGTATTGATTGCTAAGTAACTTACAGTTGTTAGTTGCAATCACACACTCATTCTGATTTCAACTCTTTTATTTGAAGGGAACAGTGATGATTTGGATGAACTTGAACAGACGATAGATTTAAACAAGGAATTTGGAACATCGACAGTTGTTGAGGTCGGCAGACATCCATTCGCTCAGATGCAGAGTAACCCAGATGAAGTGAAGATAACCTCCATGTCCAGTTATACTACAGCTGAACAGAGACAACTAGAAAACAAGCGGAGGTCGGTATCTTGTGCAGATTCCTGAAAATTTCAAGTTTGGAAAATAAGGAAAAAAATTCCCTCTCTCCCTCATGGGTCTTAAAACCTAAAGAAGGCAATTCCAAACAAAGATTTTTTCAAGGATGGCAATATTTTCTACTATGTGTTTAAAAATATATTATGATCCAAAGATGTACTTTAGAGAGATTGTGATACAGGTTTCTCTTACAATTATAATTTGACTAAATCGTGCTATTTTACCACAGATACGAAAGGCTACTGAAGAGGTCTAGAGTGGAAGACTTGACTGATATCGCAGCACTTAAATGTATCTACAGAACTGGAGTGGACCGGTTCGGGCGACCTGTCCTTATACTGGTGGGGAAACACTTCCCAGCAAACACCATCAACATGGAAAGAGTAGGGCCAGATTTTAAAAAACAAAAAACTATAATTAAATAATTTTTAATTATAATACATGCATATCAATATTATTTTCTATATTAGATACTTAAGAAAATTAATGAACAGGTGATATTTGAAACAAAATTTAATTACTTATTTACCAATAGTTGTCAATGTTATTACATTGTTTGCAATTTTGAGATTTTTTAGGCTTTGCTGCCTCCATCCTTGTGATTGTTTATGTTATAGTTAGATCATATTAAGTAAAATTTATGCGATTAAGAAGGGGACAGAGGGAGCTAATCCACCGTGTCCCTTCTTAATCGTGTGAATTTTACTTAATATGACCTAACTTACTTTAAACATACCCCTCTTTTTTTCACTGGCTGATTAAAAGTTCTGCGCCAATCAAATATCTCTCTTTTGTTTACGGCCCTCTAAACTGTCAATTGAAAACGTGACGTCGCTGTAAACTTAGAGAAATTCTTAACGATTAAAAACATAACGTAACAGAATATTTAGTGACTGCTGATGGGATGAAAAAGTGGGTTATGTTCTAAACACATGACAATTGTATCTGTTGTTTCCAGGCTTTATCATTCCTCCTTCATGTGATGATATATTCCATATTTCATATGTGTTTTCAGGCATTGCTGTAAATGATTTGTGTGTTCCATATTTCACATAATTTATTGTTTTCAGGCATTGCTGTACCTGATTTTTGTGTTCTATATTTTACATATTTTATTGTTTTCAGGCATTGCTGTACCTGATTCATGTATTCTATATTTCACATATTTTATTGTTTTCAGGCATTGCTGTACCTGATTTTTGTGTTCTATATTTTACATATTTTATTGTTTTCAGGCATTGCTGTACCTGATTCATGTATTCTATATTTCACATATTTTATTGTTTTCAGGTGTTGCTGTACCTGATTTGTGTGTTCTATATTTTACGTATTTTATTGTTTTCAGGCGTTGCTGTACCTGATTCGTGTGTTCAATATTTGACATATTTTATTGTTTTCAGGCGTTGCTGTACCTGATTTGTGTGTTCTATATTTTACGTATTTTGTTGTTTTCAGGCGTTGCTGTACCTGATTCGTGTGATGGAGCCCATTGTTGAGTCTGATTACATCATTGTATACTTCCACACACAAACCAGTGCAGATAACCACCCAGACATGGCCTTCTTGAAACAAGTGTACTCCATCCTAGACAACAAGTAGGTCACGCTGCATCAATTTAAATACTATTCTAAAATATGTATATACTTTCTTCTAATTGATGGCAATTAAAACTGAACTTGAACTTCCTTCTAAAATTTAATGATTTTGATTTTTTCTTACTTCCTCTTGATATTGAAACAAAGAAATTGAATTTTATTTTTAATTTCTTTTTCCAGATACAGAAAAAATATGAAAGCTTTTTACATAATCCATCCAACATGGTGGTCAAAGGTGGGCATGCAACACTCAATTTTTAAGTGTTAATTTTTTAAATATATAATTCATTGTAGCGATGAGATTAGTATGTAAGCAGAAAAATAAGCAGGAAGTTAATTTAAAGTGCATGTTATCAAGTGAGAAAAAAGTTTTTCATTTAATTCATAAGTGTACATGTATTAAAAATGTATTTTTTTTTCTTTTTGCAGTTGGCCACCTGGTTTTTCACAACATTCACAGCATCAGACATTAAGAACAAAGTGATTAGTATGAGAGGCGTGCAGTACTTATATGGTACTATCTTTCCCGATCAACTGGACATTCCATCTTTTGTCATCAATTATGACATTGAGGTAAATAATGTTAAAGTTAGATTAAAACTTGTTATCTGTATATTGATGGAGAAGAAGAAAAAAAAGCCTTTACATATTATCTGAGAAATCTAGAATTATGTTGATATTTTAATGGTAAAAAGATGCAAAGGAATGGTTAAAATCATATTTTGACATGAAAATCCATTTGAAATTTGTCAAAATTAAAAGAGGAAACAGATATGTGGCACATTAGTTGGAATTTATCTACATCTTCATTTATTTGTGCATGTACAAAATGTACCTGTATGATCATGATATGGTAAGCTGACTCTTAAGGTCAAGTCCAAGTCTCAGGGGAAATGAGAAGGATTTAATTATATTTACTCAAGGTTAATGATAATATATACTGCTGATTATATATAAACATATATTATCATATAATTTTCTTTCAAAATGATCAAAATATATTTATTTGAAAAAAAAAAATTAATAGGAGTATTATTTTGTTTATCAATGAGTGACCTTGAAATGGTATTTCAGATAAACGGTCCACGGTACTATGAACCACCAAACGAGGCAGGAGCAGAAGCTTTGTGACGGGAATGGAACTTGGAAACAGAAAAACTGCAAGAATAGTATTGTTAGTGATTTAGTGAACAGTACTGCTCATTCAGCATCACTCAATGTGATTTTCTGCAATACCTGTGCTAAATGAGACTAATTGCTTAATGCTAAAAGCAATGCCATGTCAACTGATTAATACTCAGGACTTTTTTTTGGAGTGAATGTGGAATGGAGTGAATGGAGTCTGGCAGACTAACATGTTGTACATGTTCATATCAACTGTTTTCTCAACTAATATGTTTAATTTACTGTATTACTGGCAATGCCATAGAGATCACATACTCTTCATTCATGTACCTTGGTTAAAATAATGCTGAATGTACTGTTTGTTAAAACTTATTGAATAGCATATTAATTTAAGCCCACTAAAATTAAAACTGCTGTACTCTAAGAAAGATAAAATATTTGCCTAACTTCAATAAAATGTAGCCGAGTAGTTTGGTACCAACTACAATATGCATATTTCATCAGTATATGGCTAAAATTAGATGATTACCAAAGTTTTGCATTGATCTTGATAAGTACTATCTTGATAAGTATAGAGTGCCAGAGCATAAATGTATCTGTCTTTGAACTGTATTAAAAAGAGTCCCTAATTTCAAAAGAGATTTTGATGAAAATATTGTACAATGTCTTCGTTACATTACAAATAATTTTTTTATTTGTGTTTAACATATCAGTGTATCAATTACAGCAGTTTTAGTAGTAATAGAAATTTTTAGATCCAAAGATTAACAGTAACCAATGCGATTCGACAACGAAAAACCAAAACAAACAAAATACTTTTGCTTTGAAATTTTATGTATATTGGATTTTTGTTTGAACCATTTCATGACCTTGTATTGTAGATGAAGGAGTGTTCTACACTCTGGTTATAATAGTTACCCCATTTCTACATTTGTGTTATGGTTTGTTGAACTATTTTACCAATGAGTTCAAACAATGAGTTCAATGTAATCCAGTGTTTAATATGCTGATACTCGCGTAAACCAAAAACTACTGTTTTGCTTGTTATTGCACTTGATAAGGAAGACAACTCCCATTAGTGTAAATGAAATATTTCACGTGATTGTTTTGCCACTCAAAAACGATTTTGTCAACATTATGCCTGCAAGGGAAGTATTAAAAAAATTTCTTCCGTCTAAATGAAGGTTTCTGTGAAAAATCATGATGAATATTTTGAAAGCAAATAGAGTATAACGAATTGATAAGCTCCTCACATGTCAGGTACATGTACATTTTTTATTACAAAAAATTAAAAATATCTTATCTGAAATATATTTATTTTTAAAGTTACTGTGTACATTATAAAATCAAACAATGTGTATTATCTGATATGTATTTAATTTAATGGTTATTGTGTAACTATAATACATGTTGGTGAATAAACCTGGCGTTGTAATTGTCTATAAATGAAAACGAAAATAAAATTGCAAATGTGAGGATAGTTCAGTTTTATTTCATATACTTATGCTTGTAACCAGAGGTAATATTTCTGTTGAAATATGTGTATCCTATAAGTAATTTATGTTTCAGGGTTTTGAAGAAAATACTCATTTTGTTAAATATTACAAATTTAGGCTATTTAAACAACTTTTAGATAAAGAACGTTTTCAACAATCTTGCTCTGTAAAACCAAGACTTGCGAATGGTATTCATTGATATAAAATATACACATTACGGCAAAATTATTTAGGGGTTTAGTCGTACTCTAAAAAGCATTGTCTTATAAATGTTCAAAATGGGCTTCTTTGTTTTATTTTGGATGTTTTTCTTATGAATACATATCAAGTCAATATACTTTTGGTATATAAAACTTATAATAAGTTTTACAATGCTGTTTGTTAAAGTACTGCATCTATTTTGATATACCTAGGGCTATCAAAAAATATTCTGAATGCACACATCTGCTATTAGTTGTAACAAGAAGATGTTTAAACCAAACCTAAAATGTAAACTGTTTAATACAAAGTATGGAGAAATTTTCTACAGAAACCAAAACTTCATACTTAGATACACACTTATTTTAAGTTTAGAAAAATACAAGTGTGTATAAGATATGTTTGGTAATAGTCAAATGTATTACTTCCGCTATGTATTCTGGTTTATATATAATTAATTGTGTCATTATTTTAAAAAAAATTGTTATCTCAAATAAAACTAGCTGTAAAAAAGCATAAGGAGAAAAAAGTCCTAGCCTGTTATTTACAAGTAGCTAGATGCTTAAAATGCATTAATTAACTGAACTTTAATATCATACATGTAACAACTCATCTACTCGTATTTTGTTTATAATTCATAGCGAGATTACAAGTGGTGTACATTATTAATTGTGTTATGTCATGTGAAGGGATCCTATTAAGTGATACTTGTATTGAGAGAAAAGCAGTAAGTAATCACTGCTTTTTGCTATTGCTATGTGACACTTGACCACAGTCGGTAGAGAACAACAGGAGAGAGTTGATAGCAATCCGGGTTATAACTTTGTTACTGCATGTTAATTACACGGTGTCAAAATTTCACAATATCACAAAAAGTACAAATCGAGATGGTTTTAATTTCACGCTTCAAGAAAATCAAAAGTAAATCAGTCTATTTAAAATTGAAAATTTTTTTTAAATTTTGACACCATCGTGTTTATTTGCCGTTCTTCAGTTTGTGCAAGACCTAATAGACTATTTATTTTGGAACATCATAACTTGCAATGTTTAATCTGATGCGTTTAAATCATTAATTTCTACAAATTAATTACGTCACATACCGGTATGTTTTGAGTCTTATTTAATTAATCTTATATAAATAGTGCCTGTTTGGGAGGGTAACAGTTGAAATTGACACCCCGAGAAAACCATTGTCAACCGACGCGAAGCGGAGGTTGACAATGGTTTTCGAGGGGTGTCAATTTCAACTGTTATCCTCCCAAACAGGCACTATTTATTTTGTTATACTGAATCTCTTTTTTTAAATTTTTAAGAAAATTTTACTGCTTTTATATAGGAATAACGTGAATTCTACAGCGAACCGTACGCGCATAATTTTCGCGCATGTAACATTTTTTAATGTTACCCGTTGCCAAGTGCGTTGCTAACGCTGAGGGTAATAGTAAATATTATTAACTGCGTCTTAACCAATCAGATTTCAGTATTTAACATGAAAGTATAACAATCGATATTATATCACGTAAAAGGGACACGTGATTTGTAAAATATATCTTCATATATTAGCTTGCTTCAAACCCGATTCAAAATTGTATTGCCTAAATCAGTAAGTAGTCATTTTTTAATTTTATGATTATAAAATCAAAACTTTTTTTTCAAATGACATCCCTCTGTGACCAAACTGGGTATAGATAGATTAAACATTTTTGATACGAGATTGCTTCAATATCAAGTTCACAATAAAAGTCATTCATTACCAGGTTTCTTCTTTCAGAAAGTATTTTGGTAAATTGTAACCCACGCACCCTAAATTTTGACCGCTTTTTGACCCCCTTTAGTGACCCTAAAGAGAGAGTAGGAAATGGCATAACAATCTTGGGATAGAGCAAGAAAGAATCAATCTCAAATCTCCTTAGCATTAGTATTACCTTCATTATTTTCACAAATTATAGCCGGTATATTCTTAAATAATACGATTTTTACATTTTATTTGAATATCATCAATTTGAACTCTCCGGTCTCCCCATTGTCACATTTCAGTAAAACTCTCGCTCCTTTGTGTAGTGTACTATCTCCGTCATTACCTTTGCGTGGGTCAGAGTCCAGCTTCTGGCGAAGTAAACACAGTACAAGTATATGTAGATTGTTCAGTATGTACCGCGTACTCATCTTATTAACTGCCCTACTGGTGAATGCCGGGATACATGCCATAAAGATTCAAATTGAGAAACCAGAATGGCCTCTAAACTACAAGGTAGTTTTTTCTTCTTTTTCAAAAACTCAATTACTTATGAACCATTCTTTGACAAATGACGAAGCTGTAAAATCGTATATAACTATCTCTTATAGGCATGTGTACGTCACAAGACCGACCGTGAATTCATAACTGTAGGATGGTATGTCGACACAGAAGGACAGCGCATGCGCCTCGATAGCTACGGAATACCAAAGGGTTGGTGCAGAACGAAATTGAATTCTTTGCAATGAAAAAAAATAGCAGTAAACTTAGAGTTAGTATCTATTTTATTATTCGAATGGTATTAAATCTATTTACACGTATATGTATTAAAAATTCACAGAGAATAAATACACATACGAGAGCGGCAGCCGACGGACGTTTGAGTACGCATGTGAGCCGATTGGAGAACCATTGTACGTCTACATGTACCATTTTGGAATCGGGAAGCAGCTTAACCTAATGCCATCGCCAACGCCTCCCTACAAACAGTGCATCGTTTAGTAAGCCGCCATTTAATCAATGGTGTTTATATAGGTTATATAGATGGATAAAGTTCTTGGCAATATCTCTTTTTTAATAATTTCGATAAGGGGCGAAGCGAAATTATAGCAACTAAATGATGAAGTAAATATTGATGGTCCTCAAGTAAATAAACAGCAGCAATTCAAGTTTGCATGAAAAACATAAAGATCAATGGCTTAATATAAATGCTATATTAACGGTCATATTTGCGAAACTAAGTACATCATAATCAATCTAACGCACGGCAAAAGATATGGTCATAAGAATTTTACGAACATACACCTTTAGACTAAGTGCTTGCAAAAATCCTACTTTGCACTGCATGCCGTTAAAATATGGTACAGTCATATCATATGATGGGTGAAGATATTATTTTACCACCAATTATACTTAAAGAATATTAATTTATAAGATTACATGTTCTTGTTCTCTATTTTTGATTTTAAAAATTATGAAATAATGGCAAGTATAAAATTTATCAAATAAAGAGAGATACTAATCTTGTGTATATTCATTACCAATCTGGGTTTCTTTTAACAATTTTAATCGCTACTTTTTTTCCGTATTGTATCTAAATCTTTGTGAGCATTTCAACCATATATCATTATTTCGTAAAGAGAAAAAACCTAATTTGTATTTGCATTAGTGATGAATGACCCTTTCCTAACTATTGATTTCGACCTTGTTCGGAGTAACCCATCTTTCCATTTTTCCAGTAACATTACCAACTCGTTCCCGCCCAGTCCGCTTCTCCCACACGTGACTTTTTTGGAGAGAACACGTGACAATGTGACGGTGTACGACCATTGGCGCTCCGAGTACTTCCTGTTTACAATGGACTACTACTTCCACGTGGTTAACGGTCTCCCTTACAAGTAAGGGTTTGTGGTTTAGACCTTGATCATGACTGCCTTCTATACGGTTAAGTTATATTTATGAAATTATTAAATCCAATGTTTTCAAACTTAAAAAGAAATTATCAATGTTTAAAAATCAACTGTACAGTCATGTATTTTGAACTGCTCAAAGATGACCAATAGATGAATAATAAGAATAAACCAACTAATTGTATAATTATGTGGTCCATAGATATCCGCGTAGCACATCTTGCAGTTTTTCGATGTTAATAGATTTTTTTTGGGGGGGGGGGGGGGGGGGGGGGCAAGGCAAAAGCGCGAGTTGAGTTCTAAGACTATTACGTGTATATTTCAGGATGTTTGTCAATGCCGAAGTCAACGAGTTCATCTCGTTTGAGGTCGGAGATCAACCGGATGACGTTTTCCTTCCTCCCAAGAACGTACCGTGTTATTATGGCACTGATTCCGATTAAAAATAGCGAAAACATGCCTCGTAAAGCCGTTTTTTAAAACATTTTGATCTTGGTTTTTTTTTTTGCTATTTATTTTTTTTTTAAAATGACAGAAAAACACCCTTTTAATTCAAGAGAGATAAATTATCAAAATGTTATGCCTTTACAAATTTCAAGTCGTTTATTTAAGCTAATCAAAATTACACAAAAATGAGGGTTTTTTTTTCTAAATCTATCTTGTTGACAAAAAAGTATTAAATTTTACTCTATATATCATCAAATTGATTTTGTTGTTGTTGTTCAATGTATGTTATATTGGATTTGATAAATGACGGAACATAAATTTAGTTAGTTAATTTTTTCTTCAGATCTGTAAAATAAAAAAAGTAATTTATAAAGTATGTTTCAGAATTGCATTTTGAAACAAATACATAAAGGTGAATGTATCATAAAAACAGCAATTTACAAAATTCAACATAGCTACGTTGTCATTGCTACATGATGAGCATTGATTTTGTCGAAAGCTAGTAAAAACCCTGCACAGACTTTCCAATATGTTTCTCACTAAATGAGCTGCACAGGACGTAATTCACGATATATATTGTCAGCCTCGTAGTCCCAGAAAACTTGGCAAAAATATTTTGGTATATGATGGACACGTTAGGGAAACAAGCCAACTAAACTTTTAATGATTGGGAAAGGAAATGAAAGATTTCGGCATCGGTGTGATGAATAGACACGTCATAGTGTCCAATAGTTATTGAATCGAGTATTTAATTTGTTTATTAATTATGATTGATAGCCACTTTCTATAGTGCCCAACAATTATAACTTATCGAGTAATCAATTTGTTATTTGTTTATTATAAGCATATTGTTTAATATGCTCTGTTTAAGAATTAGTATTTAAATGATACTAATGATTCGAATAAGATATCACAAATTTACATCGATCATCTACGTTAAACACATGTGACCACAATTTTGTTTGTACACATCAGTGTAATTCAAGTATAAAAATAATAGGTTTTAAAAACAGTTTTTATTCTTAATTAATAGAAGTGAATGAATAATTATTCATACATGTATATTTAGTTTTTATTATATATATATATATATATATATATATATATATATATATATATATATATATATATATATGCTTTCTTTTGCTGATTCATTTGGGATATAAAGATAAAGGTGCATGGCGACATTGCATGAAAAAAACATACGTTAGCTAAAAGAAACAGCCACATCGTTTCCGATGAAAATTGGAGTTCGACATCATCATGATTATTCCATGCAATCCGTGATTTTTGTTTGGTCACTGTAACTCTCAGCGAATCGATAAACAGGGAGTGTAAATTTCAGCCGTGTCAGTTTCCTGCCAGTTTCAGTCGCTGTATATTTCGACTAATCGAAAAATAGGGCATGTAGATTTCAGTCTGGTTGTTTCTATGAAATAACTATAAGATTCCGTAAGAGATAGAGGGAATATATATGTATATATATCAATCTCATGCGCTATTCGTTTTGGTTTCTATGAATGACTGGACTTGATATCATGAATTATCTGCTGAAGTGTTATTTGGAAAGATAAGACCCACTTGTAGTATTTTGCAACTCATTGAGAAAACCTTTATCTTTATTTACATCATTGGTGTCTTTAGGCAAACGCTATACGATCTCTAAGTACCACTTCCTTCCCAGCAAGACGGTGTCACGGTAATTATCAGAAAATCACGACAGTCTCTTATACAATGGAAAATTTATATGCTGTAGTAGTTTTTGAAATAATCCAGTGAGGCTCAACAAAGTAAATTGCTAATTTTGGTTATATTGTTTGTCTGGCTGTCGCAATATTTACTTGTTTTTTCAATTTTTGTTCGGTGTAATTCTTCGTTTGATGCATTGATTTTAAACCATTTTAAATATTATGTGTACATGTTTATTGCTAGCGCTCTGGAGCAATTACAAATTGTTTTCAAAAACTCATAAATGCTCGCGCGTTGAAAGTGAAAAACAATTATATTTGAACATTGAACACATCCATTAAGGAACACCAATGGGGTTTTTCAGTTATAACAAGTCATTATTAACTCTCTCTCTCTCTCTCTCTCTCTCTCTCTCTCTCTCTCTCTCTCTCTCTCTTTCTTCTTCTTCTTCTTCTTCTTCTTCTTCTTCTTCTTCTTCTTCTTCTTCTTCTTCTTCTTCTCAATTCTTTACGAACATTGAACACACTTATTAAGAAACATCAACAGTTTTTCTGTTAACAGGTCATTGTTAACTCTCTCTTCTTCTTCTTCTTCTTCTTTATGAACATTCAAATACCCATTAAGAAACATCAACAGTTTTTCAGTTAACAAGTCCTTGTTAACTCTTTCTTTTTCCTCTTGTTCTTCTCCCTCTTCTTCTTCTTCTTCTTCTTCTTCTTGAACATTGAATACATCCATTAAGGAACAACAACAGTTGAAATGTATCTTTATTTTTAAATTTGAGTGTTTCCTCCCTATATTTTCCTATAACTTTCTCAGAACCCCATAGTACTCGAAGAATGGTTCCTTATTCCGTAAATAAATTACATAATCACACGTTATATCATGTCAACACAATCTCTTCAGTAACAGTGATATATCCATAAACTTAAGGCTTTATAAGGCATAACAATATGGCGATCCATTAAATTGTAGTATATGACAAGTTTCTTCACCTATAGCTAACTTTAAAAAAAATCTTTGCATATTTTGATTTAAAGGTCTAGGCTTTGTTACGAAAACACCAAAAGTCCAAAGTAAAATTTAAAGCGTAATAGATAAGAAATTTTTTTTAACTTTGAGAGATATATATCGATTTGTATATGAACCTACATGTTACAATAAAGTCTTAAATTATCAGCTGATTAGATCGATTTTTATCACGATTTCTACCGTTGCGACAAGAGGGTTCGGTTAATTTAAGCATGTGTATACTATAAGTCGTGTTAAGCTTCTTAAATCAACCAATGGATGTCTGGACCCTCATCGTTTACGTAACGGTCGAAGGGTTGATCTAGTGCAGTTACAAACATGTAAAATGATTGGTCGATCAGAGCTGGGCAAAAGATTAACAACAGCTTGTCTGATAAAACAGATTAAATAAAACTGTCACATGAAAATATATTCGGGCATCTAGGTATATTAAAGGTATATTTGGTTTGTAAATATTACGCTATCATTACAAGATTTAGATCAGCGATATGAATTTGAACTGATTGTCAAAAAAATAAAAACTGCATAAGAACATTCGAGCCTAGAAAAAATATTCAGTATTTTCTGTTACAGCCACCTGAATTTTTGATTGAACTACTACAACATAATTTACAAAGAAGGAAGTACAATTCTTTTGAAGGAAACATTTTTGTCGCAACAGTTATCTTTACATTCTGCACGGCTGTAAATGATGATAAAACAGGTTCCAAAATGAAACTCTTCCCTAATCAGGATGTGCTACTTTCCTCTAATTATTATTTTCCGGACAAAGAAAATTTTAGAAGAAAACCCCCCAAAACGCCATCTTTTTAAAAGAATGAACGTAGTATTACACCATGCTAAACAATACAAATTACGTATGTCCTTCGTACGACAATGGCAGATTTAAAGTATGTTTTTTTAATATGGTATAAAACTTAAAAAATACAAGAGAAAATTGTATTTTGGGGGTTATTTATTGATATTTATACTAATTAGAAAGGTCATGCTACAATTGTATTTACATCGGAGGTCTTATCTGGAATATTTATAATGCACTCACAGATAAAGCAAGCCTCACACAGGAAATAGCGTCTACACTATTTCGAGATGTATATGGAGCATTCTTAATTGGTAACAAGGCTTTATATGGTGAGGCTCTGTAGTGTACTTGCTGTAATGCAAGGGGAAATCTAAGTCTTGAACGAAGAAGTGTGCCTGAAGAGTTTTTCTTATTCGCCCGTTGTTATCTAAAAGGAAGTTTTAAATACGAAACTCTCTGCAGCGGCCAACATGGATAAGCCGCTTTATATATTAGTAAGTATATATGATGTATATTTGTTTCTTTTATTTCATATTAATTTCTTTAGATCAGTTGGGAGTTAGGGAGTTGAGATTACGTTCGTTTACGTAATTAAATCTAACATTTTTAAGAGTGGGTGTAGGCAACACAGCGGATGCGGTGATCATTTAAAAAATCTACTTGGTTCTCAACAACGTATTTACATGTATTAATAGAAAAGGGCCATTTCATTCTAAAATCACGTTTATTTTTCAATGAAGTTACATACAATTTGCGTCTACTTTCACATTAGTTTTACTGTAAGAAGCAAACAGTGTTGCAATATTATTATCATTATGATATCAGTCCTGGTTAAAAGCAAACATTACCCTACTATCAAGAAGAGATATACCTTACATGTACTTCCTCTAGCATTCATACTGTATTCGTTGTCTCTGCTGGTCAAACTTATGCTTCGTGATTTTTTTCTTGTTTTATATGCAATTTGTTTTTTTAATGCAATTCCGTTAATGGTTTCTTTCCTGTCTTTAATAGTGCCTATATCAAGAGGCATCATACATTGTTTGGCTAAGCCATATGAAAGTCTTTTGTACAATTGGAGCCAATTAAATATATTGTTTACGTGAACAGATCTAGTTACGTTATGATTATGTTTCAAAGTGAGCTGTACTTTGGATGTAAAATATGCAGCTAAACATCTTAAACAAATATGAACGCAACAGTATAGTACACATTTAGATATCAAATCCGACATTTAAGTTATAAAGATCATTTTTCATTTAACGAGTCTCATAATCACTTGCATTTAACCACATGCTAAACGTTCATTGTTGTGGTGATGAATGAGCCTTGAGTGTTTCTGTGACAAATTACACAATAATGGGATTGTTACATAAAGCTCCAATTAAAATTTGTAATGACAGACATATTAATGTAGAATGTCCTCTATGTATGTATGTTATTACTTTTTTCAAATACAGGATATCAGCTGTTAATATAAATTGTACTCTTCGTGCAATAACGTTCTGGTCGAAACATTTAATTATCGTACTGTGGATCAAAAAACATTATCGATTGAAATATGTTTTACATAACCACTTTGGTATTTATATGTGAATCAAGGAAGAAATTATTAATCAGTTTAAAATGGTCCTCTAATCAAAGGTAAACGATCTCGCAGGGAAATGAAACAACACACAGAGATTAAACCTGGTTAATTCTTATAAATAAGTGTGTAATACAATTTGTTAAATGTTTTGATTATCTTAATGTATAAAAAAAATCTAGAGAAAACGTCAGTGCAACTAATCCCTCCATTAATTACATCTCTGTGACGTAATTCACATTCAGCAAATATACAGACTTTTTAATAAATGATATAAAAGATGCACAAAAAGATACCTTGTATTTTCTGTTGTACATGTAAATAGTGCATCTTCGTCTGGTACGAGGACATCCGATAATTTTCTTAATAGGCAATTGATCTGGTATATCAGACTTAATTTTGGCGTAGAAAACCTATAGAAGGCATTAAATCTACAACTATCTGGTAAAAAATGTTTCCCTACATATTACAACACATTGGCAAATAGGGGACATAGGCGTTGATACAGTGGTGGGGTGTAGTGTTGTACCGCAAGAGTAGTAATGGCGAAGGCTCAATTTGCTATTTCTTAATGTGAGGAAGAATAATAGTTTTTTTTTTAATCCCTTATCATTCTTAAATTAAAGTTTAAACCTTAGTTTGCATGAAATAATGTATGAGTTAGCGTGGTTTTTATGCATGTTTGTTAGCTCCATTCCTCGTTCCGTGCATTATAGATTAATGCACCTCAGATTATTGTCCTTAAGAGAGTACTCGTTTAGACATACATTTATTATTTTACAGATAAACCTTTAAAAAAATTGATTCATTACAAATTAAGAATTTTTTAGATTGGAATGGTTTTCCGACCCGGCAACTCAGTCACTAAAGGGAGTAACAGAAAATATAAGGAGATTAAATGTAAAATTACATCACATACGGGTTAAGAGCCAAGATCAGTCAAATAAAGATAAAATTCTTAAGCAAACATGCATTGTTTCTTTGTCATAATTTTACCCCTCTTCATTTAGCGAATTCAAGTTTATCCGATCGATTTCTCAGTTGTTTATTCAACGTCACTTTTCATAAATCTGTTTTCTAGCTACATCCTTAACAATATTTGAGTTCATTTCTGAGTTGGATGAAGCGGCTCTTAGCTTTCACTTCGCAAAGTAATGTTTATATATAAGTTAAAGAAGATTTTGACGAAAGGTTGCAAATGAAGAATTTCTGTAATTGTACCATTTTTGTTCCATATGCTTTCGAAGGTCCGCTTGAATTACGAAGTCCATGACTGCGTTCTATACGTCACTTTGATGGCATTGTATCTTTGTGAATATTACGTAATACATTGAACTTTACTGTCATGGTCACTGTTACTATAGAATTGAATTCTAATTGATGTACTTGAAGTCTGCGCCCTGTTTCATGTGATGGTTTCTTGTTTGCTATTCTTAACCATAAAATTAAACAGGATGCATAATTTGATCTCAGTTTTCTGGCTAAACCTAAGTGAATGTACTCACATTTTTCAGTAGATGTACTAGTAGATTTTCAGGCTATGTACATGTAGAATATTTTATTGGACGAGTCTTTTTTCTTAGGGTATATCAATGTGACGATATTTTAGATTTCTATTGTTTTTACGCTCTGTTCTTTTGTTTTATGGTCTTTTAAAACACGATAGTTTGACCTAAATTTATTTACTTAACGTGTTATTAGCCTTCACATGTGCTAGCTATTAATTGTGAACAACCATTCTTTTGTCAAGATCTTCTTCTTTTTATAGAGTTAATTTTCGGAATATTTTTAAGTAGCCCTTAAATCCCGAAGTCGTATGAAAACTGATACCGAATACTTTATCTCTGTTGCTAGAGACCATTTTGTCAAACAAAGCAAAAAACAAAGTTAATCATAAATGTTACATTAATGAACCATTGTGATGATGTTTTTCTAACCTGGTAACTTAATCAAGCAGCTTTACTGTTTGCTACTCGTAACCGTAAAATTAAACAGAATGCATACTTTGGTCTTATGTTTCAAGCAAAACCTGAGTGTACGTCATCTTTTTGTCAGTAGAAGACATTAGTATATTTAAGTTGGACAAGTTTTTTTTCTTTCAGTATATTACCGGTATTGTGACAATCTATTGCTTTTTACAGACTTTTCTCTTGTTTAATTGTCTTTTAAAGCCTTGTAGTTTAACTCATTCACCTAACATCTTAATCTTAACATGGTCAAAACCATTTGTACTATTAGTTCTTACTGTAAACACATCTTTATTGTCTACCTTTATTTACTTATCCTTCAATCCACAACGTCTTATTTTATATGAACCAGAACGTAGTTAGTAAACAGCATTGTATTGTACTATGTTTTGTCAACTTATGTGTTTTCATACAGATTACTTGTATAGTTCCGTTGCAGAAAAAGGATACCGAATTACTGATTTATTTGTGTATTTAGTGACCATTTTGTGAAACAAAGCAAAGAATAAAGTAAATGTTTGAAATTCATTGTAAATGCCGCATTAAAGAACCAGTGTGATAATTTTTTTAAGATTACTTTTTTGCAATACTGAAATTTTTTTTAATATTAACACATTTTCTAAAATATGTGTCTGGTGGTGCTATCCCTCATATTTCCAACAAACGTAATAAATTTCAGACCAATTAGCCGACTCGTGAAATGGTGGTGTTAGCATATAGATATAAACTATTTTTCTGTAGGAATTTATTTTTAAAAGGTTAATATCTCACCTGACAGGTAAGATACATTAATAACAAAGCTGGTTATAAACTTTTTAGACAATGGTCTATCATATGGCATATTTGAATTTATCGATACATTCAGCTTTGACAGGTCATAAATGCCACATTGGCACTGGCACAATTATCCGGCACAGTGTTATAAAATACTTTATAAAAAATAATTTCCACAGGAAAAAGATAGGCTTTTTTGATTTTTTTTTTACCAAAAAATGGGAATTTAAATTCCAAAAGCATTTGAACAAAATTCCCATGATATTCAAAATCTTACTTTTAGAAAACAATCTTCAAATATATTTTCTATAGGAAATACTTTTATCCTATCGAAAATATAATGCTTGCAGGATTTTCTTTAAAAAAAAAACAACAAAAAAACCATAATAATAATAAATGCATGAATTTTAACGAGCCATGACTGATAACGATTTTAAAAGAGGGATGCGAAAACGCCACTTTGACACTGGAATAAGTATCCGGCATATTGTTTCTCAATATACTACTGGCACATTGTTTCTCAATATACTACCGATATATTTGTCATAACCTCACGGACATAACCTTAAGGAAATATAAACATTTCTACAACATTTTGGGACATATTCCACCTAAAAATGATTCCTTGACAATTTAGTTTGGGGACGTTTTTCGTCTTTCTTACTGATAAGGGGTTTCAAATTACACATTTCATTAAAACTTGAGGAATTTAAACATGAAATGGTATTTATCAAATGCAATCCTAATCAAGTAAATTTTTTCATTGTATGTTAGCAGGAAAGAAGTTTCAAAACGTTTCCATGTTGACTTTTGTAGATATTTCTGTTACTATGGTCTAATAGAATAAGAGGTGGCGAAGAGGAAGATATAAATGGTACGTTAATGCAATCTATATAATACCATGAATATATTTTAAAAATTAATTTACCTGCATATACTGTACTTATAAAACATAACATGATTTTTCTGTTTTCATAAAAGTAAAAGTCTTCTTTAAAGATAAATGCTCATTGGCTTATAATTCAATTTTGTTTCTTAATCTCATTTTCTAGGTTCGTTTTCTCCATCAACACAAAAGACCGGAGTCAGAAACTCATTAATTGACAAAGGTGATATATTCTTACAGTTGTTCGCTACGTTGTATATTAGATTTTGATGTTAATTTTTTTCTTTTTAGCATTATGTGTATTTCAGATTTAATACTGTTAAAAGGTAGTTTTATTTCTAAATTACAGCATCAACATCAACAGTAACAAAGAAAACAACAATATTTGATCCTGATTCAGGTAATTATAACAATTCAAACAAAACAAAGGTAAGATAAAGTACAAACTTAAAAAGGCCGGTCCCAATTCTAATAGTTTAAAATCGTTTCAAGATAGGTGGAATAATGTTACTTTTTGGAAACAGTTTCAACTTAAATGGAATTAACTGACATTAGAATCTACATGTGACTATACTAATGTCTTGTATGTTTTATTGTTTTTACAGAATCAGCGGAAAAAGTATCACCTCCAATCAAATCAAAAACACTAGAAACTAATACAGGTAATATTATTTAAATAATAATGAATTAATTTTTAACGAAAAGGCAGATCAATGCAAAACTAATTGGCTGTGAAATGTTTTATGCCTTTATTTTCCTTGTTATGTTTTTAATGAATAATTGTATAAAATAAGTTCTGCACCGAGAATATTAATTTATTTGAGTGTTTGGCATATGGTGTTTACGAGACTTCAACTTTCACCATTAGTATACTTTTCTTGTAATTCCTGTTTTATTGGTTTCACTTTTATAATTGTTTTCTTTTTCTGATAAAAAAATCATTGGGTTCTAAAACAGGGTAATCTTTTGTTTTAAAGGTACAGTAGAACCATCTGTGCCCAATTCCAATACCCCCATACCTGCGAAAGGTATTTCTTTGATTTAAATAAATTTGTATAGTTTAAAAACCCGTCCGGTAATTTACAATCAAACTCTTCCTTTTCGTTTTTTTAATACACCAGATTCAGTTTCCTCAAATTCTGTTTCCCCTAAAATTGCGAAAGGTATTTTATTTTTGATTAAAATAAATTTAAAGATTATCAATTGTGAAAGTTTTACTTATTTGTACATTGCCTTATAGAAAAATTTCTAAACACACCGTGATAGAAATTATCTTAAAAAAACAGCAAGAAAAAATCACAAACAATGTTATTTAATTTCTTACTAATAGAGTCAACAAGAAAGAATACGACAACGCTGAGCGACACCGATTCAGGTACTTATGATTATGGGGACGGCATTCTGAATCATCAACAGCCACACAACATTATAATCAAAGTACTGAAAGTACTGAGAAGCGCTAAGCTGTCCCCACATGAGCAAAAAATTAATTGCATTATACATATATCATTATGAATGAATTTAAAAATTTACATACGTCATATATATAGCCAAGATTTTACACTTTTGTATAAATTGAACTAAAAACAATATCCAGGACTGCGTTCAATGACCGAGATGCGTGCATATCCGCTAGGTTATAGATATCTAGGTCAATTGAATGATAAGCTAGCCTAGCCTCTAGTTCATTGATTTGAAGTTTAAATTACCAACACATGAATGAATTTCACCGACATGAATTGGTAATTTCATGCAGAAATGTATGTGTTAAAAATTATAATAACTTATCATTAAATAATATAAATTTTGTGCTTGTTGCAACTTGGAAACTAAAGGCAGCCATCTTGAATTTGATGCTTAGTCATAAATTTTTAGGCTACGTATGTCTTCATGTACCTAGCGGCTACCTAGCTAATTGTTGAACAACCTAGTTGCTACCTAGCTACTACATCATGAACGCAGAAAAAAGCGGGATTCGTACTCTAGGATCTGTGTTTCACAATCATATAGCCACTCGACTATAGTGTTAATTGAAGTAGTTGGTTGAAAAGATGATTTTAACAGATTTAAATGGCGTTTCGAACTGAGTTCCGAAATATTGGTGTCGGTGTATCTTTCTCCTATATAAAATTTTTGAATACATAAATTATATTAAAATTAGAAATAATTGAATGATGTTTGGGAACACATACGCAATTTTATGTTTTTATTTCAGGAGGAAAAAAATAAAGTCTGAACAAGTTATTAAATGCAATACAGTGTAGAAAAGTGCCAATAAAACATATATTCTGAATTATAGAAATGTACTTTATAATATGTAGGGATTTTTCTTTCAGTAAAATAAATGTTTGAATAGAAATAAACAGAATTTTTCTATAAAAAGGGAGAATGAAAACACCCTAATGAATTTTTAAAGAAGAAAATGGTGAAGTATATAAGATTTATAACAACATTGTATGATTGGAGAAAGTACATTTCAAAATTTTAATGAAAAAAATGGGTAATTTTTAACGTTATTGCATATATGAAGCCTTGACTTACAGCAAAACTATAATGCAAAAAGAAACATTTACATGACTTAATTTAAAGTATGAAATAAATGCAAGCACAATCTGTAAGTACAAATTACACTCTCTAGTGACATTATGTACTACTTATTGTAATTTGAAAACATTAAAATTTTCCACTGTTTTGAAAAAAAATCTAACATACAAAACACAATAACCATGTGTTGATATGCAACAACAGGATAGTGAATACACGAATTAAATAACAATAAAAGGAGAAGCAAAATTAGTAAAATTACAACTGAAATGAAAAATCAGTTCCCATTTATTATATATTTGTATGGATCATTTTTCTAAAATATCAAAATATAGATGATCATTAAAGTATTCATTTATCTTCAAATAGTCAATAAATGGGAAACTGTTGAATACCTATGTACCGGTAATATTTAGTGGAAAATATAGAACATTTTCTAATTTTATTAGAGAGAAAACCATAGATCCCTTCCTTAATGAGAATTAATAATAAATGTCTATAAGGGGTTTGTTATGAGGTAGAAGTACATTTACACATTGACCAGTGACGGGAATGTGAAGAATATTTTTACAAAAGTGCATTACATGTACTATAACTACTACTGCAATTGCAATCAAAAGTTCTAATGCTAGCTTTATAAGAACAGGAAACCCTTTTACAAAAGCACTACTACTACTGCAATTAATAACCTACAAAAGTGAAAACTTTTACAAAAGCACTGCTACTACTGTAATAATCTATAAAAGCTCTAGTACTAGTTTTATAAAACAGAAAACAATTAACTACTAGTGCAATAACAGAAGAAAACAATCCAACTTTATATGAAATAAAAGACTGACTAGTGTAAAATTGCAGGCAACAGAATTTGTCTTTATGTCATGATCATATGCAGTATGAGTAGCTAAATCAGAGTTTGCGTTGAATCATAACACTATAGTCTTTCCACATGTGCAATGTAAACAATTAACAGAAAAGTTTTTATGCCTATACCATACACTTGAAACAATTTTTTCTTCCGACACTAAGTTGCAGTTTATTTCCTTAATATGAAATGCTTAACTGTTGATCAACTTTATATTCTAAAAATTTGAAAGTCTGGAATTCTGTTCACATTTCCCAATAGAACTTGTACTGACTTTTAAAGTACATTAAAACACTATGCTATCCATCTTGTATTGTCAGTTCTGTTCTAGGAATTATTTTGCCGTTTTACCGACATCACAGCCCGTGTACATATGTATGAAACCCCATTGCAACATGCTGTTTACAAAACTACGTACGCTGTCTGACCTTTTAATGCACTGACAGATATTCTTTTACATGTATTTAAAATCTTTGATGCAGTTTAAAAAAAATTATTGTGATAATTTGTGTGCTGCTGCAAATTAGAATTATTTTGTCTTAACACCGATACCGCAGCCGAGTACTTCTCTGCAAGCTATTATGATGTAACCGAGCAGTCAAGCAAAATGAAGATGGTGTACTGTGTATCTGATGACTTTTTATTTAGAATATATAGAGGCATTGACCTACAAAATAATACATGATATGAGAAAACTGACAAAATGAAAGAAAATACATTAGCTATAAGTTACCACAAATACATTATACGTTTCATAAAAAATCAATTTCAGTGCGTACTGTAAAGAAAGCTAACCTTTGAACTTTACAGACACAATCCAAGAATTATAATTTTAATTACAAAAATACACTTTAGTATTGACAATGCAATTAAAATAAAACCAGAGACTAAACATTTACACTGATAAGTAAAACATAAGTTAATATGAAATTTACATACCATAAGATGCCACAGATATCAACCGGATGGTATTTTCTTGAAACTGTATACTGCTCTAACTTAATTAGAATTATTAGTAACTTATTTATACACCTAGCTTCAAAATAATTGGTTAATATTATGAACCAATGAAATTACAGATAGGAAGAACTCAATTTACTTGCGCAGTTAAACTTTGGCTGATATAATTTTAAGATTATATTGAACAAAACGAAAAATAGAAAATACAAAACGAATAAATACACATAGACATATTACTCTACTATCACAATTAGACATCGAGTCATCAGATTATTTTACATGATTATAGGTGGCGCTTATTCGGAAGTGACATCCCCGAAAAGCAATGCCAACAAGCGCTTTGCGTACTGCGTACGCTTAGCGCTTAAAAACAAAGAGGGTGATATGTTTGTAATGTGAAATAAAGTAACATTTAAAAAAAAACCAACTTTTCTTAATCTTTTCAGTAAGATTTTCATACTTAGATTTTGCTGGGAGGGTTAAGGGTTGGCCACATTAAGATTAAATGAGATCATAAATCAAAAGTGTGTGCATATATATATATATATATCTAAGAAATAATAATGTGCTATGTGTTATTTTGAAAGATTCATCAGAAACACAATCACCATCCAATAAACCAGAAGTTCCTCAAACCACAAACGGTAATCAATTTCATTCAAAACAATAAATGAATTAGTTTTAAAGCAATATTCAGGTTTTATTCTATGCAAAGTCTTCAATTTGAAATTTGTCTTAAGAAACTTTCATGATAAGCTATATATTGATAATTCTATTAAAATTAGATTTTTTACCCTGCACCGAATAATCTTTATTTCAATTAAAAATGGTTGATATATAATTTAAAATTAATCAAATAATTAACTACACTATTATGTTTCGTTTGGCTTTATTGTTTTAATTTTAATGGCAGTTGTATTATATTCAATACATTTATGAATAAATAACAATAAGAGTAAGTGCAAAGAATTTAAAAGGTAAATCAAACTAAGATGGCAAAAGTTTACCAACAACTGGCATGTATGGAAAGATATATTTGATACAATTCAGTAATTTTCCATTTTTTGTTTCTTCTTTGTTTATTATTAATATTAAACGTTTGCTATTGTTAAACAAGCAACCACTGCCAAATCTGGGTGAATGTGAGCATGAATATGTGAGTGGATGAATAAGAAATGGCTTTGAATTATATTATTAAAATGTTTGTATGCATATGAAAAAAATAATAAGTAAAAAAAAAAGATGGGAAAAGTCTAGCCCAGATAGCTAAAGTACAACATTGATAATTATTTCTACATTAGTAGGAGATAATTTATAAATAGATAATGGTCTGATATTGATCTGCTTCATTCAGTAAGTTAAACGTGATATGTTACTTTTTATGATAACAGATTCATCGGAAACAAACTCCCCTCCCATCAAATCAGAAGAGACAGAAATCAAACCTGGTAATATCATTTTATCCGGTTATTTTCAGTTTGTTTTCTAATTGAAAAACAGATAATTCAGTATCTGATCGGCATTAAACTATTTCATGTCATTACTTTGTTGTTTTTAGTTGTTTTGGGGGTTTTTGTATATCTTGGTAATGGATAATTGTTCTGAATAAATACTTCTATTCATAAATTTTACTACATGAGAAAAACTTCAATATTCTATGTAAAGCAAATTCAACGGTTACTTTCTATATACGTTTTTATTGTGATTTCTTAAAATTTAAAATCAAACATTTCTCTTTTGTTTTAAAGGTGTTCCAGAAATATTCTTACCCAATTCCGTTACCATCAAACCTGCGAGAGGTATTGCATCTTTGATTAGAATAAATTTAAACATTATCAAAGTATTGCCTATCCATATATTGCATTATAAAAATTCCCATATCCATATTTACATATCCATATATTGAATTATAAAAATGCCTTCGAAAATAGCTGGTAAAAAAACGTTAACCATAGCAATTTTATTTTTGATTTTTACAGATTCAACAACAGTGAACACAAAAGAAAGCGACCCCGCTTCAGGTATGGCTAATGGAAGGTCATTCTAAAATATCAACACACATAAGAAGATTTTATAAAAATTGGGATTGAGGGAAAATTATGTAAAATGTAAAAACAAATTAGGATGGAAAAGGCCGGCCTCAATCTGTCCAGTTCTATTTCCATCCTCAAAGTTTCCTGGAATATTTTTTCAACATTACGATAAAATGAAACTACTAAAAAATCTAACAAATACTGATGATTTATGTAGTATTTGTTTTTTCAAATTCACCGGAAACACAATCACCTTCCATCAAATTATAAGCTCCTAAATACACAAATGGTATTATCAATTAAAACAATCAAGGGAATAGTTATAAAGCAATATGCAGATTTTATTCTAAAACAAAGTCTTAAAGTCGTTGGCATGTCTTAAGTAACTTTCACGACATGTTGCTCATTGAAAATATATTTTCAAATAACCCTTCAGCGAATTATTTTACTTACAATGCAAATGGTTGATATATCAGTATTCAATTACCCTTTTATGTTTGTATTTGGCTTTATTGTTTTTTATTTGTCGGGCTCTTTTCCAACTTTTTTAATTTTTTTAAAATAATTTTTAAAAGAGATTCTGGTTATCACTTATTTTATCTAATGAACAGCATCAACCCAAACAGGAACAAGATTAAGCAACAGCAATTTCGGTATCAATAACATTGTTATTTGGAATGGTAGTGATTAATATATAAACCTTACATAAAAAAATAACAATGAAATGGACTGTAAAGACATCAAAAGGTAAAATCAAACTCAGATGGAAAAAATCTGGCCCAATTCGCTAAAGTCAAACAATAATGGTTATTTCTACATAAGTAGGAGATAATTCATCAGTAGAAAATGGTATTGATATTGATATTGATACTGATATTGATCTGCATCATTCATAGGTTAAACGTGTTATGTTACGTTGTTATTATTATTTCAGAATCACCAGAAACAGATTCAGCGTCCATTACATCAGAAATTCTAGAAAAGAAAATTGGTAATATCAACTGTTTTTTTTAATCAGGCGCAGTTTTATGCAAATACATTGCGTCCCTTAGAATCTTTATACAATCCTTATTTTCAAATATTGCTAATAGATTCATAATAGTTTGAAGATGCTGCAGCAAAACAATAATAACTAATACAAGAAACCTGCAAAAGGAGTTCTATGTTTTAATAACTTGGTAAAAATATAGTTAAAATTTGACTTATCCTTATTGCTTTTTAAGAATCTTCTAGTCATCTGTAGATAAAACATCTCTTTAACATACAGGCTGTAAAAAATTATTAAGCATGAAAGTTTTACCTCTTATTAACAGCATCAACAAAAGCAAAAGCAACACCAATAAGGGGCCTCGATTCAGGTATACATTATACTGGACAAAACATTAAGATTAATGAGGTTGGCACCTGAAATAATAGTAATGTCAATCATCCGAAAACCATTTAGATAAAGATAGGGACCTATAATGTTCATTTATTTTATTTGTGACCCATGTCAAATGCCAATTTTTGGAAATATAGGGCCCCCCTAAAAACGATAATTTTCCTGAAATTTTTGCTAAAATTTGACATAGAAATTGATAATTTGAAGAAATCAAACTCATATATAGTATGGACCATTATCTAGTTATGATTTTAATACAGGATGAAGTTGAACACATGAAGTGACTATAAAAGTAAAAATTTAAGTCAAAGTTTAAAAATTCTTGCTTTACTGGTGGCTTCAAAGGGCAGTACATAATGAACCCAACAACGGATGTTACAACATTTTGAAGTAATCGAATTATAACGCAAATAATAAAAATTATAGTAATGTCATCTTTCCAAAACTTCCAAAAAATCGATACAAATAGATATACATTTTATGTCTCATTTAAAACTAAAACTAGTATGGGTCACATCTCAAAAAAATGAGAAATAGCATGAAATAAGCTAATTTAAGGTCAAAATTGAAGTTATTTTTTTCTTAACTTTTGTGAAATATTAGCTAAATCTGCCAAAGTATATCGATAGAAATATCAAAATATTGTTTAAATATGTTTTTAGAACATCATGAATATATCGTTATACACAAACTACAACGTATCTAGAAATTTGGTCTGCGCTGAAAATTAGGAAGCTAAAGTAACAATACTCTAAAACTAGGGAGTTATGAAAATTGTTCATTTCCTTCTTGAAAACCTTCCGCCACAAAATATAGTCCTTTACTAAACTCTGTAAAAATGTAATTTTTTAAAAACAATTTTATTTAATATAGTTTATTTGGCATTGTAAAATATAAGTTTACTACTAAAATTAATATGTGATGAAGAATTTGCAGACTAGAGGTGACCCAAAATGGCTACCCAAAACCTAAGGAGCGAACCTCTTTAACTTATACCAATACTAAAAAATAGCAATATACATGTAATTAAAAGATTATATACAAAATGTCGATTATTTTTCTTTGATTTAAAAATGGACGATTTAAACCTTCCTCAATCAAAGTTTGTTGGAAAAAGTTTTTATATTCATATTTTTTTTTTACTTTAGGATAAAACAGTTTAAAAGGCTACGATCTTTAACATGAATTGTTTGACATTGAAATCTAATAAGATAACATGTAATGTATCATTTTTACAGAACCGCCAGAAACAGATTCAACTTCTATCAAATCAAAAGCTCCAGAAACAGTATTTGGTAATATTAATTATACAATAAGTAAATTATTTTAAGTGATATCTATGCAGATATTATAAGGCTTTTTTAAAGGTATTTTTATACAACCATTTTTGACATGTTATATTGGTGATTTATGATGGTGGATTACAGTTTCAAATGAATGAAAATTTTACTTTATAAGAGAAAGTTTGTTATTATATGTAACGTTATTTCAGTTGACCTTCTTTTTCCTTGTTTTCCTACTAGTAATGCTGAATATTTGTTTTTCTTAATTTTAATCTTTTTATTGTTAATTACAGGTACACAACAACCATCTATCCATAATTTCGAATCCCACGAACTTGCAGATGGTATTTTATATATAATAGAAATGATTTTAAAAATTCGTCGAACGTTTTGTTTTCTCTGTTAGTTTATAAGAAGTTTCTAGACACAACTTAATTAAATGATATCCTTAAAAAAAAAAGTTGTAGTTAATCAATAAAAATTTTAAGACAAAAACAATAGGGGACGCCGACTTAGGTAGATTTTTCACATAGAATAGACATTTTGTTAATAATTAATATTTTTAGCTCACCTGAGCTGAAAGCTCAAGTGAGCTATTCTGATCACATTTTGTCCGTCGTCCGTCTGTCCGTCCGTCTGTCTGTCTGTCTGTCTGTCAGTCTGTCCGTCTGTCCGTCTGTAAACTTTTCACATTTTGAACTTCTTCTCTAAAACCACTGAACCAAATTCAACCAAATTTGGCTCAAAGCATTCTTATGGAAAGATGAATATAAATTGCAGAAATGAAAGAAAAATTTTCATTGAAAGCGGAGAAAACCTCAAAACTGTAAAAAAAAAAAAAAAAAAAGGGGGTGCATTTTAAAAAATCTTCTTCTCAAGAAGTACTGAGGCAAAGTCAACGTAATTTAGCATGAATAATCCTTATAGGATGGAAAATATAAATTGCAAAAATTATGGGCTAATTCTGTTTCAAATCTGAGTTATTACGAAAATAATAAGAAAGAAAAGGCGTGTTTCAAGCAATTTATAGCATCCATGAGTCTCGGTTAAATGGGTAGGCATGACCAGGCCAAGGCAAAACAAAAGATTGAAAGTTATTAATCTGCCAGTATCATTAAAATTTCAAGATATTTACTGACCAGTATATTTGTATTCGCTGTAAATATTGCAGCAAAATAATGTGTAATTGGAATTGACGATTGCCGATCTGCCCCAGCTTTTATTTTGCCCCGGCCCGGGTTTCTGACCCATTTTACCAAGACTCGTATTCCATAATTCTAAATCTAGGTTCTTTGTTTTAAAGCAGCCATGACACTATATGATAAACTGGTCGATCTGACAATGATGAATTTGTTTGTTGTGCAACAGTTCGTGTACGTAGGTAACCTTTGAAACATGCAAAATACATTGGAGCCGATTTTGTGAAGTAAATTGAGGCTAAATATTTCAATGCGTTGACAGTTTTCACATATGACGGTGGTGTTAGCTTGTTGTGATTTTCGTTTCGTTTTCATTTATGCTTTGCGTTAACCTGGAAACTGTCGCTTGTACTTCCTGATTTTTACATATCAAATCAAACAGAGACTTCGGTAAATCAAACAGTTTATTGTTTACCTGCGCAAATTAAGCAACTTCTGATGTATTAAGAAAGAACTAAAATGCAATTCATTCAGGCTATCGGTAATTCGGTATCTTCTTTTGCGTAATGGTAGAATAATGCAATATGTTTTGTTGAGATGCTCGGCATTTTCTCGAGTTTATTCAGTTTAAATAGAGTTTAATATCGTTGACAGAAATATGTAGGTATATAACATGTTTTTTCCCTTGGACTGAAATGTCACACTTTCATTGGTTTAAGCATAGCACGTGATTGCCTCATATATCTCTATATTTGTTCTGTGAGAAATAATATTGGGCAATATGGCCGTCATTGGCCGACGCTTCGCTTACTCATTTCGACATGTCATAGTATTTAATACATAAACCGCATGCCGTATGTTCTTAAAGTATTTGGAGTAGTTGCACTTTGAAATTCTTTAAAATTAGAGTAGTTGCCCTTAGAATATTGACGTCACATTGTTTTGTCTGGATCAGAACAAAATGGCAGCGTCGAAATTTGCTCAAATCTCTGCAGAGGAAAGGGAGAAAACGTTTAAAATTGAATAGCAGCAAAACATGGTAAGTAAACATGGGTGAAGCAAAGATTTTCAAAGAGTATTTGAAAGGTGAGATTGAAAATTCTGAAAAGTTTAAATGTGTTAAATTGGACGAGATGTTAGGCATCTTGTACATGGCTTTGCGTAGATCATCGCTATTTGTGAATAAATATGTCGCTCGATAGTCCTCGGGAAAACAATATTACTTATTAGGTTAGTTACTGACTCACTACGGAAATATATTGGGTTGATCAATCTCATAGATGGCGAGGCGAAGTCTAACATCATGTTGAACATGTTGAAGTCTAACATCAAGATGCCTAACATCTCGTCCAATTTAACTCATTTAAACTCTTCAAAATTTTCAATCTCACCTTACAAATACTCTTTCAAAATCTTTGATTCACCCATGTTTACTTACAATGTTTTGTTGCTATTCAATTTTAAATGTTTTCTCCCTTTCCTCTGCAGAGATATGAGCAAATTTCGACGCTGCCATTTTGTTCTGCTCCAGACAAAACAATGTGACGTCAATATTCTAAGGGCAACTACTCTAATTTTAAAGAATTTCCAAGGGCAACTACTCCAAATACTTTAAGAACTTACGGCATGCAGTTTATGTATAAAATACTATGACATGTCGAAATGAGTAAGCGAAGCGTCGACTAATGACGGCCATATTGCCTAATATTATTTCTCACAGAACAAATATAGAGATATATGAGGCAATCACGTGCTATGTTTAAACCAATGAAAATGTGACATTTCAGTCCAAGGGAAAACAATATTACTTATTAGGTTAGTTACTGACTCACTACGGAAAGATATTGGGTTGATAAATATCATAGACGGCTCGGCTTCGCCTCGCCATCTATGAGATTTATCAACTCAAAATATGTCCGTAGTGAGTCAGTAACTAACCTAATAAGTAATAATATGATTCATTTTGAAATATAAATTGTGTTCTTTATTTGTTATAGTGCATGTTTCTTGTGTTTAATTGTTGACAATTTCTATTTACTTACCACATTTGAGTGTTAAGCTTCGAATTATAAGCAAGATAAAGAGATTTGCTCACAATTCTATGTTTGTACACATATCTGAGGCCATTCATTTTTTTCCATTTTAAATGCCGAATAGGAAATACCAAGTTAAAAATCTTAAGCTGAATGTAATAAACTCATGTGAACAAAATATGACTCAAACCTAGCAAAATATTGAGCTCATCTTGCTTATAATTCTAAGTGGGGGGGGGGGGGGCAGAACGAAAATACAGGGAATTAGAAGTTATATAACAGTATACCCCTACTAAATATTTAGTTCTATATCTTGCGTAGGATTTTCTTATTCTGTGTAAAAACAGTATTTCATGAAGGTACAATGTCAAAGATTACGTGTTTGCAAAAATAAGTGTAAAATTTGAATACTTTACAATATTTTTTTTTTGTTATTCTACCGAGGGCCATATGGCACAATATCTTTTGAACGCCCATTGTTGCTCAGGTGAGCAATGTGGCCCTATGGGCCTCTTTTTATCAAAAATATTTTTTTAAAACATTTGCTTATAGAATACATGATGTATCAATTTAAACTCTAGTTTAACAATGATAGGTTTATTTAATACAGGTATATCTAGTCGTGAATTATATTTCTGTAATTATTATTTCACATTAAGTTTAATATCAATAAAAAACAAAACTGTATGACATGGTTACCTAAATGAATGTAATGTATTGTATTTACAGAATCATCGGAAACAAATACCCCTCCCTTCATATCAGAGGCCCCAGAAATTAATCCTTGTAACATCAGTCTAAATAACTGTTGTCTATCTTTTAAAGTTATATGCTTTTTTGCAAATATGATAGATCTTTTCTTATTTTAGACACATTACTTTCTTAAAATATTGCTGACGGATAATGATTTGAAATGAATGCTGAAAAGAAAAACTGTTATTTATTTGATTTTTTAAAGTTTCATATATTATTAAGGAGGCTGAATGGTCAAATTACCCATCAGATCTGTCGTAAACTTTTAGATATTTTATTGTTGGCTATTAATCATAGCTCAGTGAAGAAAAAATTCAAATATTTCAGCTTTGAAATTTGAACATCTTTATACATGTACACAGCTCTATATCAAAAGGAGAAAAATATAGCCTTAAATGATTGTGAACATCCAGTGCGCTTGATGTGAATTAAATGTTTCCTTTTACTGCTTTTGTTAATAAGCTCTTAACATGACAATTTCATTTTCGTCAGCATCAACAACAAAAGCAAAGACAGCAACAATTAGTGACCCAAATTCAGGTATTCATGTACTATTTGGAACGACACTTCAAAATAATTATTTATCATAAAACTAATCAAAGCAAATGAATGCTTATGAATGTAAAATATAATGTGCAATATTTTGTTAAATTAAAGTGTTGGTATGTTGATCAGTAAAAGACGTACAATCATTCTGTTGTTTTATAGATAATCCAGAACCATCATTTATTAATTTTGAAATCCATGAACCTTCAAAGGGTAAAATTTATTTTTCATTTAAAGATTGTAGACAATTTAATTTTTTCTCATTATTCATTGCTTTATTCATAAGAATTATTAAAAAATTTTGTTTGATATGTGATTTTTTTTTTTAAATCATATAGCACTAGTTTAAATACTAGTTTATATAACATACATAATTACAATAAATACAAAATGGGTGTTGTATAATGATTTGCCTTTGTTTTCAATGAACATGGTTCTAATTCAAACTAGTTTTTCTCATAAAAAGTTCTACTCTGTTTACAAGAACTGCTGTGGAACATTTCATTTAAATCATGAGAAATCAAACCCGCTCAATTAATTAAACTGATAGAAATGGAAAAAATATACAGTAAACCAGATTGCAAAATTTATAAGATTTTCATCACCTATCGTTTTTAAGATTTTTACAGAACATTTAGGTGTCAAGAAGGTTTATGCAATGCGATTCACCACATTTTGTATGATCAAAAAAACAAATCAAAACAAAAGGAACTTTAAATTAAAAAAAATATTACAAAGATTTAATTGGAGTTTGAATTAAAACATCTGCTTGAAATTTAACTTGGTCACACTATTTTAGAACCCAATAAAAACTGTGAGAAATGAAAAATTGATCACTAAACGCGACAAGAAAGGTTCTTTAAGCAGTCTTCTTTCGTTTCAATGGCGTTAATATTCTGATATATATTAAATGACAGAAAAATGTATTCATATAATTTAGGTTTGAACCGTTTGCATACCTATTAAATAAACTGCTTAAGGAATTGTGAACGTAAAGTCGTCTGGTATCGTTAAACATCGTATTCGCTGATGTTGTTTATCATTTATACATCACCAGGAACAGGTTCAACCACTTTTTTTTTAGAAAATTAATTCAAGAAACATCAGCTGTAATGATTATAAACATTAATAAAACACGAGTTTCGAAAACAGGTTTTAAGCAAATGCAATTTACCTTTAATTAACATTTGTTTGCAAGCATTGTTTTTGCAATTTTTTTTATTTTGATTTACAGAATCAACTACATCAATGAAAATAATAAGTGACTCTAAGACAGGTATTTATACTTTTTAAGAAATGTATCAACGTATGTTGAATGTTAAAATGTTGGTGGAGTAATACTTTACTTTCCCGTCGATCAGATAATGTTTAAAAAAAATGAAAGTTTTATGAGATAAAAATGACAAAGAACGAAATACCTAATATTTACAGGGTCATCAGAAGTAAAGTCAACTTTTCTCAAATCGAAAACTTCAAAAACGACCACAGGTAGCATCTACACATATTTTCACATTCAGTTCTAATTCGGTCTTTATTCAATAATGTGTTATCAGCGAAAAAACATGTTAAGATGCTTTTGATCTTAAAATAAACTATCATTTTTTAAAGTTACACATAAATTTATATTCGTCCTTCTTTAAATCCAAAATCATTGATCTAATATTTGCAACTTTAATTATTTACTCATCGTATAGATTTCACAATTATACTAACTTAACTGCTCTTCAATGAAACCACTTGATTTATTAATATGTGTGATAACAACTATTCTATCCATTTTTTATATTTTTATAGTTGATTTGAGACGGTTTCCGCGTTCATCTGATGGAAAGCGAGATATAAACGGTATACTTTGGCTTCTATTCTTACTATTTCTACTACACTATTTTAATTTTATAAAAATTTTAGGTAGAGCTTCTTGTATTTCAGAAAAAGTGTAATCTTAGATATTACAATAGTACAATAAAAATGCAAGTATTTTTTAAATCCTAAAATATTAACTTTTAAACAGGTATATACAGCATATATAGGGATATAATTTAACTTAAACTTAAGCAATAAACATTGAAAATTATTTAACACAATCGTGCCGAAGACATTGACCTAATGTTATGAAGTAAAATAATATTCCTAAATGCAAAAAGTCATTATATTCGCGATGGTTTCACCCTACATTTATAAATAAGATTTCAAACTCGAGAACTCCGAACGCTGCCGATTCTGTACGGTTGGAAAAAGAAAATATATATTATAAAAGCATCGTCTTATTCTTGTATTTTCTTAGAAATACTGCTAAGTGGGTTGGGGCAAGCATTTGTGAAAAAGAAATATTTATGCAATTTTTGTTCAGATCCACTGTGATAGAGTGATATGAGTAAAAAAAGCATCATGATAGTGGTTAGACTGATAGCCTAAACACGCAAGAGTTTTGCAAACGTATGATTTTTTGTATGCCAATCTATTAATTACATAAGTTATGATATCGCCCTTACGCTGAGCGCATATAAAATTTAAAGGTGAATGTTGATTTGAGATATTGTCAGGAACTTGCCTAGTTGCTTATTATATAGTTAAGACATTTGACGTCTGATAAACGGTATAAACGTGTACTATTACTTTACACATAGTTTTATTTAAATATGCATTCACAATAAAGTCGGACAAGTAAGCATATGTTCACTTGTATTACAAGATATATGTGTGTTTCAGAAAGAAGTAATGCAAATACAGTGTCCGCAGAAATGGAAAATCCGAGGTCTACTAGGGGTGTGTATAAATTATACTTAAGAATGTTTAGGAGACACGAAGGCAATTATGTGTATTGATCGATTTTTGTTTTACAAAATTTGAGTATAATAAATTACTAACTATTTAGATACTGCACATGATTGCTATATATTCTTTAAGATATTCTTGAGCTTTACAATAAAGAACATACAAGAATTCCTGATATAGAAAATATCTGTAAAAAGTTGCATACTTTCTTGAGTAAAAACATTCTGCTAGCGACTTTCGAAAATATAAAAAACCCTTCATATATCAGATTAACGTTCTACAATTTCAACAATACATCTTCTAATCATATCAGGTATAAAAAAGAATAATTTTGCACAAAAGCAAGGACTTACGAAGAGTGACATGATTAAACCCACAACAATGTTTTTTTTATTGTGCCTGTGTATACGCAAATTTCTTGAATATTAAAGTATCTACTTTCATTATTAACTTAGATATTAAAAGAAGAATTTCAAAATCACCAAAAGTAGGAAGAAAGGCAGGAGGTAATGTATCAGAACTAAACTTAGTGTATTAAAACATAAATTAATTTGGTTTTTTTTTTCATACTTGTTACATTTAGGGTAAACGGCGGAAAAATATCAAAGACACTCTGAATTAAAAGCTAATTTTGTGCTTGATATAAAGATTCACTTTAACTTTACTTTAAAGTGGGCTTCTCTAAAAGGTTGTTCTCTTATTAAAAAGAACATATGTCAAAACAAAAAAGTGTTTGACGTTCGATATGAAGGTGTTTGTCAGCCTTAACGTGCATATAAATTTTATATATCTTAATTTTTGGCGACATTTGCTCACCAAATTTTATCCGTAATACTGGGATTTCATTTAGAGGTTCCCGTGTTATAAGGCAATTGTTCATTAAACTGTCGATAAAAATTATACAGGATAGAATATGGTATAAATGTAATTAAATCAGACTTTATAATTTGGTTATATTTGGTTATGTGTTTTTGATCACTTTTCGTCTGTCTGTCTATCTTACTGTCTGTCCATCTGTAAAATATCACATTTTCAACTTTTTTCCAAAACCACTGGTCCAAGTTCAACCTTACGTTTGATAGGAGATAAATATGAATAAAAAAGTTGATTTAATTATTTAAAAAATTTTCTCAAAAACCAATCGGCCAATATAGGCCAAAACTTATGTGGAAGCATCCTCAGGTAGTGTAGATGCTTGTTCAAAACATAATCCCGACAACTTAGGATTAAAATATGCAAATGAAGATGCATCCACTAGCGTTGATTAATACATTTTTAACACAACATATTAGTAGTAAACTTTATTAATTAGTTTGTAAACAATGAAATTTTTTTGTTCTACGTCAGTTTATATTGATAATGAATGTATGTTTAAAACGGGGAACTTTTGCAAACTATTTTTAAATGCAAGAAACACTTTATCAAACAACAATTTCAAATACACAATAAGGGTGTTATAGACTTGCATATTTCACAGTAAAAATAAGCGAGACTATAAAATTTATGTTTTAATATTACGATTTTCACTAATGTGCAGAAATAAACAACCAATTCTCGCAGATTAACATGCATATAGAATTGTTTTATCTTACGAACAATTTAGGTATAAAAAACTTATTTTACAGAAAAATAATCGAGACTATGAAATTAATGTACTTATGTTAGGATTTTCACTGTTGTGCAGAAATAACTTATTCTCGCAGATTAACATATGGAATTGTGTTCATAATTTTTTCTTTACCTTTCTCCTTTTATAGATAAATCATGTTTTATGACTATTGTAAAACATTTGTACTAGAGTAAACACCTTGTAAGTTGCCAGAACTCAAGCCCCTGTATATTAAAAAATCCTTTATAAATACATTTTATTATAAATATCACTATTGAGATAAATTATTTCAATAGTCGTTGGTTATGAAGTTTATCTCTGAGAAATAATTTGCTGCCACTATTGAAATACAAACACCATTAAAATATTTTACAATGTATTTTACTATCATCTTTAATGAAATATATTATTTTAATGGTGGTTATGGATGTATTTGATTTCAAGAATAATTGTGCAGCTACTACTAAAATTCAACAATAACATTTTTTTTCAATAGAAGTTGTGATTTCAACACATTTGTAAGTTTGTTTGATGTGTAGGTAGGAGAATGAGGAGAATGAGGAGGCATAAATTTCATTATACATATTACATCAACGATAAATTATTTTCATACAGGTCGGGTATGTATTTCATTATAAGTTTCAATTTGTAAATAATTGTTATAAACAAATGTGTTATATATATATATATATATATATATATATATATATATATATATATATATATATATATATATATATATATATATATCACTAATGAGATAAATTATTTAAATAAAGGTTGATGTTGTGTTGAAATATATTATTTCAATAGTGGTTTGGGATGTACTTCATTACGACCACTATTGGAATATATTATTTCAATAGTGGTTAGTGATGAATTTTATTCCGAACACTATTAAAATAAATTACTTCAATGGTGGTGGATTATGAAGTTTATTATAAGAACTAATTTGCAATCAATATTGAAATACAAACACCATTAAATTATTAAATTGTAATTATCTTTATTAAAATGGTGGTTATCGATGTATTTCATTACAAGAATCAATTGCAGCGCTTCTATTGAAAGTAAACAATAATTGTTTCTTATAAAAGTTGGGAATAATTTTATTATACATATCAGATTTATGATAACTTTTTTTTCATATAGGTCGAGAATGTTTTTAATTATAAATTTTATTAATAATACCACTATTAGGATAAATCATTTCAACAGTGGTTGAGAATATATTTCATCATTAGACTCACTTTGCATCTACTATCTAAATACAACCTCTATTGAAATATTGAATAGTGGTTAGGGATGCGTTTCAATCAACCACTATTGAAATAAATTATTTCCATGGTGGTTAAGGTGGAATGACACATCATCACAAAATTGCTGACCGCTGATCGAAACGACATTTCGTTTTATTAGCTCACCTGAGCGAAAGCTCAAATGAGCTATTCTGATCGCATTTTGTTTGTCGTCCGTCTGTCCGTCTGTAAACTTTTTACATTTTGAACTTTTTCTCTAAAACCGCTCGGCCAATTTCAACCAAATTTGGCACAGAGCATCCTAATGGTCAGGCAAATATAATTTGCAGAATTAAAATACCGACCTTTATTCAAAGCGGAGAAAACCTCGAAACTGTAGAAAAAGGGGGTGCATTTTTAAAAATCTTCTTCTAAAGAACTACTGAGTCAAATTCAACGCAGTTTAAGATAAATAATCCTTGTGGAAAGGAAAATACAAATTGAAAAAATTAAGGGCCAATCTTTTTCCGAATTTGAGTTATTACGAAAAAAATAATTGGAAGGGGTGGGTTTCGATCAGTTTATAACTTCGGGTTCGGTATACCATATCTCAAAAACCTCTTTGAGGCGGTCATTTTGAACGTATGAGAAATGGGACAATCTGACAAAGATGAATTTTGTTGTTGTTGAACAGTTTGCGTGCGAAAGGAATATTTGAAACATGCAAGATACATTAATGCCGATTTTGTGAAGTAAATTGAGATTAAATATTTCAATGCGTTGACATTTTCACCTTTACCGGTGGTTTTAGCTTGTTTTGATTTTCGTTTCGTTTTCATGAATTACGGTTTGTAACTTAAGGAAACTATCGCCTGTATTTTGTAATTTTTACGTATCAATCAAATATAGACATCGGTAAATAAGACAGCTGACTGTTACTTGCGGAAAAAAGATACATTAACAGGTACGGTACTTTTAATGGTAATACAGTATGGTCTTTGCGTAATAGTTGATTACTGCAAAGCGTTTTAGGCTAGTTGTCAGTATTTTTTTTTGCTAGTCTGTTCAGTCTAAACGGAGATTAATTTTGCTGATGGAAATACTAAGTGTATGTACATGTAGCAGAGACATAAATAATTGTTAGCTCACCTGAGGTGAAATATACAGACAAAATATCTTTAAAAATATTCTTCTCAAAAATCAATTGGCCAGAAAAGCTGTAACTTATGTGGTAGCATCCTCAAGTTGTGTAGATTCAAACTTGACCAAACCATGATCCCCAGGGGTACGGTGGGCCCCAATGGGGGATCAAATTTTTAGATACAAATGTATAGAGAAAATTCATTAAAATCTTCTACTCAAAAACCGGTTTGCCAGAAAAGCTGTAACTTGTGAAGAAGCATCTTCAGGTAGTGTAGTTGAATTTTTTTTTCAAATCATGACCCCCGGGGGTAAGATGGGGCCACAATGGGGGGGGGGGTCGAAATTTTTACATAGGAATACATAGAGACGAATCTTCTCAACAAAAACCAGTAGGCCAGAAAAGCTTTAACTTGTTTGGAAGCATCCTCAGGTAGTGTTAATTCAAATTTGTTCAAACCATGATCCCGGGGATAGGGTGAGGCCACAGTGGGTGGGTCGAATTTTACATAGGAATACATAGCGAAAAATCTTCTCAAAAACTAATTGGCCAGAAAAGCTGTAACTTGTGTGGAAGCATCCTCAGGTAGTGTTGATTTATTCTAGTTTGTTCAAACCATGATTTCAGGGGGTAGGGTGGGGCCACCATGGGGGGGGTCAAATTATGTTGGTGCGTGTTATTCGGTACGATCTCTACGTAATGGTTGATTAATGCAACATGTTCTATTAAGATGCTCAGCAATTTCAATCTAAACGGAGATTATTCTCGCTGCTAGAAATATATAACTAAAGTATATATATGATGAAAAAAATTGAGTATTTTCTTTGTTTTTGTGCAGTTTTCTCTTATTTTAATTGTTTACAAATTCCTATAATTTTACTAACATGAGAGTCAAGCTTCGAGTTATAAGCAAGATACAGAGCTTTGCGCACAATGCTACGATATGTTTGTACACAAAGCTGAGGTCATGCTTTAGTTTATCTATATTTTAAATGCAGCTGTGCTGAATAGGAAATACCAAGTTGTTTTTAAAAAAAAAAATCTCAAGTTGAATGTAATAAATTTATGTGAACAAAAACATGACTCAAACCAAGCTATGTATCTTGATTATAATTCTACGACTGACGCTGATAATTCTATGATTAACGCTGAAATTTTGGTTGACCAATAGAAATGTCTTGCTAAAAGGATGATATGCTGTAACTACTTTTTGGTGCCCCTTTTTCAACGATGAATTGCATAAAATCTACACAAATTTGTGATAGTTTTTCGAACACAAGTGAATGAAAACGACGCCTTTTAAACAGTTTCCATAGTCCTGACATATTATCATTATGAGGATAAAAGCATTATCGGTGTTCTTAAAAAAATATTGCAACGGAAAATCATCTTTGTTTGTACACATTTGTTGTTTTTTTTAATAAAGATGAAAATAATTGAAGGGCCTTGGTACAATAGAGCGACATGCCTTCCAATACATTAATTTGAATTATAGCTCTTTAACATATGTGACAACATTTTTCAGTTAAGTTTATTCTTCAATCAAGTGAGTAAGGATATGAAACGTCATACGAAATGAATTCATGCCTAGTAAATGACAATTGTCTATAATGGAGAAGGCCAATTGAATTTTTCAATGTTTTTAATTTGAGGAATTGAGCGCATTCATTCTGGTGCATTGAGGTACACTTTTTTTCTTTCACATACAGGATTTATCAAAATGCAACAACTAGTAAGTAGTAGAGGGAGAAAATGTACCTTTATGCTCTCATGTATTTTAATCGTATTATAAAGTGATGGGGGGGGGGGCTAAAATAAAGGGAACTGGAAGTTAACCGTGAACACCAACTGAAAATTTAGTTATTTATATGGCATATGATCTTATTTTCGGTAAAAATGGTATTCCATAAAGGTAAATATGTCAAAGATTAAGTATATGCAAAAATAAGTGCAAATTCGGATATTCATTTTTGGTCTATCTACCGCCACAGTGCACAATAGGCAACACAACTTTAATTGATATTCTTTGTTGTTCTAATCTATAATTAACAAACATATATATATATATATATATATATATATATATATATATATATATATATATATATATATATATATATATATATATATATATACATCTTTTACCATGTTGTACAATTAAAGGTTTCAAATCCATCCACTAATGCAATTGAAAATGTGTGCAAATTTGTATCATTAGTGGTCAAGGTAGTACTTATGTTTTTTATTTTTTTCCCATATCATTAGAAGTTACGGTTTTTGACCGCTAATGATATAAATCTAAAATTATATCATTGGCGGACGGTTAGGTTGTTCGTTATTGATAAAATTTTATCATTAGTGGTCAACATCCTGACCACTAATGCAACATTATATCGTTAGTGGACGTTGTATCAATAGAGGTTGCTACACAGCACTGTCAGTAATTTTGAGAGTGATTTGGGAAGTCAGTGTTTATACAAGCTACTCACGAGGATCTAAAAAGGTGTGAAACTCAATTAACAGGCGTAAACTTTTGTAGTGAATCGGGTATCATTATATAAATAGTGCCTGTTTGGGTGGGTAGCAGTTTAAATAGACATCCCGAGAAAACATTTGTCAACCGACGCGAAGTGGAGCATTCTTAGGTTGTATAGTTTCCAAAGGGTTGAAAAGTTTGATGCAGGTTTATAATTTATGCTTACAGTTGTTTGAATTCCTAATGAGAACTACAATGATCAATATGTATAAGTTACTACATTGTCCAAATATTTTGTATACGACTCTTTAAAGTGAGCTTAGCATGTTCATTGTATTTTAGGTGAGCGTTGTGGTCCATGGGCCTTTTATTTTTATTTGTTGTTTCTTCTTTTTAGAGCGACCTAACCCCAATTCCGAGAACATTCGGTCAACAAAAGGTATTTTTTTTTCATTTTTCATTTTTCTTTTCTATATCAATTTATAAGAAAATTAGAAAATTTTGTGGATAAAAAATGATTTAAAAGTCCAGTTGTTATCACGGTGTGGTCGTTGCTAGTATGCAATTGGCATATCATTTACACAAGCATTAACTTTACCGTTAATAACTTCAGCGCAATGTCTTTCATCTACACACTTTACATGTAATTTTAGGAGGCCAAAACTATTATAGCAGAACTGTATATTTTTTATTCAAACAAGGGAAAAATCCTCATCAAAATTTTCTTTAAAAATCCAATAATATAATATTTGTATATTGTTGAATGTAATCCATTTTATAAATGGTATCAAATCATTTTCATGATAGGTATTAAAACACTGTATTTTACAAACTTGCGCAAAAATATGCGCAGTGAAAACTAAAATCGGCCTTCTTATAAGCACTTTGGATAAAAAAAAATGTTTTAATGCATGATATTTCAAAAGAATTAAGTTACCATTCAAATCTTGTTAAAAATAATTGAACTTTTGTAAATATAACAATGTTGGTGTCATTATAAAGTTAATTCTAACAAATAATTCTCATTTTTTACAAACTATCAGACACAGAGACAGTTTCACCTTCCATAAACCAAGGAACTCCAGAAATTTCGACTGGTAATTAACAAGAATATTAACATTTTATCAATTTATTAAAATACAATCAGTATTGAACTAGAAACAGAAAAATTCAAAGTACTTGAATTACTGGAAAGCGAATTGCAAACTTACTGTCTAGTTTTTGGGAATATTTTCATAAAATTTAATATCATTTGTCGGTTTTGATAAAAACGCTTCGGTTCTAGTATCTTTGCATTTCTAAAAGTTATCTTGTTTTACCAGAGTATATTAATAAATGTCAAATCTGTTTTGTTGTCATAAAATAAATAAGATATATTTTCTAAATTAATCATTTATTTTATTAATAACAATTTAAAGTTTCATGTTGCAAGTATATATGCAAAATAGCAACACAAATTTCTCTTGAAAAATGACAGAGGCCCAGGTCTTCATATGGGCATCGTTTACATTTTAAAAAAGTGTATTTGTCGTTGGTAGCCACAATCGTCAGCACACAACAAACAGAGCAAGCTGCAACAAATAAAGTTATTCAACTCTTACATTATTGTTCATTGCAACCCCTTTAATTATTTTTCCACAACCGCTTCAATATGCTTAGGCTTAAAGGGTACCTGCAGTGCGGGTCAATTTTTGATATAATGGAGATCTATGTGTAAAAGCATCATCCTGAAAATTTTACAGCGATCGCATAAGTAGTTTTTGAGATAATTGGGGAAAACCCGATTTCACACCTGAACGAGTTTTGAATCAAGCCGATTTGGCGCGAGATGAACTGTGACGTCACGGGGTCAACGCCGCTGTATGAGAAACAGGAATATCGTGTGAAAACTGTTTTATTGCAGTGTTTTATCGATATATGAACATATTTTTCTGTTGTTTTATTTCCTTAGCAACCCTGAATAACTAAATATACTGTTGTTTGAGGTTAAACCCGTATTTTATCGAACAAATATGCCGAATTCGGAAAATTGTTTGCTTCACGGATATAGTCAAATGTGTAACACATTTTGCATATAAATGCACAGCATATGTAGGAAAATGACAATTAATCAAAGCACTATTGTCAAAAGGAACATAATTTGTTAATATTGTCATTCTTTCGAATGATTTTTCAGTGTCATTAACTGATCAATAATATTCATTTGATAATACATATTTCGTAAAAGGTAACGCGGGATCTTTTCCTCGTATAAGGCATAAAATTACAAACGATGTCGCCCGATTATTCAACAATATTGATATACGACCAACAAAAATAAAATTAGTATGCATTCCTTAACAAACAAACACGGGATTATAAACGGATCAAGGCGAAAGTCCAGTATGGCTGCAAGTCTTATCGTATTCTTTTAAAAATACGATTATGGAATTTCCTTTTACATTTATTTACATCCTTTGTCTAAATGTTCAAGTTTATTCAGATTTCATAATGATTCGTTGTCAGTATAACAATTTAAGCTATATGAAGTTAAAGCGTTAAAATTGCTGACCATAGCGCTCGAAAGAAAGTTGCACTTTATCAAATAAGAAATTAAGATCAACGTAATTACTTCCGAAATAATAACTTGATCACATAAAATAGGTTTGAATTGTTGAAATGTAAATTTAATTTTTATTTAAGTTTTTAGATAAGTAATAATAAAGGCATTTACTTCGAACATTAGTTTTACCATGTTTACTATTTGATAATCTCATGCATGATTCTTTTATCACTGATTGACGGACTATACACATGTTTTAGCTTACGAATGCTTAATTTTACACAGTCTAATTTATTTTTCTGATTTATCTGTTAACAATTGAGTAGCTAATTATACACAAATCAATTTATCAGTCTAGATGTGTGAAACCCTCTCTTTGTTCACCAGACTCGTGTACCATGTGTATCCATACCCCAGATACACGTGTGTCTGGAGCAATGGCTTCGTTAGTTTACCTGTTTACCTGTGTCATTGTCTCGGATCACTCGTGTGTGAAAGGATATTATGTAAACAAACAATGAATAATGAACATAAATCTGCCCATACAAGCGTTTTAAGACATCGTATTTATCGGTACAAAGGCGACAAGAATAGCAAATTTGAAAATCCTTTAAAAAGAAATCTGAGTATAATAAAATAATTACGGATACAAATTTCTAAATCTACAATACTTAAAATAACTAGATACGTCAAAACATCAGACCTATATCAATCATTTTGGCTGAAAAATCAAATTTAATTTGGATAGCTTTGTAATGAAATTTCCCTCCTGTTAACATCGTGACGTCACTTCCGCTGAAGCTCGTTATCACCTTATTATGTTTTCTCTTGATTAGATTTCCCAAAGCAGGTAAAAATAGCCATTTTGAAGAGGCGTAACTGCGTTATTTTTGCATCGATTTCGATGCGGTTTTTTGCATTGAATTTTGGTAAGTAAACTCTTTGACATATGTTTCACATCGGCTGCGCTGCAGGTACCCTTCAAGGTAAAATGTGTAAAACAGTTTTATAATATGTAACGTTATAAGGGCGTTTTTAGATGAGGGACAAGCAAAACTGACCCGTAAAATAAAATTGTAATAACATCTTACATATATATCAATAGAAAGATAAAATTGTGAAATTTGTAAATATCTAAGAATAATGCACATGTAACTTAATGCACAAATTTATTTAGCACTCAAAACAAGAGGAAAATATACAAAGGATGCCTCAAAATGCAGAACACCTATGCATTTTAGGCTCCCCTTAACAATGGAATGCAAATAAATCAGCCATTTTAAATAATTTCTGTGCATTTTCAAGAGCAAGTCCTTAGGCATCGTTTTATAGTATTTTCAGGGTACATTCGCCAGCTTATTAAAGAACTATATTACCCCCTAAAAGATTCATGAAATTCTACACGTGTAAAATCTGGATGTTTTTGGAGTAACTTTCCTTTGTTTTAGAGTCTTACTAAATTAATTTTTAAAAATATCCAAATACTTTTTCATGTATTTGAAAGATAAACGATGCATATATATATATATATATATATATATATATATATATATATATATATATATATATATATATATATATATATATATATATATCTTTTACCATGTTGTACAATTAAAGGTTTCAAATCCATCCACTTATGCAATTGAAAATGTGTGCAAATTTGTATCATTAGTGGTCAAGGTAGTACTTATTTCTCATTTTTTTCCCATATCATTAGAAGTTACGGTTTTTGACCGCTAATGATATAAATCTAAAATTATATCATTGGCAGACGGTTAGGTTGTTCGTTATTGATAAAATTATATCATTAGTGGTCAACATCCTGGACGATGTATCAATAGAGGTTGCTACACAGCACTGTCAGTGATTTTGAGAGTGATTTGGGAAGTCAGAGTTTATACAAGCTACTCACGAGGATCTAAAAAGGTTTGAAACTCAATTAACAGGCGTAAACTTTTGTAGTGAATCGGGTATCATTATATAAATAGTGCCTGTTTGGGTGGGTAGCAGTTTAAATAGACATCCCGAGAAAACATTTGTCAACCGACGCGAAGTGGAGCATTCTTAGGTTGTATAGTTTCCAAAGGGTTGACAAGTTTGATGTAGGTTTATAATTTATGCTTACAGTTGTTTGAATTCCTAATGAGAACTACAATGATCAATATGTATAATTTACTACATTGTCCAAATATTTTGTATACGACTCTTTAAAGTGAGCTTAGCATGTTCATTGTATTTTAGGTGAGCGTTGTGGTCCATGGGCCTTTTGTTTTTATTTGTTGTTTCTTCTTTTTAGAGCGACCTAACCCCAATTCCGAGAACATTCGGTCAACAAAAGGTATTTTTTTTTCATTTTTCATTTTTCTTTTCTATATCAATTTATAAGAAAATTAGAAAATTTTGTGGATAAAAAATGATTTAAAAGTCCAGTTGTTATCACAGTGTGGTCGTTGCTAGTATGCAATTGGCATATCATTTACACAAGCATTAACTTTACCGTTAATAACTTCAGCGCAATGTCTTTCATCTACACACTTTACATGTGATTTTAGGAGGCCAAAACTATTATAGCAGAACTGTATATTTTTTATTCAAACAAGAGAAAAAAAATGATTTTAAAAATCCAGTTGTTATCACGGTGTGGTCGTTGCTAGTATGCAATTGGCATATCATTTACACAAGCATTAACTTTACCGTTAATAACTTCAGCGCAATGTCTTTCATCTACACACTTTACATGTGATTTTAGGAGGCCAAAACTATTATACCAGAACTGAATATTTTTTATTCAAACAAGGGAAAAATCCTCATCAAAATTTTCTTTAAAAATCCAATAATATAATATCTGTATATTGTTGAATGTAATCCATTTTATAAATAATATCAAATCATTTTCATAATAGGTATTAAAACACTGTATTTTACAAACTTGCGCAAAAATATGCGCAGTGAAAACTAAAATCGGCCTTCTTAAAAGCACTTTGGATAAAAAAAATGTTTTAATGCATGATATTTCAAAAGAATAAAGTTACCATTCAAATCTCGTTAAAAATAATTGAACTTTTGTAAATATAACAATGTTGGTGTCATTATAAAGTTAATTCTAACAAATAATTCTCATTTTTTACAAATTATCAGACACAGAGACAGTTTCACCTTCCATAAACCAAGGAACTCCAGAAATTTCGACTGGTAATTAACAAGAATATTAACATTTTATCTATTTATTTAAATACAATCAGTATTGAACTAGAAACAGAAAAATTTTAAGTACTTTCATTATCTTTCCACAACCGCTTCAATATGCTTAGGCTTAAAGGGTACCTGCAGTGCCGGTCAATTTTTGATATAATGGAGATCTATGTTAAAAACATCATCCTGAAAATTTTACAGCGATCGCATAAGTAGTTTTCGAGATAATTGGGGAAAACCCGATTTCACACCTGAACGAGTTTTGAATCAAGCCGATTTGGCGCGAGATGAACTGTGACGTCACGGGGTCAACGCCGCTGTATGAGAAACAGGAATATCGTGTGAAAACTGTTTGTTTTATTGCAGTGTTTTATCGATATATGAACATATTTTTCTGTTGTTTTATTTCCTTATCAACCCTGAATGACTAAATATACTTTCATTTGAGTTTAAACCCGTATTTTATCGAATAAAAATGCCGAATTCGGAAAATTGTTTGCTTCACGGATATAGTCAAATGTGTAACACATTTTGCATATAAATGCACAGCATATGTAGGAAAATGACAATTAATCAAAGCACTATTGTCAAAAGAAACATATTTTGTTAATATTGTCATTCTTTCGAATGATTTTTCAGTGTCATTAACTGATCAATAATATTCATTTGATAATACATATTTCGTAAAAGGTAACGCGGGGTCTTTTCCTCGTATAAGGCATAAAATTACAAACGATGTCGCCCGATTATTCAACAATATTGATATACGACCAACAAAAATAAAATTAGTATGCATTCCTTAACAAACAAACACGGGATTATAAACGGATCAAGGCGAAAAGCCAATATGGCTGCAAGTCTTATCGTATTCTTTTAAAAATACGATAATGGAATTTCCTTTTACATTTATTTACATCCTTTGTCTTTTACATCCTTTATCTAAATGTTCAAGTTTATTCAGATTTCATAATGATTCGTTGTCAGTATAACAATTTAATGAGTTGAAGCGTTAAAATTGCTGACCGTAGCGCTCGAAAGAAAGTTGTGTAGCGCGACCGAGCGTGCGGTCTTTTTCTCCACTATTCTCTAAAAATTAATCCATTTTAATTCACCTCTAATTTCCTTCTTTTGGTAGCGTAAATAAAAGTCCAATTATCTATTAACCAATTTATTCCGTGTTACATATTAACAATTTACAAAAACGTAGGTCACTTTCTAACTCTGACTCTCGAACTACTCTACTCTGTACATCTCTATTCATCTCTTCTCACTCACGCTTTCACCCATATATATACATAACGAGGGCAGCTCCGCCGGAGCTGCTAATACCCGGCAGCGCCTCGGTAGCTGCCGGTCAGTGATTACGTAATACACATACACACGCTTTTGTTGACAAACAAATCACTCTCTAGAACTCCACCGACTAAGATTTTGGCCCCGTTCAAAATAAAAGTTAAGCATCGAAATTAAAAATCATACACACACACACAAAATACATACACGAACAAATTGAAATGTGCATATGAAACAATACAATCAAACAAGTTTAACTTTACAGTTTTTAACAATTCATAATTACACTGAATAATAACCGTGGCACTGGCGGTGTCTTTGTGCTTGAAAGTGTAGTGGAATTTCGGATAGAATGTCACTAATAAGGGCTTCCATGTCTACATCCCCGGGTGTAATGTTCTCACTAAAACACACATTGGTTCGGCGCTCTACTTCCGTATTCCCGTTGGGCATCACTGTTGTGGTACGCGTTAGAGATAGCGTTATCGAGTGCGTGACACACGTAGTTGTTTGGACAGGACTGCCACGGTCAGGCTCATTTTCTTCTTCAGGCGCAACCTCACCATGTACACTCGGCGCAATGTGTTCTTCTGTCGGTTCCTCTTCAAACACGGCTTCCTTTAAAATGTCGTCGACGAAATCCTCATGGTACTCGCTATCATTTAACATGCAGTCCATCATTTCTGAATTTATACTGAGTAAATTTAATGTTTCATCGTCACCTGGATCGTTAAACACTTCTTCGTCTTATGATATGTCTTCCACTTCTGGCGCGTAAATCAAATTACAGTTGCGTTCCAGCTCCACCATTTCTTCATCTGAAGAAATGTCCTCGTATAGGGGCACGTACACCGCTTTTTTTATTTTCTTTCAGTTTATCCCTCCTAAGTTGCTTTGAGCTCGACAAAGCGTTTGTGTCTGTTCCGTGTGCGGCTTTCAAATGTTTCTTCAAATTAAACTTTCGAGAAAACGGTCGTCCACAAAAGTCACATATATATATATTTACACGCTCACTATGAATTTCTTTAATATGTTGATGAAGAGTCTTTCTATTTCTGAATAAAAATCCACACGTTTCACAAATCATCTGCTCATTTATAAGTCCAAAATGGCTATGGTCAGTCTCTGAATCTGCTCGGTACTTTTATAATGCGCCCGGTCCTGGTCCGTGTAACGGGTCTGTCTGGGGTTCGTGTATTGCGTGTCTGGCGACTGTCGCGGTCCTCCCCAGCTGCAGCGCGGTCACTTTCGGCAAGGGTCTTTGCGATTTGTCGGTGCATCTTTTATCTGCATGGCTCTTCGGAACAGGGACGGTATCAGGCTCTTCGACATTTTGATGCTCGCAATTTTTCGCGTTTGTATTCACTAAAGTTTTAAGTTGATTTTGTGTTGTTTTTCTGGTGCGGAATGGCTTTAAATTATCAGCATGTACAATCTTTGAAGTCGTTGAATGCTGAATTTGGTAAATGATGTTACTTAGGCGTTTTATTATCATCCAAGGTCCAGTCCAGTTTCGCGAAAGTTTCAGTTTTGTTCCCTTCTTTTGTTTAGGTTGGTATAGTCTCACCACATCTCCCACTTGATAGTTTTGTTCAGTAATGTTTTTATTATACAGCTTTCTCTGCGTTGATACTGAAGATCGAATTGTCTCTCTGGCTAAATCATGAGCTTTTTCCAAACTTTCACACAACTTTGTTACATAATCCGAATAACACTTTATATCCTTAGTTTGAAAATCACTGAAATCACACAACACAGAAACTGGAACTGTCATTTCACATCCAAATAGCATGCGGTATGGCGTTAATCCGGTAGTCTCATGCACAGACGTGTTGTATGCCATGCTTAAAGCATCAATATATTTATCCTAGTTTGTTTGCGGTAAATTCACATATTTCGAGATCATTTCTTTAATAGTTCGATTTAGTCTTTCCACCATCCCGTCTGATCTCGGATGAAAAGCTGTTGTTCGAGTTTTCGAAATGCACAATGTTTCACAAAGTTGAGAAAATAGTTGGCTTTCGAATTGACTTCCCTGATCGGTGTGAATTTCATAGGGCATCCATAACGTTTGATCCACCCGCGAAATACTGCATCAGCTATTGTTTCAGCCTCCATGTTAGGTAATGGATAAATCTCTGTGTACTTAGAAAAATAATCCGCTACTACAAGAATATACATATTTCCGTTTCCAGATTTCGGGAATGGTCCTGCTAAATCAGCTGCTATCCTCTCAAATCGTCCTCCCGACACATAACTTTTCATAAAATGTCTCTTCTTTTTGGAAGGATTTTTCTTTTCCTCACATACATCACATGATTTTACATTGACATTTAATCTTGGTGAAAGTTGGGCCAATAGTATGAACTTTGATCGGCTCTTTCTTTAACTTAAAACTTCTTGATGTCCAGATATAGGTGAATCATGAAAGTGCCACAATAAAGCATTTTTTAATGATTTTGGTGTACATATCCGTAATCGCACAGAATTTCCATGTATCCATTTAATGCATAGCACACCTTCATGTACGGTTATCAGTTCCCATCTTCCATACCAGAATCGACACTCGGGGTGCATATGAAGCATTTCTTCAAATTTTGGCTTATTCCCGTCTCCATGTTTTTCAATCCAGTTAAGGATAAATCCTATCACTTCATCGTCTATTTGTATTTTTCTAATTCCAGAGTATGTTAAGTCAACATCAGGCTCGGGTTGCGGTTTTGCTCGTCTGGGTCTATTCTCCTTTCTTCCTTTCCCCGTTGATTGTTTGTTGTCACTCTTGCTTTCAGTGGTGTTGAACAAATAATGTATATCACATATAGCTTGATCAATACACAGATCTGTCTCGCTTTGGTGTTTGCGCAACTCGTTAACGTGACATTCTAGGGATCCATCATATACATCGTCAGGTTTTCTTTTACACTATCTACACACTCTCTCATTTGAGTTTACTAAGATCCTAGATAAACCATATGCATTAGAATGCCTTTTTTCTGGGCGATGGACAATTTCAAAATTAAATGGTCCTATCTGCTGCAACCATCGGCATATTTGTCCGTCGGGCTCTTTGAATCTGTGTAGCCAAGTGAGAGATCCATGGTCTGTGCGTAGAATAAATTCTTTTCCAAGTAGGTAATGTTTAAAGTATTTCATGAAATTAACTACTGCCAGCATTTCTTTACGTGTAACACAATAGTTTCTTTCTGCTGTGGTCAACGCTCGACTACCATAAGCTATTACTCTCTCACAGTTTTCCTGAACTTGAGATAAAACACATCCAATAGCGTTATTACTAGCGTCAGTATCCAGGATAAATTGTCCAGCTTTTGGATCAGGGTATCCTAGAATTGGAGCACTCACAAGTTTCTCTTTCAATGTATGAAAAGCATGGTCACATTCATCAGTCCAGTTCCATTTAGTTTCTTTGCTCTTGTTAACACATGTAAGCACTTTGCTATCTTTGCAAAATCCTTTATAAATTTCCGATAATATGACACCAGTCCCAAGAAACTGCGTAATTCACTGACATTTGTTGGTCTTGCGGCATTTCTAATCACCTCTGTTTTAACAGGATCGGTTTTTATTTCATTTGCTGTTACTACATGTCCCAGGAATTGAACTTCCGGTTTAAAGAATGAGCACTTCTTTGCTTTTACCGTCAAATTCATTTCATCTAGTCGATCAAATACTTTCTCAAGGTTAGAGATATGTTCTTCAAAATTCTTTCCGAACACCACTATGTAATCTAGGTATAGCACAGCTATTTTCCATTGTAATCCACTCAAAGTTTTCTCTATAATCCGTTGAAATGTCGCAGGCGCATTACATAAACCAAATGGCATTACGGTATACTGAAACAAGCCTCCTCTAGGTGTTGCAAAAGCTGTTTTCTTTTTGTCTTGTTCTGCCATCGGCACTTGATGATACGCCATATTTAAATCTAGCGTTGTAAACCACTTGGATCCAGCGAGGGCATCTAGATCATCCTCTATTTTGGGAATGGGGTAAGCATCCTTAACTGTTATTGCATTTAGACGGCGGTAATCTACACATACACGCCAGCTTCTGTCTTTCTTCTTCACCAGTACTAGTTGTGAGGACCATGGACTGTTTGATTTCTCGACCAGGCCCTGTTTCTCCAATTTTAGTATCCCAGCATCTAAAATTTCTCTCTTAAAGATTGGCACCCTTCTCGGCGCTTCTTTAAATGGTTCCTCGTCCATAAGTTTTATCCGATGCTCTCCAATTTTAACCGTTCCATTTTTCTTTCTGGGTTAGCAAATACACGTTCTCTCCGTATAAGGAATTCCTTGAACTACCTTGACTCCTCTGCAGTCAAGTGATAACATCCATCGTCGTAGACAGCCTTTAAATGCTGCGGTATTTCACTGTTTTCCTCATTAACAGTGCTAACTTCGTTACAACAATTATCAATTGCTTCACTAAAATACTCCACTGGTATGAATGATGCTATCAATGTACCCCTCTTGATCAATCTAGGTTTTCTCTAGGATTGAAAACACGAATAAACACAACACCAGTTTTTGCATTCAGCAATGTCTTTGCGACAGTCACTTGATGTGATACAATAAAACTTTGCATACGTAGTGGTAGTCCGTTGATTTCCTCTGTATATGTCAGCTTTGATGGTATAATAGCTTCGTGACCTCTAGGAACTTGTATGGTCTCTGTACAAAATATGTAATTAGTTCGTTTCCCTTCCGTAAGTTCACATTTCATTAAAAGTTCATTGGTATCATGTTCCCAAACACACTTATATTTCACATAAAAGTCTTCACCTAGCAAATTCTTTTTCACTCCTCCCACAAATATTCGCTGTTCTATTTCCACATTTCCCAGTGTTAAAGTCATTTCAGCAGTTCCAATAGTATTTATTTCTTGTCCATCAGCACTTAGGAATTTTGTCCATACTCGTTCTAGTACGGGCCTTTTTTCAGGGATGATGTTGTAATAGGTTTCCTCAGTTATAAAAGATCTTCTTGCACCTGTATCTACTTTCAAAATCACCTTCGTTCCCTGTATTAGTCCTTCTATTTGAAAACCACTTTTTCCAGGAATTCGCACTTCCAAACTCTCAGTACTTGGACTAACATTTTCAGTACAACTGCGAGTCATAGATACACTTGTCTTTAAAACCTGGTCAGTTTCGTTGAGCTGCAATTCTCCAGAATCGTCTGTCCGAATAACACTGTTGTGTTTCTCTTGCGCCCTTTTAGTAATTACTGCTGCCATATCCAAGGGAAGATCACGCTTTGCTGGTGTACTAGGCCTTTCAGGTTTCTCGACAGGCGCACGGCCTACTGCCTCGGTCCTGAACTGTTTAATTGCTGATCCACATTTTTCCTAATGTTGAAACTGTTCTGCTTTCCTCCACTTCTTTTGTTAATTGGGCATTGATATGATAAATGATCAATAGAATTACACTGGAAACATCTCTTTGGCTGTCTTCTATTTCCCTCGAATCTCGGTTTCGTCTGTTGTGTTGATTTGTTGGCATTCGCATTCCGGAAGGCTTCAGAAACGGCGTACACTGTGCGTCTGTTTGTTCTAGCATAATGTTCTCGAGAGTTTTCTCCATGTCTAATACACTCCTCCTGCATAGCAGCTGTAATGGCATCTTGTAGTGTCTTTGGACGAATTCTTTAAACAGCATAACGAAATTCACTGTCTTCACTACAATTATCCAAGAATGTCTTTAGGCTGCTCTCTTTAATGTACTCTCTATTATCTGGGTATGCCTTCCGGTACAGATCTTCTATCGCTTGACCAAAATCTCTAAAGGTTTCATTGGTACGTTTCCTCCGCATTTTGACCTCCGCTATATAACTTTCTTTCATCACTCTATGGCCAAACCGATTTTCCATAGCTCGCTTTAATTCTGTCCAAATGTTTCTAATTTCCTCGGGCAATCCATAGGCGTATGTTTCTGCTTGTCCTCGCAGTACAGTGAAAAATACTCTCCTCGTCCTATTCTCGTCCCAGTCATTTATCGATACAATGTTCCCAAAATACCGTATCTACTCCGTCCAAATATCCTCTCCATCACCTTTGAACGTTCTCTTCACTGGTATTTGATATCCGGATGCCGTACTTGAAAAACTGCTCGCTTGATTCCAGGCTCTTGGGGTATCTGTTGGCGTCCAAGAAAACGCTTCCCGAGGACCATGTGTTTCATTCATCTCCCCTCTATAACTATCGTCGTCATTAGGAGTACTTGCAATCATAGGCTCCGTTTTTTCAATTGTATTCCTTTCTGCTATTGGGGTGGCATCTTCACTTTCCATGAATGAATTTAGTATTGATCTTTTAACATTCCGCTGAAATCGAGGAGTTCCCGGCGTCGCTGGTTCATTATCAATATCCGTAAAATCCATTTTCCGTGACGAATACGCACTATCCTGGGAAAACATTGTTTTGAATTAACACTCATAAGTTTTTATTAGCTCACCTGAGCTGAAAGCTCAAGTGAGCTATTCTGATCACATTTTGTCCGTCGTCCGTCTGTCTGTCCGTCTGTCTGTCCGTCTGTAAACTTTTCACATTTTGAACTTCTTCTCTAAAACCACTTAACCAAATTCAACCAAATTTGGCTCAAAGCATTCACATGGAAAGATGAATATAAATTGCAGAAATGAAAGAAAAATTTTCATTGAAAGCGGAGAAAACCTCAAAACTGTAAAAAAAAAAAAAAAAAAAAAAAAAAAAAAAAAAAAAAAAGGTGCATTTTAAAAAATCTTCTTCTCAAGAACTACTGAGGCAAATTCAACGTAATTTAGCATGAATAATCCTTATGGAAAGGAAAATATAAATTGCAAAAATTAAGTGCTAATTCTGTTTCAAATCTGAGTTATTACGAAAATAATAATAAAGGAAAGGCGTGTTTCAATAAGTTTAATAGCTTCGGGCTCGGCATCCGGTAAAATGGGTAGGCAAGACTTAGTCTGGGCAAAACAAAAGATTGGCAGTTATTAATCTGCTAATCTCATTAAAATTTCAGGACATTTGATGGACCAGTATATTTGTATTCGCTGTAAATATTGCTGCAAAATAATGCGTATTTGGAATTGACGATTGCCGATCTGCCCCGGCTTTTATTTTGCCACGGACCGGGTTTGCATACCCATTTTACTAAGACTCATATTCCATAATTCTAAAACGAGGTTCTTTGTTTAAAGCAGCCATGACACTATATGATTTGTTTGTTGTGCAACAGTTCGTGTACGAAGGGAATCTTTGCATACCCATTTTACTAAGACTCATATTCCATAATTCTAAAACGAGGTTCTTTGTTTAAAGCAGCCATGACACTATATGATTTGTTTGTTGTGCAACAGTTCGTGTACGAAGGGAATCTTTGAAACATGCAAAATTCATTGGTGCCGATTTTGTGAAGTAAATTGAGGCTAAATATTTCAATGCGTTGAAAGTTTTCACATATGACGGTGGTTTTTAAAAGCTTGTGATTTTCGTATCGTTTTCATTTATGCTTTGCGTTAACCTGGGCACTGTCGCTTGTATTTCCTGATTTTTACGTATCAAGTCAAACAGAGACTTCGGTAAATCAAACAGTTTACTGTTTACCTGCGCAAATTAAGCAACATCTGATGTATTAAGAAAGAACTAAAATGCAATTCATTCAGGCTATCGGTAATTCGGTATCATCTTTTGCGTAATGGTAGAATAATGCAATATGTTTTGTTGAGATACTCGGCATTTTCTCGAGTTTATTCAGTTTAGATAGAGTTTAATATCGCTGACGGAAATATGTAGGTATATATATGTATATGATTCATTTTGAAAAATAAATTGTGTTCTTTATTTGTTATAGTGCATGTTTCTTGTGTTTAATCGTTTACAATTTCTATTTACTTACTATACTTGAGTATTAAGCTTCGAGTTATAAGCAAGATACAGGGATTTGCTCACAATTCTATGTTTGTACACAGATCTGAGGCCATTCATTTTTTTCCATTTTAAATGCCGAATAGGAAATACCAAGTTAAAAATCTTAAGCTGCATGAATGTAATAAACTCATGTGAACAAAATATGACTCAAACCTAGCAAAATTTTGAGCTCATCTTGCTTATAATTCTACAATTGACGCTGACATTTTGGTTGATCATTAGAAATTCTATATGAATAAGAGTATGTTAAATACTTGTACACAAAAAAATAAAGAATGATATGCTGTATAAAACTACTCTCTGGAGCCCCCTCTTTATACAATGAATTATGTGAAATGTGAGTTAATAAAAACGACATCGTTAAAACAGTTTCCATAATTCAGACACATTTCTGTTGCGGGGATAAAAGAATTATCGCTATTCCTAAGAAAATATTACAGCAGAAAATTATCCTGGTGTGTAGCCATTTGTTATTTTTGTATAAAACTGAAAATAATGGGTGGGCCATAGTAAATTAGAGTGATGTGCCTGTCAATATGGTAACATTGATTTTTATAGCTCTTTCACATGTCACGTGACAACATTTTTCATTTCAGTATATTCATCAATCAAGTGTGAGTAAAGTTATAAAAGTCACGAGTTTACGCGAAGTAAACAAGAGTCATTTAATTATAACGGAGAAGACAAATTAAGTGTTGAATATATTTAATTTGAGAAATTGAGCGCATTGAGGTGCAATTTTCTTCTTCACATATACACATGTAGGATTTGTTTTATAAAAAACAATAACTATTATATTTAAAAAAAAATACAATAACTAGTAAGTAGTTGAGGAAGAAAATGTACCTATATGCTCTCATATATTTTGATCGCTTTATTAAGTGGGGGAGAGGGGCAGAACGAAAATACAGGGAATTAGAAGTTATATAACAGTGTATTCCTTCCAAATATTTAGTTCTATATCTTGCGTAGGATTTTCTTATTCTGTGTAAAAACAGTATTTCACAAAGATTACGTATATGCAAAAATAAGTGTAAAATTCGAATACTTTACAATATTTATTAAGGTCTTCCGTTTTCAACGGAAGACCTTGTACTGATTCTGTTGGTAATTCTTTTTATTCTTTTTTTTCTTCTAGACGTTTTTTAAAACTCAAATATCTTGCTTGTTTGTTGTCCTATAAAGTTCAAATTTGCAGAGCTTATTGGTAGTTATTATTTCTCAATATCTATGGAAAATCGTTGATATCGACACTTCCGGTACCGAGTTATTCCCCTTTTTCCCCAAAATATAGGCATTCTTGTGCACGCAAAGGCTCTGAAACCGCTCACAGCCTGTGTTACAAAGTCACAAATCTTCAAAATAGAGAGTTTGAACGTTGTCCTCCGAGTTTTGTTTTTACAATTTTCCTCCTTTAAAGTTTCAAAAAATTAATTTGAATTTGTGTTTCAAAAAATGCTGATTTTTTGTTGTGTTTTTGTTATGTAGCTCTTTAGTTTAAAATTTTCCCTAAACACATATAGAACAAAATATGTGCAAAATGTCAAGGGCTTTCACTTGACACCATTGAAAAAGGGCTGGCCCCTTAAATTAGGGGTCTAGAGCACTTAAAAGTCTTTGCTTTATAACTCAAAAATGGTTAATATTTCGCTATAGCTGTCGATAGAAAAGTTGTTCATTATTGTGTTATCAATGTCGTTACAAAACTATTTTGTACCGGTAATGCGTATTATGAGTGTAAAAAGCTTGTCTTGTTAACATGTACCTGTATTCATTTGGCAAGTAAGCGAATCGTCTTCGTGCGAATAACGTACATATATTAACAGCTGAAAGTGTTCCAGCATATACGGGATGCTTTGGTTCATTTGAAAAAGTGTCTAAAAAGTATACGTGTACATGTTTTTCTTACAGCCTTTTTTTTGTGGAGTAACCTCTGTTTAGGTCCTATAGTGGACAACCGTTAAGAAAAAACAAAAACGAGAAAATATAAACGTTCTTTATCTTATCTAGTGAGATACATAAACTAGATTTTTAAAAAAAAAAACAACTTCCATGAAATGGATTTGAGTCATTTTACTGCAAGCATTTCAAATCGACCTAAATTCTTAGTTGTGTGCGTCATTACATAACCCATCTCGCCCGCGGCCGAGAAATTCGATCGCCAAGGTCGCGGCTGGACTACCTAGCGGTCAGCGGTTATCTAATACACAAGAATCGCGTCTGTCATATGTGATTTTACTTAGCAGCAAACACAAGAATCGTACACAATGACATTAAAGCTTACTCTTCTTAATTTGAATTAAACGATAGAATAAGAAATCGTTCTGTTTAATCATAAACTCGAACTGAAGCAGTATCAGACAGATAGATCAACTGTGGGATTAAAGGGGAAAAACACTTATATTAATTAGAGTTTATTCATCATACTGCAAACATTGTAAATCTTCCTGGGTTCTGAGCTTTTTATGTGTGTTTTAACTTTACGTAAGTTATCCGATCCCTCATCCGCGGCCGAGGAAATCGGTCGCGGCTGCACTACCTAGAGGTCAGCGGTTATCTAATAACAAGATATATATACAAGAACTGTTTCAATTTTATGTTCTTTTTGTTCACCTTCAATTTATTGAATGAAACATTAGAATGTGAATTGAGAAGCCCCTCTAAAAATTGATAAAAGCGATATTGTTCCAAATCAGAAACATCATCAGACATAAATCAATAGTGAATTTGTAATTCTAAAATGTTCTAAAAACTATACATGTACTAATAATGTTATAGATAAACAACGAAAAACCACAAAGATTAAACCTTCAAATGATCACCCCTAGAACATAGCCAAGGAGATCCCGCGCGAGTGGACAAGTTATCCGCGGTAGCTCGTGTTCTTCTGCATGTACTTAATCACACGTGCATGTTTATTGATATTTTGTACGATTCCAACTATTTGTTTATTCGAGATTTTGACCGGTACATGTAAGATTGACTTGTGTTTCAATTTAAGATTTTTTTTATTTACCCACGAATATTTCCGCTAGATACTGCTGAGAGGTTTTATAGATATCGTAGAAAGTAGTTGACGTCTTCATAAGGTTGCACATAAAATGAGAGAGAAGGAGAGAGAGAGAGAGAGAGAGCGCGCTCAAAATTGGAAGCATTATTTAGCCGAATTAAGAAAATGAAACAGTCTCCAAGCGTTCAAGGCAGGATAAAAAAAATCAAATATCAAATTAACACATGCGGTAGAGGCAATTGCAACTTCTCTGGCCTTTCTGGCAAGTTTGGAAAAACACCTCGAATGTATTAACATCACCGGATGTTAGAATATTATACAAAATGGAGTCGCTTCCCATTAAAATAAGTATCGGCAAGAAGTTTTGTATGTCGTTTCTGTGTTATATTTTAGTGTATATTGATACCTTTAATGAAATATAGCTCACATCTCAACGCCTAGGTAATACATTCGAAGTGTTTTTCCGAGCTTGCCAGAAAGGCCCGAGAAGTTGCGATTGGCGGTAGAGGCTGACACGATAGAATTGAGGGATTTAGTGATTATTTTTAGAATGTTCACATGAGTTTTTAAACAAGATTTGTTTAGATTTTATCGGTTTCATGATCACAGTGCAAGGGATTTTTTTTTTCAAAACGTGGCGAAGACCCATTTTTGGCGACTGCTTAACATGTGTACATTTTTCTCCTCAATGTATGTCACCTTCCCACCCGTGTGTTTATTCGGTCAGTCTATGCTAAGTCAAATGAATCCGCTCCACGTGCGACCGAAAATCTCGTGTCGCGTCAGCGCACATAGCCTAGAATATTGCCCCTGGGCTGCAGATCAGCAATTGATAAATAATTGAGTAACATTTGGAAGGATGCTTTCAATGCAGTGGTCAATTGTTAAACAATAAGTGTTTAAATATTCGATGTCAATCAACCTCACATTAAAGGTGCGATATCGTAATCTGAGAATGTGGCTAAAAAATTAACCTGTTGAACACGCTAAACTTCTATAGTTATGAACAGAATAAAATATATATTATCAGAGACTTAAATAACTTAAAAAGTTATTTATGTCTCTGGTTTTATAAGTTAACAGTTTTAAGTCAAATATAAAATAAAATTTGTTCTCAGGATTAGAAGTAATGATATACGACTACATTAAGCAATAAAGTCGGTCGATCGTCATTAAATCATCAGAGTACTGCAAGTGTCGACAGTTTCTTATTTCTTTGAAATAATTGTAGTAGTTCAATTGACTTGCAGACTATGATTGGCGACTTTTCTGCCTCCCAAAAATGTATGCATTTAATTGCGATAGATATTTGTTCTTGGGGATTTTACTGATTGTTATATGCACATTGATAAAAAAAATCATTGAAGTTGTGTAATATGAGGTTGTAATGCAGATTAAAACTCAGCTGAATATTTTATTTTTAATCTAGCTTGTCAAAATGGGAGATTGTTAACTTGTAGCTTGTTAACTCTGAAAAAGTCTAGAACAGAAGAAATAAAGTCTTTATAGCTTTCGCTACATCTTCTTATTTATGTGTACGCGTACATAAAGCTATTTTAGATTTTTTTTTACTGTATAAAAAAGTGTTGTTTTTCCTAACCTTAAATTTAAATCTATAGAAATTCAATATCTACATGTAACATCTCAATAGCTTTGATAGCTTATTACCGCTTGGAAATCATTTAGTGATGCAAATTGAAAAATGCCCATGAAAAGACATTATTGGACCCCAAGGGTTTCTTATCCTTTCCGACGATGATGAGAAGAACTCAAATGTGCATACAAATCATACATTTACATGTATATTTATATGTGATATGATAGAAATAATTGAAAAATATAGGTCTTTTTTGTGCCGCACAAAACGGGCGAAAAAGATTTTTAAACCCCACGAAAAAAAATTGAGGGGGGGGGGGTTAAATAAAAATCACCTTGTCCGTCCGTACGTCGTGTCCGGTCTATATCTTTCTGATGGAGAAACATTGGAAGTGTTCTTACTTCATACAAATAATACTCGTTAACTGACGAAGCTTCATGACCTAAACCCAAGGTCATTTGGACAAAGTAAAGGTCACTGGCAGGAAAAGTGCAAAATTTGTTTCCGGTCCACTTTGGAATTTCTTACTTCACACAAAGATTGCTCATGACCTGAGGGTGTGTAATGATTTGTTCCTAAGTCATTTAAGGAGAAACATTGGGAGTTTCTATTTCATGTAAAGATTCCTGATGACCGATGATGTGTCATGAACTTGACCCAGGGTCAGTTGCGCAAGTTCAAAGTCATATTAAACATGTGTCATATCTTGTATTAATGGAAATGAGTAAAAGCTAGAGTTTGTCAGAAAGATTACTTGTGACCTGTAAATATACCCTGCCTTGTCTGACTCACTTATTAAAGAAAACGAACCATCCATTATTCTCTAATAGAGAAATACGTGAGTAATGACTTCTTTCTTAGCGGGGATATCATTTGTGAGCTTGCTAACAGTACCTTTTAGATGGTCCAGTGGGAGCAATGCCCCCTTTCTCTCAACCAAAATTTCCCTTAAGTTAACGCTTAGAAAGTTGATTTTTGGGTCATTTCCCCCACCGCCACATCCACACTTTTATTATAATTAAATTAATTATATACATGTACATAAATGATGTACTTTTTAAAGTTATCCTAAACTTGAAGTAAGTTAAACGAAGAACTTGCCTGGTATGAAAATAATACTTTGAAATTGAGTCTCGTTTTTGATTTCTTGAACTTACTATTATCATATTGATAATCCAGTATAATTAAAAACCATTTCCCTTCTCCTTACACTCGCCAGGTTCTGATAGACCTGTATCAATAACAGACTATACCCACTTGACCTCCACATTTGCATACAAATTAAATAAACACCTACTTAGCAAAGATACGCGGGTAGGTTAAGGCAACTCATAGTTTAATGACCGTCAAAATTATGATCAATTTAAAAAATGTTTATTTTTATGAAAACAGCGCTGGATATTAATACCAAGTGAAAGAGTTCACCAAGATATTATTTTCTACTTCGGAATCGACTCAATCTTTGAAGCTGCCGTGCCATGGTATCACGTGACAGTTAAAAATAGATCACTTTTTTACCTTAACAAAAAATCAAAAAGTGTAACACTACCCCGAAGTTCATTTGTATGTTTTCTACAATAATTCTATTGGAAATTAGTTCATGTTTATTAGTATTACTGCTAGAATCCTATTGTACATCGCATAAAATAAATATTGTAAATATTTATCGGAAACCCTCTCAACTTCTAAAATGTCATTGAAAATACTTCGTATTTTCGTTTAAAACAACAAAGCACAGGATTCTAGCAGCACTTTTCATGTAGTTTAGGTCATATACCGTTGATATTTACCAAAATCATTTTTCCTAATATCCAGGGTAGTGTTACACTTTTGCCATTTTTTGTACACACTGACAGAGGAAAGACTGGTCAAGCCATATAAATGTCGATCCGCTTACCTTATAACACTCGCTGATTAAACAAAATATCCATGCCTGTATTATCCTGATTATATTCGAACTGACACTCATCTAAATCTTAGGTATCTGTATTAAATAAGTCTTATTTCGGCATTGTTTACACTGCATTCCGATAATTTGTCTCCCGACATGATCTTCTCTTTTAAACATGCTTGTGACGTCATCAATGATAATTATACGTAATAGAGAGAAATCGAAGATATGTTCGGTTAGAAGAGTTTCTAGTGATATTTTATGTCTGTAATTTTTATAATATAAACCAGAGATAAAGTTAAAATCGACATGTTTCCGAGTAAAATATGACATCATGCTGCTTATTGTGACGTCATATCGATCAGAGGAATTTGATCGCTGTGAGTTGCCTTATCATACCCGCGTATGCCTTTATCTGTTTAATGAGTAGTGCAATACGCAATCTAGAGGTTACATAGAAAACAGGTATGAATTAATTTTTTGTGTCTCCATTTGAAGAGTTCCAATCAATTTTCTAAAGCTCTAATTCGTAAGAAGAAATTGTCATGTAAAGATGACCTTTTATCAATACAGGGTCTGTCAGGCTCTGACAAGTGTCAGGAGAAGGAGGTATTTTAATGAGACTGATGGACAATCCTTTCGCGACACGAAGTTGCGACGGAAGACCTACTCGTTGCTTTGCAACGAGCTCGGCTCTAGTTTTTTTTGGTTATTCTACCGAGGGCCATATGGCACAATATCTTTTGAACGCCCATTGTTGCTCAGGTGAGCGATGTGGCCCCTTGGGCCTTTTGTTCTACATCCACATGACGGACACTTGTAGAATCTGCTTGATTCATTTTGATTTGCATTGCGAATTGAACACAAATTTTCACTTTTCAAAAACATCAGGAAACAGTTAGGACACTCTTTGCGTAATTCCACGTCAATCACTCGTATGAACCGATAATTTCCATTGCTATCTATGTCAAACAGTTTCACAAATCTGCTAGAATTTCCACAGGAATCCATCACAATGCCAAGTAAATAATAATTCAGTTTAAAATCCACATGAAAGACAACAAACAAATTTCATCTATAAATCCAGTCAAATTATTTGATTCACTCTATTTATAAGTTCTCCCCGTAATCCATAATTAATGTCACAGTTTCACAAATAAAAATCAGTTGGAAATTAATATCCGTATCACAAGAATTTAGAAAGTATCCCACCGCTGCCACCAGTTGTAGCGCGACCGAGCGTGCGGTCTTTTTCTCCACTATTCTATATAAATAAATCCATTTTAATTCACCTCTAATTTCCTTCTTTTGGTAGCGTAAATAAAAGTCCAATTATCTATTAACCAATTTATTCCGTGTTACATATTATCAATTTAAAAAAACGTAGGTCACTTTCTAACTCTGACTCTCGAACTACTCTACTCTGTACATCTCTATTCATCTCTTCTCACTCACGCTTTCACCCATATATATACATAACGTGGGCAGCTCCGCCAGAGCTGCTAATACCCGGCAGCTCCTCGGTAGCTGCCGGTCAGTGATTACGTAATACACATACACACGCTTTTGTTGACAAACAAATCACTCTCTACAGTTGCACTTTATCAAATAAGAAATTAAGATCAACGTAATTACTTCCGAAATAATAACTTGATCACATAAAAAAGGTTTGTATTTGTTGAAATGTAAATTTAATTTTTATTTATGTGTTTAGATAAGTAACAATAAAGATATTTACTTCGAACATTAGTTTTAGCATGTTTACTATTTGATAATCTCATGCATGATTCTTTAATCACTGATTGACGGACTATACACATGTTTTAGCTTACGAATGCTTAATTTTACACAGTCTAATTTATTTTTCTGATTTATCTGTTAACAATTGAGTAGCTAATTATACACAAATCAATTTATCAGTCTAGATGTGTGAAACCCTCTCTTTGTTCACCAGACTCGTGTACCATGTGTATTCATACCCCAGAAACACGTGTGTCTGGAGCGGTGGCTTCGTTAGCTTACCTGTTTACCTGTGTCATTGTCTCGGATCACTCGTGTGTGAAAGGATATTATGTAATCAAACAATGAATAATGAACATAAATCTGCCCATGCAAGCGTTTTAAGATATCGTATTTATCGGTACAAAGGCGACAAGAATAGCAAATTTAAAAATCCTTTAAAAAGAAATCTGACTATAATAAAATAGTTACGGATCTACAATACTTAAAATAACTAGATACGTCAAAACTCAGACCTATATCAATCATTTTGGCTGAAAATCAAATTTAATTTGTATAGCTTTGTAAGGAAATTTTCCTCCTGTTAACCTCGTGACGTCACTTACGCTGAAGCCGCGTTATCGCCTAATTATGTTTTCTTTTGATTAAATTTCCAAAAGCAGGTAAAAATAGCCATTTTGAAGAGGCGTAACTGCATTATTTTTGCATCGATTTCGATGCGTTTTTTTGCATTAAATGTTGGTAAGTAAACTCTTTGACATATGTTTCACATCGGCTGGGCTGCAGGTACCCTTAAAGGTAAAGTGTGTAAAACAGTTTTATAATATGTAACGTTATAAGGGCGTTTTTAGATGAGGGACAAGCAAAACTGACCCGTAAAATTAAATTGTAATAACATCTTACATATATATCTATATATCAATAGAAAGATAAAATTGTGAAATTTGTAAATATTTAAGAATAATGCACATGTAACTAAATGCACAAATTTATTTGGCACTCAAAACAAGAGGAAAATATACAAAGGATGCCTCAAAATGCAGAACACCTATGCATTTTAGGCTCCCCTTAACAATGGAATGCAAATAAATCAGCCATTTTAAATAATTTCTGTGGATTTTCAAGAGCAAGTCCCTAGGCATCGTTTTATAGTATTTTCAGGGTACATTTGCCAGCTTATTAAAGAATTATATTACCCTTAAAAGATTCATGGAATTCTGCACGCTTAAAATCCGGATGTTTTTGGAGTTACTTTCCTTATTTTAGAGTCTTACTAAATTAATTTTTAAAAATATCCAAATACGTTTTCATGTATGTGAAAGATAAACGATGCATATATATATATATATCAGGCTTGGGGCGAATTACATTGTAAAGTAATGCATTACATTACCATTACTTCATGAATTTGGGCATTAAATTACCATTACCATTACTTGATTTTCTTGAAGTAATGCATTACATTACCATTACATGAGTAAAGTAATGCATTACCATTACCATTACTTTTTTTTTAAGTAAAGCTAATAAAAAGTTTTTGCAAATGTTTCAAATATACAACACTCTTTAACATATCTACAGCTTCATGCTCAGTATCAGGTTCAAATTCAATGAATAAACAAGAGTCATTCTTTATTTGCTCAATATATAATCATATTGTGGCAATATGAACAACATATTACATAAGTAAAATGATATTTATAGACATTTGGCATGATACAATATCAGATATGAAATAGAGACACAGGATAACATGCGTATCAAAAAACAATTTATGAAATAATGTTGCGGTTTTTAAAAGCTAAATATAGATATATCCCCAGATTACACAAATCTTTATAATTTTGGACACTTAATTTTATTAATTTATAAACAGATGATTTTTCCCAGTTATATTTCTTAATATATTTTAATTTTGTTTTTCTTTTTACGGAGGACACTTTAAGACAAAAGATTGCTGTTGCACTTATGATCGCAGTTTCAAAGGGTTCATCTTTTAAATGCATCCATCTTCCGGGCTATACTAAATAAATGTTTTGCAGGAGCAGTCAAAGCTTGGGCTGGAAAATACTGTTTGACGATCTTTATCTTAGGATATATTAAGTGCAATAATAGATAAAATACATAAATCTTGTATTTTTTATCAGTCCAAACTAATGTACAGTGTAATTAATATACAAGAGAGAGAGACAAAGAGACAGAGAGAAAGAGAGAGAAAATAAGTAAGATTATTTTCAAATGGGTTATAATATTGGAAGTGATATTGATTTTCGTCATGGATGGACAGTGCATTCATTTTGCTTTTAAAGGTGCATGTCTGTCTCCTATTCTATTGTGACATAGCGAAGGGAAGGGGATTGGGGTGTTTAGCACTTCTTATAACAATAGATTGTTTTGATACTTAGATTATCCTGGGGGCATAGTGATACATTTCTTATTGAAGTGCAAACTAATTGGAGTAAATTGTTTAAATAATTAAAAACTCTTAATAACAACACTCTTAAAAATGTTATGAAATTGTGCTGTTAACTTTAGTAATATAAACATATCAAAAATGAATTTTAAAAAACTTTTTTAAATAAAACATGTACAATTAAAACATTTTTTTCTTAATTAGAATTATTTCTTTCTTCTTTAAAAATAAATTTAATCAAATTCAATTTCAACTATTCATTTATTCATCACATTTTTTAAAGTGAACATGCATAAATATGCATAGTAATGCAAAGTAATGCCATGTAATGCCAGCATTACACTAGATTTTGGAAAGTAATGCATTACATTAGCATTACTTGTAATGCTAATTTTGAGGCATTACACATTACTAGCATTACTTTGAAAACATGTAATGCATTGCAATGCATTACCATTACATTTAGCATTACCCCAAGCCTGATATATATATACAAATAAAATTAATTTTTAAAAAAATTTCTTCATACTTTTTCATGTATTTGAAAGATAAACTTCCCTTTATGCAATTGAGAATTAAAAAAAATAATTTTCATGTATACCGCATAAAAATAGCAGGAAATTCCCTATCCTCATTCTTTTTTTTCCGGAGAAAAACCCCCTAGAGTTTATACGAAACTGTGTTTAGCTACCAAAGGAAGTTAGCTTCCTAATTTATATATAGATATAATCTTTAAAGGTTTATAATATTTCGATTAAATGGTTAAAAATAATTTCAAGTGATACTGTGGTTTCAACAATAGTCGTGTTGCCGTATTTATGTTAACCTGGGTTTTTTTTTCATAACTTAAATGTAAGAATTTTCAGGAAATAATCGTTTTATGAAGAAAATATGGAATATAGTATTCGATATAAATGACAAAAATTACTTTTTGATTTATATCAGTACATCATTTGTTTATTTACAATTATTATGAAATTTAAAGATGAAAGACAGGACAAAGTAGATGAACATACAAATTTCTTAAAAAAAAAAAAAAAAAAAAAAAAAAAAAGCTGATTTTTTTTACATTTTTTAGAATCAAATAATTTTTCATACAAAATTATTATTTTTTAAAAGTATAGACTTTCGCCTATTTACATAAATTTTATACAGCCCTATATACACCTTTAAGACATTCTCCGGAGTATTCTAAATATAGAAATCTTTTTTTCCTTATTTAGGTCTTCCGCTTGGAACGGAATACCTTACTATTATTCTGAAAAATTTTCAGATTTCTTCTTAGTTTTTTTCTTCTAGACGCCAACTTTGATCCTTAATATCTCACTCGTTTGTTCACCGATTGTCTTGAAATTTTCAGTTCTGATAACATGCCGTGTGATGTTGTCGTTGCATATTTTAGTTGATAAAATCACCATCCGGTTTTGATTTATTCCCCTTTAAGTAAAATTTAACGACTTCTTTTGTCCAGAAGGTTTAGCTTTAACGATAACTGGCAGAGTCTCAAAGATGGGCTGGTTTGGAAGCTGATACATTTAATTTGTGCGAGACGTATTTTATTAATTATTTAAATGCAAATAAAAGGAGTGGTATAGATTTTGAAACAAAGGTTAGAAAAAAATGCCAAAAAATCACGTATTTTCCGTTTTAGTTTTTTACCTGATAATAATTTGTTATAAGATGTATTTTAAAAGTTCTTGGTCTTACCGAGACCTTTCATTCGGTATACAGAAAATTAGGGAGTTAGAGGCGTCAAACGTTTTTTGTCAATAACTTGTAAAGAAATAAAAATTTCTAATGCATTATTGAAACAAAGTTGTAAAGAAATTAATTCCGAATCCTTCCGTAGTATTCAATTTAATGTTTTCGTAATTTATAGTCAGTATTTGCAGAAACAATGGTTGTCAGTTCGGTCCATTTTTGTGGGGGTGCGCACGTTTAGGAGGTTATGAAAGGGCTTCTTGTAATGCACTAACTGGTAAATACAGCGCGTAAAGATGATTCCACATAAAATTCCCAAATGTTTTTATTCATATGTACATTTTCATTTCATAAAGATGAACCTCTTTGACCTTATTGTTGTTGTTTGTTTCATAACTGTGCCCCTTTCTATATTTAGATGCATTACAAGACTCGGGTAACCGATCGATAGTAGAGTCGCTAGCTGTATTCAGGCTGTCGCCTAGACGACAGTACACGTGCTTGTAGAGCTTGACGTACACATGTTTAGCGCCCCACTGTTTACTGTAACGCAAACACTTTGAATTGTTTCAGTACTGGGAGATGTGTTAATAAAATGATTTTAATGCATGGTAATTAAACTTTTCTACAATACACGGCCGTCATATAAAGCACAATGTGTATTACTGACATGACAAATGTACACTGGCAATTTAAACGAACAAAGGATTGCTTCCGATAGAACATTTCTTTTAAAGCAAAACAAAATACTGATTTACCATGAAGATATTATCATTGTGGAAATGATTTTAAAAAGTGAACTTAATATTTGTATATGATAATATTTGAATCCAAATCCGCTTATTTTAAGTTACGGTTATTAGGGATATTAAATATGACTTGCCCCGCGTTTCGCGTTTTTTATTTGCAAAACATCTACAAACGAAAATACCAACAACCTTCAGCAGCTATTTATAAATTATTTATTATATACACAATTCTAAAGAGGTAATTAAATAAATTTTATAAATGCTTTATAATTGTACTCGCTATCTTCCATGGAAAAAAGTGTCATGGAAAAAATATTGTTCAATGTTCATCAAATACGCTGTAGCCTTAGCAATCGAAAAAAATTAAAACACTGTATATTGATAGATTGACACATTAACAAACATACAGACCCGCAATGTGTTTTTTTAGCTCACCTGAGCCAAAGGCTCAAGTGAGCTTTTCTGATCACAATTTGTCCGTTGTCTGTCGTTGTCGGCGTTGTCGTCGTTGTTGTCGTCGTCGTTGTAAACTTTTCACATTTTCTTCTTCTTCTCAAGAACCAGTGGGCAGATTGCAACCAAATTTTGCACAAAGCACCCCTAGGTGAAGGGGATTCAAGTTGGTTCAAATGAAGGGCCATGCCCTCTTTAAAGGGGAGATAATTGAGAATTATTGAAAATTTGTCGGTATTTTTCAAAAATCTTCTTCTCAAAAATTATAAGACCTGAAAATCTTAATCTTGTGTGGAGGCATCCGCAGGTAGTGTAGATTTAAGTTTGTTCAAATCATGGTCCCCGGAGGTAGGGAGGGGCCACAAGAGGGGGATCAAGTTTTACATAGGAATATATTCCGAAAATCTTCTTCTCAAAAACTATTAGGCAAGAAAAGCTCAAATTAAAATGGGAGCATCCTCAGATAGTGTAGATTCAAGTTTGTTCAAATCATGGTCCCTGGGGGTAGGGTGGGGCCACAATTGGGTGATCAAGTTTTACACAGGAATATATAGAGAAAATCTTTAAAAAAATTCTTCTCATAAACTATCAGACCAGAAAAGCTCAAATTGAAGAGGAAGCATCCTCAGGTAGTCTAGATTCAAGATTGTTCAAATCATAGTCCCTGGTGGTATGGTGGGGCCACAATGGGAGAATGGATTTTTACATAGGAATATATAGCGAAAATCTTTTAAAATCTTCTTCTAAAAAACTTTTAGGCCAGGAAAGCCCAAATTAAAGTGGAAGGATCCTCAGGTAGTGTAGATTCAATTTTGTTCAAATCATGGTCACTGGGGGTAGGGTGGGGCCACAATTAGGGGATCAAGTTCTACATAGGAATATATTCCGAAAATCTTTAAAAATCTTCTTCTAAAATACTATCAGGCGCGAAAAACTCAAAGAACTGCGAACGCTAACGCCCGTTTCCCGCCTACATTTTAGATCCAAATATTTCGGAATTTCTGTCAGATATTCAAAAACTAAGTTTTCAACTCAAAAGTATAATCAAATCCTAATCAATGTATATAAAAATAAAATATGTAATCAAATTGTTTATTTTTAAACAAAAGTTTTGCTAACGCGGGGTCTTAAAAAAAATTCATTGAAATCGGTCTCTATGAGTGCAGAAAATATTATTTAGCGGCCAATATTTGCATAAAAACTTAATAATAACATATTTACGATATATATTAAAGTAAAATTTCATTTGAATTCATATCTGGTAATTATTTTTCGAAAATTTACAAAGTGAAATTCTTTTTTGAATGTATTTCGGTCTGTAGACATATGTCCCCCCCCCCCCCTCCCCCGTGAAACAACAAACCCTTTGGTAAAAATATGCTAAATAACAATAATTAAAACCCCTCAAAAGGAATTTTTGTTTCACGGGGGGGGGGGGGGGAAATGTTTTAAAAAACATATCCGTTTCCGTTATTTTCTATTATGAAATGAGTTATTTTAACCCAAAATACAAAGTTATCCCTCTTTGTTTGACCAAATAATTTATATTTAATGAAAATATACATAAATTTTTACATTATTATAGAAAAATTAACTTTAGGCGGCTAGACAATGCTATCGTTCGCTGTCCTTAAAATGGAAGCATCGTCAGATAGTGTTAATTCAAGTTTGTTCAAATCATAGTCCCTGGGGGTAGGGTGGGGCCACAATTGGAAGATCAAGATTTACATAGGAATATATAGAGAAAATCTTTTAAAATCATCTTTTCAAAAACTATTAGGCCAGGAAAGCCCAAATTAAAATGGAAGCATCCTTAGGTTGTGTAGATTTAAGTTTGTTCAAGTCATGGTCCCTGGCGGTAGGGCGGAGCTACAATGGGGGATAAATTTTTATATATAGAACAAATCTTTAAAAATCTTTTTCTCAAAACTATTTGGCCAGGAAAGCCCAAATTTGAGTGGAAGCACCCCAAAATCGTATAGATTCAAGTTTGTTTAAATAATAGTCCAGGGGTAGGATGAGGCCACAATGGGGGATGAATTTTTACATAGGAATATATAGAGAAAATCTTTAAAAATGATCTTTTTAAAGACTATTTAGCCAGAAAAGCTTAAACTTGTGTAGAGGCATTCTTGGGTAGTGTAAATTCAAGTTTGCGAAATCACAGTCCCTAGTGGTAGGGCGGGGCTGTGATGGCGGTTTGAATTTTTACATAGGAATATATAGAGAAAATCTTTAAAAATATTCAGGGAAAGTTTTCGGTCCTAAACTCAGTACTTAGTGTGAAAGCACGGGTTATGCAGATTTAAGTTTGATGAAACCATGATTCCATAACGAAAAGTGGGGCCACGAAATGGGGGGCGGGGGTGTTATATAGGAATAGAGAAAAATCTTCTTACAGGTACAGCAACAAAAGGGGCATGGTATTTACCAAAAAAAAGAGGTGGATAAAAATTGGCAGATTTTCAATTTTTTTTAGCAAGATCTACTCTACTTAGTTGTCAAGATATTTTGATACTGTTACGCTAATTTGATCAGAATTAAGGCAATTGTTGCTCAGGTGAGCAATGTGGCCCCTGGGCCTCTTGTTTCAAGTTCTAATAAAATGTAGACTCAATGACTGAATTCTTTCGTCTGGGTTATTTTGAATCACGTGTGTATGCTACGTGTACATATATATTTATAGCCAAATAGATAAACATTTTAAGTGATTAATTCTTAAAAGAAATTGTATACATGCAACGCAATTAAGCAATGCAATGCTAGGGCAATTAAATTCGAACAATGTATATGGTGACTGTCTGACTGATACTTGTCCTGCTTGTTCTACAAATAGTGAATGTAAGACGAAGTATTGGGATGTTATTTTTTAAACAAATGTAACTATTGCTTTCTTAAAAACTTTCATTACAAAACAAAGTATTTCATTGGAAGCATTATTAGTTACCTTAGCTGCATATATGTAGCTCTCGGTCTGGATCCCAGAAAATTTTTCATACAAGGGCTACAGACTTACAATATCTTTAAAAATACATTTTATAATTAGCCACTGTTCATAAATTCATTAAAAAAGACGCGCAGATTTAAGAGGTAATATGTCGTTTGATATGGGATTTATGACGTCTATTTATATTGTTTTCATTAAAATATTATTCAAGCTTGTGGGTGGAATTAAAACAGTTTCACATGTTATATGACATTAAGATTAACAATATTTAAGGTTTTCCCTCATTTTAAAGCAATGATAAGAAGGACTCTGAAAATAAGAAAATAGACCCAAAGTAAACTGCATTCACGGTATATGGTCACATTGTATAATGTGTCTCAAAAATGCCTTTTTTGGACTCGTCTACTCTAACTGCGAAAAATTAATGAATGAGACATTCTGGCGCGGAGTCATGTAAATAAAATTCCCATCGGTCAGGATTGATTCTTTGGTGAGGGTCAGGGTAGGTATGAAAACCAATTTAATCGTTCAAAGTTTTGAATTGTTAGCAATGATATATCAGATCGAAATTTTTAGAACGATTTATAAATCAATAATACAGCCATTTGTAATCGGTTGACGTGTGAGCGTGATTGTGTATTTAGTAGGCGGGCATCCTTACACCCTATAAATTTAAGACAAATGAAATCGTCCAGCAGATAGAGAAAACAATACCCCCTGGCATTTTAGTTCTTCCAGTTAACTTTCCAGACTGCATGATATAATAAATTAATGATTTTGTTTGTTAATAATAATTCAACATCAATTATAAATTAACAATGAATGTATACTCTAGTACGCTAGTACACAATCTTGTTGCGATGACAACCCCCCCCCCCCCAACCGGTCATGATACCTTTTTCTAAATCAGGATTACACACGTGCTTGCATGTGGCAGAAGACGAACTGGAACTTAACTGTTAAATAACAATAAGTTACCGATAAATTGTAAATGTATTCTCCTTAGTAAGTACATGTAATTGTGAAAACCATGCATAGAGGAATGCATGCATGATCTGCGCATAATAACTGCTTGATACAATATTTCTTTTTTTCCAACATGCTTTAAGTCTATGATAATAAGAAAATATATGATAGACTTCATATCGTAAAATATGCTTGACTTCATATCGGAAAATTCAGGCACGTTGAATCGGAGGGAGGGGAGCAGGGGGCATGCCCCCTCCCCACTTTTTCTCGCAGCAACTTCAAGTAATTTTTTAAAATTTACAAATAAAAAAATGAATTATCAAAGAGTTGCCCCCCCCCCAATATTTTGGGAGTATGTAAAAATAATGGTATGAAAATCATAAAATTAGGAGTGAAATTGAAGTTTTAGAAGCCCCCCCCCCCCCCCCCCCCCACGATTAGATTGTGAAAATTTTGGAAAATTCAAAATCCCTTTTTTTTTTTGCTTGTCCACATTTTTTGGATGCGTTTGCCCCCCCCCCCCCCCCTCTCCACCTCCCACACACAGTTTCAAACACGATGCTACGTGCCTGAAAATCACTCATTTCCTTTATTCCCGTTTTTAATAAACAAGGCAAATCAACAAACAAAACTGATCCAGATAAATATAATTACATGTGTCAAAAATAAACTTCAAAACAAACTACCCTTCATCCTTCACACACAATATTGCCTTTTCGATATTTGTCATCGTTGTAGACCCGTGGAACAATCTATTAAGAAGGTGATTGCACGACAAAGAACCCCTTGCTGATCTAAGTTTTCATTAACGCATATAAAGAAAAAATATATTTTGATTTCTTCTTGAATTTCTTTTGATGTAAAAAAAGAGAAGAAGTTAGTTCTCAGTCTCTCTTTATGCCTGTTTGTTAGCGGTTAATCTAAGTTCATTTTGTATATCCTTTTGTAATTTACAAAAATGGGATGTAAATCTGTTTTCCATGCAATATTTCGGATAAAGCAATGAAGAGTTGTTTTTTTTAAATTTTATTAGACTATGAAATTGTAAAATGCTAACATTGAAAATTTTGCCCGATTTCTTTCTTTTTTTAAGGTAAAACTTTCTTGATTAAAAAAATGATTCTTTGAGACAAAACAAATTGACATAATCAATAAGAGTTTGACTGCAGGTCTGTAGCTCTTAGTCTGAAAAAGAATCGGATGGACGACCTAGGACCCAGATCGTCCATCCGAATTTCTTGAATATTGTCATTTCTTTCGTACGCAGACCCAATACTCACCGAGACTAAATGGTTAGTATATCTTAAGTTTTAACTGCTTTGAAAGGTAATATTGGCATTCCGATAATTTTGAAAATGAATTATTAGATAAAAATGGTTAAGATTACAGTAAAATTACCGGCATCGTACTTCTCCATGCGCGGATCTAGAAGGGAAGGGGAAAGGTTCCAGACCCCCCCCCCCCCCCCCCCCGCGGCAAAATTTCTATCAATTACATGTACATTATAGACTTACCAAAAATGCCTCGGACTTCCCTTGGCAAACTCAAATAACCGTCAGACCCTCAACCCCCACCCCGAATAAAAATTCTGATCCGCGCATGCTCCCCCTCCTCGAAAAAGAAAATTATTCTTCAAAACCCCCTGTAAAATTTCCAGGATCTCCGCATATATACTAACAGCTTCATTGGCGCTTGCGTTCGATAAAAATGCATGTAAAATGTTTGCTAATGGTCTTTTTACCTTCATACCGGGCATAACTACAGTCCCACTCTGTGAATAAAATGAGGCGAATAAAACTAGAGACAACGTGGTAAGATCTATATTTGCTTATAAACATGTAGTATAATACTTTGGTTCTTTTACTCAGTGTTTATACTAAATTGTACCATGGTCAGCTATTAATTTTTTGTATTACGTCACAAGTATGACGCAGCTACGACGGAAGACCTAATCGTTGCTTGCAACGAGCTCGTCTCTAGTTACATTACTGTTTGTTTAGCAAAGTTTGCATAAATTCATAATGTGCACACTTCTGTGTTATCAATTAACGTTTGCATTTTTAGATTTCTGGTATTTGGACGTTTGTCATAATATGTTTAAAATTTTCTTAGATTGATAAATGTGATATTTACTAAACGAAAGCTTAAGTAAATTAGCATTGCTTTTCATATTACTCCGTGTTATTTCCAAACATTGTGATTTGCAAAAGATTATTTCTCTGAATTACCCTGCTAAACTGTCCACTGAACAAAACAGAATATTTAGAGATCCAAACCTTACACTTCATTTGGGAACTGTAGTTATTTGTGTCCTACAAGGCAGTCAAGTGATGGTTTTTTTCATGTAAACTTATCAATACTTCTAAAGACACAAAAATATTAGTGATTTGTATCCAGAGAATTTGTAAAATTTTCCGTTTAATCCATAATGAATAATTGGTGGTAGCAATCTTTTATATTTACTACGGTTTTTTGCAGACGCAATTTTTTCCTTTGTGCCTTTTTTTCTAAATTTCGTTTTAAATTTCATTTTAAATTAAGTGTTCAAAACTCTAAACAACAAAAAAAGGCTCTCTTTTCATTTTTTTAATGAAGTATTATATACGTACAATGCATACTTTTTACAAACGTTTGAAATTTCTTTCAGTACCTAGTAATCCAAAGTGCAATGGATCTGGGATTGATACCATCGTGACAGCCAGGACAAGTCACACCCTAGAACTGAACACACTCCAGCTTGAAAAGAATAGCTGTATTAAGATCGGAATTAAACAAACAAATGACCATGAAGGATGCACTAAAGCAACATCTTCCCCTATTTTATTCAATAATTTGACCTCTTCTACAGCATATGAAGTTTTCATTTTTTCATATTGGGATATGGAAAATGAAGAGACGGTGTACAGTCTCGCGAGCTGTCTACTTGGAAAAACATATACTTGTAAGTTACAACAAAATACTCATGGTATAAATGGGTAGTGACCTTATTCCATAATTTAAAAATAAATGTTAAAGAAGTAGACATTAATGATATTGATTTTAATCGTTCTATGGACCTTCATTAATGTGACAACATAATAAAAAGGAAGGCGTGTGTATAAAATACATATTTGGCTGATCCAAATTTGAATCATACTTGTTTATTTTATCTTGCTGTATTTCATTTTCTATTTACAATATCAAAATATTGTTGTTCATGCAAGTATGTACATTATATGATTTTATCCGTTTTGATGAAATATTTTATCGAAAAAAGTTCATTTCATTGATTTGGAATTTCAATTGCACTTAACATTTTTCATTGTATACTGTTTAGTACAATAATTGTTATTTGTTTTCTAAATCTATAAATGTATAGATAAATATAGCTTTTGATTAATCAATTTCTAATGTTATCCAATTGATCCAGATGTGAAATGGTCAGAATTATGTCGTATATATGTAGTAGCCAATTTCAGCTTATACAGTAGACATTGAAAATGAGACACAAACGAATTGTGCAATTGGTACGAGTTTTAATGTTACCTCTTCTGTATATATTTGTCTTTGGACTTCTCAACGCAAAGAAAAAGGCTCTTTCATAACTGATAAATTCATGCTTACTTACAAACACTACCTTTACGAACGTTTGAAATTTCTTTTAGTACCTAGTGATCCAATGTGCAATGGAAATGAGATTGATACCATCGAGACAGCCAGGACAAGTCACACCCTAAAACTGAACACAACCCACCCTGCAAACAACATTTGTATTAAGATCGGAACTCAGCAAACAAATGACCATGAAGGATGCACTAAAGCAACATCTTCCCTTATTTCATTCAATAATTTGACCTCTTCTACAGCATACGAAGTTTTCATTTTTTCATATTGGGATATGGAAAATGAAGGGACGGTGTACAGTCTCGCGAGCTGTCTACTTGGAAAAACATATACTTGTTAGTTACAACAAAATATTCATGTTTTAGCGATGTAGTTGCCTTATTTATATACATTAAAAATAATTTAATTGTAGTTGTAACGCGCTTTCTTATCGGCTTAAAAATTATTTTATATCGATTAAAGAATGTTGGCTACGTCATAGTAAGACTAACGTCAAAAACGTATCAATACGCCTGACGTTACGTTTGAAATTTGTAAATTTTTACGTCATTTTAAAGGTGATAATGATTTTAATCGTTCTGTGGACCTTCATTAATGTGACAACATAATAAAAAGGAAGGCGTGTGTATAATTACATATTATGCTGATCCAAATTTGAATTAACTTTGTTTATTTTTTCTTGCTCTATTTCATTTTCTATTCACAATATCAGAATATTGTTGTTTAAGCAAGTATGTACATTTTTTATAATTTTATCCGTTTTGATGAATTATTTTACCGAAAAGCCCTTAGATATCCAATCTTTAATGTTATCCAATTGATTTAGATGTGAAATGGTCAGAATTATGTCGTATATATGTAATAGACAATTTGAGCTAATACAGTAGACATTGAAAATGAGACTCAAACGATTTGTACAATTGGTACGAGTTTAAATGTTACCTCTTCTGTATATATTTGTCTATGGACTTCTCAACGCAAAGAAAAAGGCTCTTTCATAACTGATAAATTCATTCTTACTTACAAAGACAACTTTTACAAACGTTTGAAATTTCTTTTAGTACCTAGTGATCCAATGTGCAATGGAAATGAGATTGATACCATCGAGACAGCCAGGACAAGTCACACCCTAAAACTGAACACAACCCACCCTGCAAACAACATTTGTATTAAGATCGGAACTCAGCAAACAAATGACAGTGTTGGATGCACTAAAGCAACATCTTCCCCTATTTCATTTTATAATTTGACCTCTTCTACAGCATACGAAGTCTTCATTTTTTCATATTGGGAAATGGAAAATGAAGAGACGGTGTACAGTCTCGCGAGCTGTCTACTTGGAAAAACATATACTTGTAAGTTACAACAAAATATTCATGTTTTAATTGGGTAGTGTCCTTATTCCATAACTTAAAAATAATTTAGTTGTGGTTGTAACGCGCTTTCTTATCGGCTTAAAAAATATTTTATATCGATTAAAGAGTGTTGCCTAAGTCATAGTAAGACTAACGTCAAAAATGTATCAATACGCCTGACGTTACATTTGAATTTTGTAAATTTTTACGTCATTTTAAAGGTGAAATGACTGTTTTTATCTACAATTAAGGGTAAAAAATTAAATTATAAACGATAAATTCAATATGTATTTGTTTTATACAATATAAAATGGTTTGAAACAGTTTACGCTTTTTATATACCGCTTCGCGGTTTTTAAAGCAAACAACTGACCCAAACCATTTATATCGCATAAGACAAATGTAAATATTGAATCCATTCCTTAAATAAATGTTAAAGTAGTAGACATTAATAATAATGATTTTAATCGTTCTGTGGACCTTCATTAATGTGACAACATAATAAAAAGGAAGGCGTGTGTATAATTACATATTTTGCTGATTCAAATTTGAATAATACTTGTTTATTTTTTCTTGCTCTATTTCATTTTCTATTCACAACAAAAAATATTGTTGTTCAAGCAAGTATGTACTTTTTTAATAATTTTATCCGTTTTGATGAACTATTTTATCGAAAAGCCCTTAGAAATCCAATCTTTAATGTTATCCAATTGATTTAGATGTGAAATAGTCAGAATTATGTCGTATATATGTAATAGACAATTTGAGCTAATACAGTAGACATTGAAAATGAGACTCAAACGATTTGTACAATTGGTACGAGTTTAAGTGTTATCTCTTTTGTATATATTTGTCTATGGACTTCTCAACGCAAAGAAAAAGGCTCTTTCATAACTGATAAATTCATGCTTACTTACAAACACTACCTTTACGAACGTTTGAAATTTCTTTTAGTACCTAGTGATCCAATGTGCAATGGAAATGAGATTGATACCATCGAGACAGCCAGGACAAGTCACACCCTAAAACTGAACACAACCCACCCTGCAAACAACATTTGTATTAAGATCGGAACTCAGCAAACAAATGACAGTGTTGGATGCACTAAAGCAACATCTTCCCCTATTTCATTTTATAATTTGACCTCTTCTACAGCATACGAAGTCTTCATTTTTTCATATTGGGAAATGGAAAATGAAGAGACGGTGTACAGTCTCGCGAGCTGTCTACTTGGAAAAACATATACTTGTAAGTTACAACAAAATATTCATGTTTTAATTGGGTAGTGGCCTTATTCCTTAACTTAAAATTAAATGTTAAAGAAGTATTTTTGATGTTATTGATTCTTATCGTTCTATGGACCCTCATTAATGTAACAACATAATATAAACGAAGGAGTGTGTATAATTACACATATTTGGTTAATCCAAATTCGAGTAATACTGTTTTATTTAATCTTGCTCCATTTCATTTTATACTTACAATATCAAAATATTGTTGTTCAAACGAATATATACAATGAATATTTCATTCATTAGCCGATCCAAATTTGAATAATACTTGTTTATTTTCTTGCTCTATTTCATTTTCTATTTACAATATCAAAATATTGTTGTTCATGCAAGTATATACATTATATACTTTTATCCGTTTTGATCAAATATTTTATCGACAAAAGTTCTTTTCATTGATTTGGAACTTCCATCGCACTAAACATTTTTCATTATATACTGTTTAGTACAATAGTTGTTATTTGTTTTTAAATCTATAAATGCATAGATAAATAAAGCCTTTAATTAATCAATTTCTAATGTTATTCAATTGAGCTAGATGTGAAATGGTCAGAATTACGTCGTATATATGTGGTAGCCAATTTCAGCTTATTCAATAGACATTGAAAATAAGACTCAAACGAATTGTGTAATTGGTACGATTTTTAACGTTACCTCTTCTGTATAGATTTGCCTAAGGACTTCTCAACGCAAAGAAAAAGGCTCTTTCATAACTGATAAATTCATGCTTACTTACAAACACTACCTTTACGAACGTTTGAAATTTCTTTTAGTACCTAGTGATCCAATGTGCAATGGAAATGAGATTGATACCATCGAGACAGCCAGGACAAGTCACACCCTAAAACTGAACACAACCCACCCTGCAAACAACATTTGTATTAAGATCGGAACTCAGCAAACAAATGACAGTGTTGGATGCACTAAAGCAACATCTTCCCCTATTTCATTTTATAATTTGACCTCTTCTACAGCATACGAAGTCTTCATTTTTTCATATTGGGAAATGGAAAATGAAGAGACGGTGTACAGTCTCGCGAGCTGTCTACTTGGAAAAACATATACTTGTAAGTTACAACAAAAAATTCCTGTGTTAAGGGGTAGTGGCCTTATTCCTTAACTTAAAATTAAATGTTAAAGAAGTATTTTTGATGTTATTGATTCTTATCGTTCTATGGACCCTCATTAATGTAACAACATAATATAAACGAAGGAGTGTGTATAATTACACATTTTTGGTTAATCCAAATTCGAGTAATACTGTTTTATTTAATCTTGCTCCATTTCATTTTATACTTACAATATCAAAATATTGTTGTTCAAACGAATATATACAATGAATATTTCATTCCGTTTTGATGAAGTGTTTTTTCAAAAAAAATATTCATTTCATTGATTGAAATTTGGAACTTCCATCGCACTCAACGTTTTGCATGATATGCTGTTTAGTACAATTAAAAAATATGACAATGCATTGGGTAAGAAAAATATATCAGCTTATAGTATCTAGAATTTTGTTAGTAATACAATATCTGAATCGTTTTAGTGCCCAGTAATCCGGAGTGTAGCACTATTCAGAAGAAAGTTCATTATCGAAGTAGTACAAGCATATCGCTGCAAATTATCAAGTTTTCCAATTCCACGGATAAGAATTTATGTATCCAAAGTCAACAGAACGGAACAACGTGTACATCAGCTTCGGAGCCAGTGCTTTTTGGTGGCTTGAACTCTTCCACTTCCTATGACTTTCTAGTATTTTCGTATAGCAATGAATCGGAAAATTCTAATGTTCGATTGCTCAGTCGATCTAACTGCTCATTCTTTGTATATACACGTAAGTCTCTATTGTCTCCTCCTATTTAAGTATTTTCAAGTAGTCTTTATTTTTAAAAGATTTTCCTCTTTAGTTTTGCTTTTCGTTATGAATAATTTATCTTTAATAGCTGTATGGCTATTAATTAACTAAATGGTGCCTACATGAAAGAAGATTTTTAAAATCATTAGATTAAAATAAATGATAAAAGAATAAAAATAAGGCGATATGCCATGATTAAATTATATATATTGACTTCCACAATGTTTAATACATTTTACTTTATATTCTATAATAACTGATATGTAATCAAAAAACAGTCACGTGATAAACGTCCGGTCTCCCCTTAAAGTAGTGTGGAATCATTAGATTTCAAGGTGGCTCAATTTTCATGGAATTCGTGGGTACCTCTAATCCACGAATTAACATCCTCCATGAATTAATAAATTAGGGTAATAAAGTCATATGACTGCCGTCATGAGAAAAGGGCCCTTAACTTTTGACGTCACAATGCTCAGAAAACGACGTCAAAGTAGCGGCATTGTAAACGCAGTTTTTTGATTTTCTGTTTCTATTTCGTTTCTGCGTCTGTGTTTGTCTTTTGAATAATTAAAGTCTAGCCTTGTTAAAATACCACGATTAATATTTTTTCAGTCAAATATTACGTGCTCATTTAAAAAATTAACATTTAATAAATGAAATATAATCATGCAAAGTCAATATCCACACCTTTCGAACGCGTAATAATGCACACAGGTTGATGCTGAGACATCATAAAAATTCTGTTTTTGCATCTGCTATGAAACTTAAACACCATATTTTACATTCTAGTGTGTGATGAAAATATGCTCTTATTGGAAAATACCTTCTTTTTTATATAAATCATCGTTGAAAACCAAAGGCCCGTGTCGCATACACTTACTCATTACGTATAATTGAATGCGAGACCGGTCGTGGATTTCCGATGATGATTAATACAAATCAAATATTTCAAATCATAAGTTTGAAAGTTTACGTCACGGGAGACGATTCTACACCTTTAAAATAGGTCGGAAGGAACACGAGAGAAGTGGATATGTCTCAATTATAGTGCTACTGCCAACATACAAAATAATTCTCGCATAATTCTATTAATAATAAAGAATTTGCGATGAAATTTTGAAATTTTGAAAGGCATTTAACTAACGGATTCGAAGAGTTCGAGAAATATTTTGACAGCGTGAAAATCTACTCTGATATTTCGCATTTGTTTTCATGAAAAAATCAATATAAAAGTATATACCCGTACAAATTTTTTTGAAATTATTTGAGCGCAACATATTTTATTTTCTTGTGCAATTTAACAACCCAAATCCACCTGTTGTGTGTACTTGTTTAGCTATTTTACGTGAAAAACACCCAGTTATAACATGTCTAAAACTCATGGTTTTATAGCATTTTGTATGATTATATTCATCTCAAATCAGTTACGTATATGATTCAATATTAATTCCTTTATCTAAAAAAGGTTTGTAAATGCAGTCATTATACTACTATACTTTTGATATCAGCTCGATGAAATTGCCGTTTTATAAATAAATAAGAATTCATGTTTATCGATAAATATTTACATTTTCCAGTGTCTTTGCCTGTGATAACACTAAGTATCGATTTTGTAGTATATAACCCATAACTTCAAACGACGCCAAAGTGAGGCGCCAGTGGGGTTTGCTTATTTATATTTAAAAATCTAATCGTTCGATGGCTTAAAATTATATAAATATAAGTAATAAGGAATCATTCTTTGAATATCATGATTCATGAGGTGATAATTTCGGTCGGGGCGTGATCAAATCTATCATAAAGCCCTTCTGGCTTTATTGGATTTGATCAAACCCCGACCGAAATTATCACCTCATAATACTCAAAGAATGATTCCTTATTCCTTAAATATAAACACTACATGTGCGATGTTTACAATTAATAACATGCATGGACGTACAATTCATCTTCATGTTTCTCATCTTTTCTTTTTTATACAAGACACAAATTTCAACGATACTGAAGTCAATGTTTACTCTACAAACGACTATTATTTAATATTTTCATTTTTTAAAATTGATAATCATTTGGCCGATATTTGTATTTAATGAGAGAGAGAGAGAGAGAGAGAGAGAGAGAGAGAGAGAGAGAGAGAGAGAGATTTTTATTCATTCATCGTGTAACATCGATAATAAGAAAACTAAATTTAGTCAACATGTAAAAATTAACGTAACCCACGTTCTGTAATGTGGCTATCTTTATAGCTCGCGTGTATCACCGAAGAAAGCATTTTATTGTTTATATTTACATCTTTTTTTGACAAATTAATGAGTTGAATTGATCGTTAAAAGTAAGTAAAAGCACTAAATTATTGCTAATGTACACCAGTACGTTAGATGAAAGCTGTAGCCAAAGCGTCAGTCTTATACGTGCAATCCTTGATTTTTCTTAGGTTGCAGAAGATTTTTACCGATCGATAAACTGCATGGTTAGAACTGGACCGAGTAGATTTCAGTCCTGTCTGTTTCTATACAGCTGTGAATTACAATCAATTTTCGTAAGAATAGAGGGAATCATGCTACGTGGATGTAAATTTAATATTAAAAAATTAATTTAATAATAAAAAATAAAGATGCCATTTTTTGTCAAAATCGCTCAAATCAACTGTCTACATTTTTGTTGTAACTTTTCATTGAGGCAGTCAAAGCCTATTTTTTTTCACCGGTAATTTTATAAGAATTAAGTGCCGATAACGTATTAAAAGAGAAGACAAATCAGGAAAATAATTTAACACCATGTAACTTCCGAGTTTCAAAAACAGCTACTGATTTTAATCTTGCGTCAGAACTATAAAGATACTTAAGAAGTAATATCAGTAAATATGCGATAAAACTTCCGTGCAAAAGGTTCATCAAAAATAATAAATATTTCTATTTTTGAAAATAAACTTATGTATATTATTTAACAATGCTCCAAAATTGTAAGAACATCGGCATCGAATTTGACCATCTTTATCTATGTTTGTTACATGTTTGCTTAATTGCTTCTCGGCAGCTTCAATAACTTTGATATATTTAAAGTTTGGAGAGATGTTTTATATTTGTTTTCTTTAAATATCCTCTATCTTATGTTCGGGTGAAGGAAGGGGGGGGGGGGAGATTATTGCATGTGGATTCATCGGAAGTGTATCTGGATTAGCTGCAGAACTTTAACAATATCTGGACATTCAAAATGTTTTGTTCTCTTTTGTTAAAATTGTAAGAAATCTAGAATTGTAGAAAATCATTTATTAATTCTATTTCAAACAAAGATGATGAAAGGAAGTATAGAAAAAAAATAATACAAAACAAAACTTGACGTCCGTGACGTCGTGACGTTTTCGACGAGCTACGTCAAAGTCGTGTTAACATGTCTTACTAAAATTGTCATAAAATGCTTAAAACACACAAGATCTTGGATATCCTTGTATATTTGTATTCAGAAAGAGTTGACTAATCGGAATTGACAAAAAAGTGAGTTTGTGAAATTTTGACCTTAAGGGCCCTTTTCTCGTGACGGCAGTCATATTTCTTTTGTAGATTTAAGAGAATACACGAAATTACGTGAATAACCTGATTTTTTTGTAGGTCCAACTGATCCTGACTGTGGATCCGTTTTGATTAGAAATAAAACGACTAACAACATGGTTTTGGAAGTAACAAACAGAACTATTTCTAGATATATTGCTCATTTATTAAAAGGATCTAAATTGATAGAAACAAATATCACATACACACTGGATAGAGAAAACATGTTTGTCGAAAATATAACAGATTTGGAGCCTGGAACATCATATACCTTTGACATGTTTGCTGTTAATGATCAGGATATTAAAAGTGAACACAAATGTAGACAGGAGAATCAATATACTTGTAAGTACGGACAGCAGTCTGATTTTTAGGTCACCTGAGTGACTCAGGTGATCCATTGCAATTGGTTTTCGTTCCTTGTCTTCTGTCGTTGTAAGGAGTGTCATACGGAGTGTGTTTAGGAAGGAGTCTTATCAGGTTTTCGACTTGTCAAATGTAAATTTGAGTAATTGTTCATTAAATCAAGTTGAAAGAAGATAAAAATAGTATATTTTTCTTTCTTTTTTACTATCATACAACTTGGCATAGAAATAGTAAATCAATATTTTGAATCTATCAAGAACTATATTTTTGCCGGAATATTGGCGTAGGAAAATATCACATATTTCGCAATTCAGAATTGATGTAGATTAATGAGTCTGTTTTAGCATTTTTAAAACAATAACATTAATGTTGGATTTTGTAACTTATGTGAACTATTGATATGATACTTGAATTTCAAAATTTAGATTTAAAATAAAATTTGTCTATCAAATTATATTTTATAAGCTTTTTAAAGCGCCCATTCTAAACATTTATTTGTATGAAAAAATCACTAAAATTAATTTCTCTCTCTTATAAAATGTTCAATATATTAGATTTTTTGTCAATTTATTTCTTTATATAAAGTCATCATAATACGTAAAAGTCAGAAATATTTTAATAATGGAAGCATAAAAAATTAATAAAAAAAGATCTTCAAAATTTAAGAAAATAAGAGGAAATGTGGGCTAAGCCATATCAATTTTAGTTTCATAATTTCTTCCAATTTAGTAGTATAAGCTGATAGGCCTTCTGATATACTATTATTTCATTAAAGAATAGAATCTTCATTTCTTAAACAGATATCTACATAGCTGCAAAGATCTACATGTATTTCTATCATCCGTTAAGTTGAGGAAAAATGTATTGATCTTGACCTGACCTTTATGTAAAAACAAGGAGGTCAAATTTGATTAAACTAATAGAATCATTTGGTTATATGATCTGTTTTACTGTGTCAAAATTTCATTAATTTCTTATTATAAGAAGTGTGTTTGATAACAATTAAATGTGATGAATCTTGGGGGATAAGAGAAGCAAAACATGTAAATTTCATGATTTTTGCCACATAGGGGCTCTAGGGATATTGCCAAAAAGTTCAAAATTGAAGCATTTTTCAAAATTCTTCTCCTTTACTCCCGCAAACTTGAAAGAAAACTGAATCCATAGTTAAAAAAAACCCAGGAAGCCCTCTACCAAAAGTGTAAGAAAAAGGCCAACATGGTCATATTTTAATAATGCAAAAATTGTTTAAAAGTATCCTTTTTCCCATCTGCTGATACCGAGTGAAAACTGACTGCAGATTTGTAAAGAAATATATAGCCACACCGAATTGTACATTTCATGTCCCCAATGATGAGGGTTTTGACTCTAGGGCTCGGCAAAAGAGGTCATAAAGTGATATATTACATGTAATTTTAAAAATCTTGTTGGCAAAATATTGACTCATGAATTTTTTTGAATTCACCTGTAATAAAATTAAATCAATAACAATAAGAAGAAGAACGTCTAAATGATGGTATTTAGGGATTGTAAAATGATAAAATTGTGATCGACTATATCGTCAAATCTAAAGATAAGTATGTTACAGTTTTCCAAACTATTTGATTACATTCTGCACAAAAGCAAATTGATATCAATACAGCTTTTGTTGCAAACATATGCCAATCGATATCGTTATGTAATCGTCGATATCGATTAAAATATGGTGATTTGCAGTTGTGTTCATATAAAAATTGATATTGATACAATATCGTCGATATCGACGATATCGACATAAAATATGGACAACTTAAGTAAACAACAAAAAATCGATTTTGATATGGTATCGTCGATATCGCCGTTAAATATGGACAGCTGTAGTTGTGTACATATGCAACTCGATATCGACATAAATATGGACAAATTCAGTTGAGGACAAAGAAAAATCGATACGATATCGGCGATATCGGTGTTAAATATTGACGTCAGACTCGGCCGTGCAGCCTGCAATGTAAGGTGTATATATATATATATATATATATATATATATATATATATATATATATATATATATATATATATATATATATATATATATATATATATATATATACTTTATTTAAACATTTATTTAATACATTTATTTATAATACCTTCCTTAAAACTAAGAATAACGTCGTTATCTCAGGTGGAATAAAGCGTGTCCACGAACTTTTTGGATAATCTTGTTTATTTATAAATATATAAACTTTTATATATATATATATATATATATATATATATATATATATATATATATATATATATATATATATATATATATATATATATATATATATTCTTTATTTAAACATTTATTTAATACATTTATTTATAATACCTTCCTTAAAACTAAGAATAACGTCGTTATCTCAGGTGGAATAAAGCGTGTCCACGAACTTTTTGGATAATCTTGTTTATTTATAATTTATAAGTTAATGATATTTAAAAATCTGGGTATTTTGCAAACGAAATATAGCATCACTAATTGCATCACTGTTATGGGTATATTGGAAATTATTACGATAATTCGTTTAACCAAGCATACTCTAACATTGTAAAAAGTTAAACTATATTAAAAGTTATTGATAAAGTATGTTTCTTGAGACATGTTTGGCAGCCATAATTACAAAAATGAGAGAAATATAATTTCACAATTAATAAACTATATTTATCGACTTAACTATAACAACGAACGAAACACAAACTATTGTTAAAGAATCGTTAACTATACATGTAGTTTTAATCTGCAAAACGGCTGTTAACTATAAAATAGTTTACGAATGCTACTCTAAGTTTTACTAATTAACTATAAACGTTATCCTTAGACTGATGATTATTGATTCACATCTGTAAACTATAATTTACATTTGTTAATGCACGTTTGAATCATAGATTATCTCGTAAACTATGATTTACAGATGTGAAAGATAGATTAACGTTGTAATGGTGGAATAACACACCTGGGAAAAGTCACTCAAATTAACAGGGCATTATTTGATAATGAAAATTATGATGATAAATAAACTGTACATATGTCAAATAAGCGAAAAATTTGCAGTTTGGGGCTAAAAGATGTATATCTAAAATAATTATTTCAGTAAGTAACAACAAAAGCCCCTGCGGGATTCGAACTTGCGATGTACGGATCACAAGACAGACACTTTATCCACTCGACTATGTAGTAAGTTACATGTTGCAGTCGCAAAATCCTTTAAATAAAACAAAATGTCATTTCGAACAGCGGTCAGCCATTTTGTGATGATGTGTTATTCCACCTTAAGGACGTTGTTTACTCAGGGTTTGAGTTCTCAAATCTGCATTGTTAAAAAGTTCAATTTAATGAGTAAAATTTGTTTAAAATACAAAAAGTATTTATGAAATGAACTATTATTGACATAACAATCGATATTTTTTCTAAATTATGGAATTAGGCTCTGACAGAGTTTGACTTTTAGCAAAGCAGAAGAAATTCGGATTAAATTTTTCAGATCTTGTTTTCCACTGAAATATTTTTGATAGTACTATAATATTTAAAGTTAAGATTTTATTTGTTAGTCAACATAATTTTTCATATTTTCTGTTGGTTTTATCTTGCTTTTTCGTTTAGATAATCGTATGGCACACACTACAAAAATATTGAAAAAAGCTTAAAAATGATAAAAGACACCATATCTCAAAATTTTGATAATTGACCTCATATTAATTTTATGCCAGGAGAGAAAGGTCATTATACTTAGTTTAATGTTATAAATGTTTTAGCATTATCATCATTCAGTTTTTTGTTATATTGAATCAAAAATGGGTAGTAATTTGAAAACTGACAGAGGAAATTCGGACTAGAATAACCTAAAAAATTGTGAATGAAAACTTAATTCTTTGCATCTATTAAATGTCACTACTATTCATAAACTGTATTTCATTTGTCAAAGAATTAAACAATTTGTATTATTTTCACAATTAAGAAAATCTCAATCATACAGTAAATTTTTATGGATTTTTCTTAAATTTTCAAAAAATATTCAATGGCCATTAACTCAAAAAGTAGGTCATTGACCTACTTATTTGAAAGTGAAGAATAACACGACCATGTATGGTCTATAACACACAGTAGTTGGTTTTTCATTATCATCAGTGGAATTTGTTTCATTCTGAATAAACGTCATCCTTTATTGAATTTCTGTTAATAAAACTACACTTTACAACTGATAAACCTAGTTTGTCAACTGTGAAACTATGTTTAGCTTTATTTAGTGAATTCGGCGTGCCATAGCTAGACTTGTATCTGAAATTATTGAGGAGAAAAAACAAAACTTAACATTTTATTAATTAAATAGATACTTAGGTGTCAGAACTACTGTGGTTTATCTCTTTCTGGCGATTTTTTTTACGAAAATAGACACACCTGTCATTAAAGTACAATTTAAATCAATGAAAAGGAAAAATCCTAGGTTCATTCATTTACATGTCGTCTGTGTTTCACCGGGAAACTCACAAGAACGAAAACAAAGAATATAGTGTTATTTTCAAACATCAGATATTTTCAGTATTAAACAATATCTAGTTAACATTTAATTTAAGAAACGCAAATTACATAATCCGTTTAAGAGGCGTCTGGTCAAGTCGTACACAGACCAACTCGTATACAGGTCAATTTTACAGGTATTTCTTCGACAAACAAAAGTATTCTCGTGATATTATTAAATAAAGGGTCGTTTTAGACGGGGCATTACATAAGTAAACATTGTTTACACTAACAGCTTAGGCCATTCTAAAATTAGAGTTTCCGTTCTTTAGCTAAAAGTACAAATTGTTGCAGGAATTGTTTTAAGACCGTTACAACAGTTAATATTGTTGGTGGTGTTAAACATCAGACTCTTCTACGGTTTATTATAAATACACATCAGTAAAATATATTACGACTCTTACAAAGGCAGTCAAATTCATCAATAATGACTCAATGTGTCTTTTTATTTTGTAAAAATGTCATTTCATGAAAACGTTTTCAATACACGTTAAATTAGCCCAGATATCTGTACTTGGAGTACTTTGATTAACGTAAATTCTAGTTGAAGGTTAATACTTTGTGTGCAAGTATATTGCAACACATTTAAAAAAAAACATTTTCTATCGATTGTATGTTTCTGTCTGTTTTATTTAATTTGTCTCACTTGGATAACAGAAGCCCAACAACAGCAATATATTTTGTAAATCCATGTGTTTTGTTTGATGAATTTATGGGATATTTTATTTTAATCTGATTTGTAATCTATCTGCAGATCCCTGTCAACCAACGCAATCGGAAAATATTTATGTTTTCAAAACAGACACGGAGTTCGGTATACAATGGAACCCTCCTACCACGGGGAGGGTGGATAAATATAGTATCGATGTTAATTGTAATTGTTTAACATGTTGTTCATGCGATCCAAACTTCGAAGATTTAGTAAACAAAACAACAGTAAATGTGACTGGGTTGTATGCTGGTACGGACTGTATCGTGCGAGTGACAGCAATATCAGGAAATCTTTCTAGTAGTCCATTAGTGTATGGAAACATCGAAACAACAGAAAAAGGTAATGACATATATAATTGAAATGATTGAATAGATTGAATTTGTGCCATGCTTAATTTGTAGAATTTTGTTGTGTTTCAATCTTTCCGTTTTGCGCTACTAATTAAATCAGTATGTTATGCCAACATATATATCATACAAGCATAGATTGCTACCAGAAATAGTTTGAATATGTCAGAAAGTTAGATACCAGTTACTAGCTTCAACAGATAACATGACTTATAACAGTTTGAATAAAATTTAAGAGGTACGGCTGTTTTTTTTTATCAAAAAACCTTTGATAGAAAAATTCATATCAGGAAACATATGTGCAAATGTATGCAGCACTGTAAAGTCAAAAATGTAATCACGCCAAATAGAAAGTACAGAAAATTTTAACTATGACATCACACAAAAGAACAAGTCATATGAATGATTAGAAAACGACGCGATTTGTGTCTGTACATGTAAAACTGTTTTAAAAATTACCTTTATGTGCAATTTTTGAATTAGTAAAATAAATCCAAAAACGTCATACTAAAAATAATGACGCATGCAGTATTACATGGACAGAGAGGCAGCTTAAACCACTTTTAAGCATGACAAAATGTATTTCATAAATAAATGGAGCATATTCCATATATAATTTATTTTATATGCCATGAAATCTTATTTATTATGCTTGTTTTGTCCTAAAACATTTTAGAGAAATAATGTTAATTTCAACCGAATCTCATTTCTTTGATGTTTAAAAAATAAATAAAAAGCAAACTCTAAACAAAGCAGCAATGCTGTTCAGAATCTATTGTGTTCAATTTTATAAATTATATCGAATAAATTTAATTATCTTATGTCCTTGCGAAATTGGAATTTGTTAAATTCGTAAATGTTTTCATATGACACCTTAACAATGCTGTGTAAATATTTAATGTTGTCACTACTCTCGTGATCATCAATTTGGATAGTTTCTTTGTGTATCTATTCATTTTTCATTTTAGCTTGCCTTATAGAAAAAAACTTTTAGAGTCTAGTATTTATCTGTTTGGTTACATGAGAATTCTGTGCATTTCAGTACTCGTTGATTTTTGTGAGTTTAAAAGGCAGCTGACCATACCAAAAAATATTACACCAACGTTATATCATACATGAAAATGAAGTAGTTCTTACAAAAAATTTTAATTGTAATTCTAAACAATAACTAGTTTTGTAGATTTATAAGTATCACTATTCCAATACTCGGCTTGTTACAATGTATTTTGAGTTTACCTAAAGTTTATAGCAAGGGAAAATTTACTGATGTGAAGCTGAATGTTTCTGTTTGTTGAATTATTATTTGAACTCTTTTTTTTGCAATTAATACACTATTTTTTTAGTGACAATAATGGTATAACTATTTTATCATAAATACAATTTGATTAATACCATACCTAATTTTTCTTTGTTTAAGTTCCCGGAGAAGTTTCTAAAGTTAGTGTTACTGAGATTTCATCAAATGGGTTTACGATCAGCTGGAGTAAACCTACCAAACCAAATGGCCATATTTCAGAATACAACGTTAACATTACTGGTAAAACGCTTGAAAGTGATAAGCCAAGAACGATTGAAGTATCCCAATCACCACCAAAGACGGCATACAACGGTTTGAGTCCAGGTTAGTTAATTTTTTAAGAGAGAGGGGTTGTTTTTTAATTTGAAGTCTTACAACATGTATTAGATAGCATTTAATTTAAACAAATGTCACTCTGAAGGAAACTGTTACAACGTAACTATTGCTGCTGTTAATGGCGCTGGTGAAGGAATGAAGAAAACTGTAAAAATTTACACGGCAGAAGAAGGTGTGTTTATAAGATTTTAAGATAGAGCAAATTTGTTTTCCAATTATGTTATTTAAAAAAATGGTTTTTTTAATCCATTTATTATTTGTTTTTATTCTTATCTTACTTGTATCGTTTTTAGTTCCATCGCAGGTTTTTAACCTAACGGCAACCAATACTTCGTCTACGTCAATAGCAGTAACTTGGTTAGCACCGCTGCATCCAAACGGTGTAATACGGCAGTACCGGATCAGTGTCAAGAAAGAAAAGAAAGAGAATAATACACAACAAATAAACTTCTACTGCATAGACTGCCAACGTCCCTGTCCTAAACCTGATTTTAGTAACAAAGTACAATATATATGCCTCATTTTACATTTTCGGAGGTTAATTGATTATTAACATTTGCAAATATGGAGGTTATAAAAAGGAGAAAAAAACAATTTTAAAGCAAATAAGTTTAAGACCCAGATTTCTTTCGTATTTTAAATATTTACAGATTATTAGTATATTCCAAAGATTAAGATATAAACGTTTTCGAAAGAAATGAATTTTTCTGTTGTGAAATCCCTTAAGTTCTTTTTTTGTTAACTAAAATTCTACAACTTTAGTTATTTTAGGCAAAAATTATTTATACAGTTTAGGTATATATATGTAAGTTTGGTTAAACCATTATAAATCTTCAATATATAAATTAAATGGTATTTAGAGGGTATGCAAAGCTCTTCAATGAAAATTATGTGTAAAGGCAATGATATATTTTTAAAACGTTAAATTCAACAATAAATAATATTACTTTATGAAAACATTTGACTTTACTAGTTTTTCACATAAATATTTGTTCAAACTGTGAACGAAAAAATGGTGCATTATGAGATCTAGAGGTAAAAGCTTGTAAAATACAGAACGGACGTTTGTGATAATTATATGTTGTAAGTAATCTAAACTGTTAAGAATTCAAGTTTGCCAAGACCATATGACCTATGGCAAATACAAATGTAATCAGTAATTTAATGGATTAAAAACTGACTTAAACAATTGGAATCAAACACAGTTATATACTTCATGTAACAACAGAATTTGCTCTTCTTTGGGGGGAAATATGCTGTGTCGAATTGTGTTAAAAACTTTAAAATGAAATTACCATTTAACTTATTATATGTTTCGTTAATTTGTTTAAGACATGTTAAAGTAAAATTTTTATTTCACACTCTCTATTAATGGAAAAATATATGTTATCCTTCTCCTTGTTTAAATTGAATAGTGTTCACGCTGGTGATTAATCAAGTTTCTTTATACTCTGAAAAATGCTCATTTCAAGTTGTACCCTTTATCTGATTCGAAAAATTAAATGTACAGTCACATTTTTAATTCATTAAGTATATGTTTATTAATTTTGATAATTTTTTTAAAGGGAGATAACAAGGCTGGCATTCCCAAGCACGACGTAAATATTACTAGAAGTAATAAAACTTTACAGTATGAAATCATCAAGCTCCAAAAATACACCTGGTACATAATAACTGTTCAAGCATTTACAGCAAAAGGAGGAGGAAATGAGACAACAATATCTTTAAGAACATCAGAAGACAGTAAGTGTGATATGTGCTTCTTTTTTTCGCAATAATGCTGAATTGTAGAAGGAAAACGTAAAGTACATTAATATAGATGCAAGTTGTCAGAAAACTTACTTTTATTGGTTTTTACCATACATATAAATATAGAGCCTATATTTTTTGTTTAGACACAAATGTGTGAAACACGTACCAATATATAGATAACGCATATTAAACAAAACATTTGTTTCCAGTTTATCATTCAATTAAATGATTATTTTTAAGCAGTCATGTTATTTATTTGAAAGCTTTCTTTAAATTGTAGAATCATCGCATCCAGGACCACCTGGTAATCTTGATATACAAATATATAATATTTCATTTTTGTACGATAAACCAAATGAAACAAATGGAATAATTACAGACCAGGAGATTGAGTATACATATATGTCATACAATGTGTGTGCTACGAATCAGAACGTTGTAAAACAAAAACAAGTCAAACATTATCCAGTTATTGAAAAAGGGCATCAATTTACCGCTTCATTAGAGGAATTGAAACCATTTTGGAGTTACACCATTAGAGTAAGAGTCTCGACCTCTGCTGGTTTCAGCAATTACAGTGAGAGTACCACCTTTCAAACTCTTCCAACCAGTGAGTGATAAGGATGTGTTAATAGATTTTATTTTTTAAATCAGATTATTTTTTTAAACTTTTCTCAAAAAAAGTCTTAAGTGTTGCAAGTATGATTTAACTATTAAATTTCAATGTAAAGCATAAGTACAGCAGTTTTGTATTATATTTTGTCTACGTGTAAATGCATGTTAAACTAATAAATTGAATTTCATTACTAAGCTCCGGGGGACGTGACAAATATAACAGCTGAAGATATTTCTTCAAGACACATATATTTATCTTGGACTCAACCTTGCCATCCTAATGGAATTATCACCAATTATACAATTAATGTTACAAATTTAAACGAATCGTCAAATGCTGGACACGATATAAGATTCACGAACAACAGCAGAACTAGCTTCAATGTTACCGGTTTACTACCTTATCGATCTTACAAGTTTACCGTTAGAACCCAAGTAGAGGATGTTCCACAGTTAAGTGATCCTCAAAACTCAATATTCCAAACTAGCACGGAAGGTAATCATGTTGATAAAATTTACGATATTTTTACTTGCTACTTGTAATTTGGTTTATTTTTTTTTTGGTAAGCTTGATTCATTGTTTGATTCATTTTTGTTTAGCACCATACCCGCTGGAGAATATCGCAGTTGATATCACCTCCACATCTGTCAATGTATCGTGGACTCCTCCTGAACTAGAAACTGGTCCAACAAATTACATTGTGACAGCAAAAGACAATGAAACAAAAAAAAAGATAGGGTCGTGTACAACTCAAGGTTGAAACATATTGTTATACAAATCAATGAAATAAATTTGATTGGTGAATAATCACGATGGTTTTAATATCACTTTGTTCGCGGTTTTGATTTTTTGGGGGGGTTTTTTCCTGAAATTTTAAACCCATCATAAATTCTCGCATTAGTTTTCAAAAAACACAAATTTTCAAATGTTTATACTCTGATCAATAAATCTTCTTGCAGCTTGAAATTAGAACCATTGCTAAGAGCCTTTTTTTAGAAATTGTGAAATTTCAACATACATGTGGGGAATTAAAACGAATCACAGCAACGGTCATAATGAGTAGCAAACACGGTTTTTGGTTTCCTTTTTTAATGTTTGATGATTTATGTCTCTGTATACATTATTTATGTTTCATATACCCTGGTAAATGATCTGGAATAAAAAAAAAATCATAATGCTATATGATGCAGTGTAAATATTCTGTAGTGTCTGATTGACAGGTTTTCACAATACCTCCTGCAGTATTGATAAGCTGGACGCTTACTGGCCATATTCGTTAGTTTTATATGTGAAGGTTGAAGATTTCCCGGAGAAGAATATAACAACTGATATAAGGACAAAACAAAGCGGTAATGCACTTTCAAATTTTTTTTCTTTTTAAGTACAAATAAACATTCTCTTTTTCATTATTGATAAACTTTTGTTTTCATTTATAATTACAGCTCCTGGTAAAGTTTCGAATTTTACAGTAACACAGGATCCAAATGTAACAGCAAAAACTAACGTTCATATTAAATGGAGTCCGCCGGTCAAGAGAGATCTTAATGGAGTGATACAACAATATTTCATTCAATACTGGTATCTACCAAATGAAAAGACGGTAAAGTTGATTTCTTTTCATTTACCTTCGTTTTAAATAAATTTATATTGTTACATGTAATTGAATTTTATAGTAAGATTTATTTTATTGTTTTATTCATAAATAAACAGTAAAAATTTTAAATCATCAAAACTCAGTCAATGGAATTGAATTCTAAAGGTTATAAGTGAAATATATGTCAATCATTCATATAAATCAGTACAAATATGTATGCAATATAAATTTTGTATTGGTGTCTTATAAAAATTATCTGAAATTGTTTACATGTTGTATAGATATTACCCTTCAACAATGGAACGACTCAAACAAGTGTTAATGTAACAGCAGAGAAGATATACACCTTCCAGGTAAATCTTACCATTATTTTGCAACAACTTTGATTTTAAAAAAAATCAATTATAATAACCTTAAGAAGATAAAACATGGTCAACAATATTTTTTAGATCTTTGCAAGGACGATTTATAATGCTCCAGAGACATCTTTTGTTACTAGGTCGATTACCATAAATCCTGGTGGTAAGTCGTTGCATCATTTCTGTAAAAAATAAATAATTCATATTTTTACCAATATATTCCACAGGCACCTTATGTTATATATTTTTCTCATAATGAATATAAATACCCTGTATCTAATAAAAAAAAACTTGTGTATTATTAGATACAGGGTATATATTTTATTTGGAGAAAAGTATCTAACATCAGGTGCACGTGTCTGTAATATGTACCAATAATCTTTGTGAACTTTTTCTTCTTTTTCTATAGCAGCGAAAATGAGTCTCCTTAATTTATTTTCGTTCTTACTGTCCTATTTTATAGCACCACTCCCTCCTCAAAAACAAAAAGTCCCACTCATCAACAAAGGTCCTCCAGCATCCGACGACCAGACCCAGATCGCAGTTGGCTTCAGTCAGGCAGCTCTTTGTAATAACTCAAACGGCAAAATCAACAAGTGGTATATCATAGTCTCCAAAAAGCCAGGTGTAAAAGGTATAAACAGAGTATTAAACTACATGCTAAAGATGTTAATTGATGGCATATAAGTATGTCTAATCAATATGCATACACATGAACATAAATTAATTTTATTTTTCTTCATTTATATATTTTATTGATAACCTAGTATTTTATAATCGAGACAAAATTAGCTTTGTGCTTTTCTCAATCAGTTTTCAGGGGAACAAAGAATGAATACCTCAAGAAGATTGAGAAAAGATACAAAAAATGGAAGGATGTGTATGAAAAGGACGTGACTGAACCATACATAGCTTCAGATTCATGGATTCCTCACTGTGGACCAGGTGAGAAGTGTTGTTTGTAGATATGTTTATTAATTATGGGGATATCCATGTAGTGTTAGACGCCAACAAAAGAATATCTTTTCATTAAGACCAAATAAAAGTTGCACAATGTAATTTATGACCTGGTTGCCTGATATATAATTTGTTGATGATGAAGGTTCTCGGAGAAAGAGAAGTGCTCCAGTAGAGACCATCAGTTACACCCTGGGATCAGACGGGGATTGTGAGAGCGGGAATAGGAAGTATTGTAACGGGAACCTTGAACCGGGACAAACCTACCGGTGAGTCTTTCTGACGGTCTCTTCATGATGATGTATACTCTTTATATAATTATTGAAAGCAAACCTGAATATTCCTATTTCTCAGTAAGATAAACAAGGACTTCTTTCGTTCTGTCATGCTTTGAATTTCATTTCAATGCATATAGTCGTAAGGGTTTTTTTACTGTTAGAATTCAAATATAAGTCTTCTTATTCGATATGATAAATTCAGACTCTGTAGAAATATATTTGAACGCATTTTTTAAGAGTTCGATATGCTGTGTGCACAGCCGGTGGTTGTCTGGAATCAGAATTCTCCGAGCCATTTCAAACAGGTAAGCAATTCCACCTGACAAGAATGTATTAATGAAAAATGTGGATAATTTTCTATAATATCTTCATAAAAACCACTGTTTTTTTCGTTAGCACCAAACCACGTCCCTGCTATAGCAGGATCATTGACTGCCGTGGTACTTGTCCTCGTCGTTATCATCGTTGTTATCATCATACTAAAAAGGAGAGGAAAGGGGTGAGACATATTGGACGATAACTCTAGCTTTAACATTTTCATTGAATATAAAGAGGGACACTTCTAATGCTATAAACAACCGTGATGCAATTAAAGCTGAATACGTCATTTAAATGTTCATCATATTTTAAAATATTTGTAAAATAAAATAACTGCAATATCCATCATTGAACTATCGTGTTTGTATTTATATGAGTTTTAAAAATAGGAAACACGAGGGATAAATACTTTTATCTACATTTATGAACTGTGCCACATAGATAAGTGATGATGATATATATATGCAGTGTTGCATAATATGTTTAATCGGTAACTGTACCGATAAAATAAAAACCTTAAACCGTTTCCCAATATGGTTAGGTTTGACCATGAGTCAACAACAAGTCTGTTTTCTATTATATTTTCTTTTCCAAAGTCCATTCAAGAGTTTGGATAATGGTGAGGTAGGACAACAAAATGAAGCGTTCAATGGTGTGGAGATGAAGGGAACCTCAAAACCAAAGTAAGAGGTCAATGGTTCTGGAATAATTTTTATTGCATGATGGAAGAACAATGTTTACAGATCAGTGAAGTTGTTTTAACTTATCTTATGGTCCAATGTTGTTCTTCATGATGTTTGCCTTCATTTCAATTTATTTGAGTGAAAAGAGATACAGAAAACGTTCAGATATCTGAGACAAACAGACAGTGCAACTTGTAAAACCATTCAGATTAGTTTAACACAAAAAACTCTGTACTCAAATTTAGTCACGATATTAACAGTTATTCTACAGCAGCTGTAAACTGTATATAGCTATGAATTGATGAGAAATATTATAGTTTGAATATACAGATTATGAAATGCTTTAAAGATCTAGTGTTACAAATGCTTACAAAATTGTGAAAAGCTTGGAAAATATATGTTATTTTCTCTTCAAACTCCAATTTGACAATTATTTTGTAATATTTTTTTAAATAATTGAAATACATACTACTCATGGATTTCAATTGTCTAAGTTTTTCGCTATCCTCTTAATGTCATTAGCGGTAATATCATGTTTTGCAGGGCTGTTAAAATTGCTGACTTTGCAAACTACGTACAGAAACTACACGCGGACAGCAATCTTTTATTTTCAAGCGAATACAAGGTGGTCGTTTATATCAATCATAGACATAAATTACTTCGAATAATTGTTTTATAACATTACGATTATTGATGGTGATGCAGCATATGCATGCTGAAAAAGTGGTCAGGAAGTTACATCCTTGATTTCGTTCTAGCTTCTGAAGGAAACCTGTCCAACCCACACCACCAAGGCTGCTGAGGTTCAGGTAAACAGGATAAAGAACCGATACACCAACATCCTATCGTGTGAGTACCTGTATATTAGGATAGAAGTCCGTCATCTACCTACAATGCGTGTTCTCATCTCTAGATAATCATATATAACCAAATGTTTTCAGCAGATTTACTAAACATATAGCTATTTCAAATTCATTTTTGCATACAAATCACAGAACTGTTAAAATAAACAACTTGAAAATTAGAATTATGACCGTTGTGTGTTGGAGTTAAAAAGGATACTTGGCAGTTCTAAATTTTCACAATTACTTTGCAATAGATGTGATGAATGATTTCATTTTACAGATGACCACAGTAGAGTTAAGCTTCTCCCCACGGAGGATGACGAGGGTTCCGATTATATCAACGCTAACTACATGCCGGTATTTATTCAGTTATTAACCCTAGTACTGCGGCGAGGTAGTCCTATTCTACTAGTTATTAATTCTTAATCATTTTACTGTCAGCTTGATAATGCAGAATTCGGTCTCATCAAATTTCGACAAAAGTAAAAACCGTCAGTTATAAATAGTGGACAAATGAGACGATGACCAAACGTAAACTATTTGTTGGTGTACCATAACACTTAAACAAGTGCGCTTTTAATTTAAGTCTGGCTTTTCCACTTTGCCTTTTGTTTGTTTTAATTATAATAGTGAAGCTGAAATCATAAGCTTGTCTACAATTGATGACCATGGAGTAAATGTATGTACAATGTAGTTCTTGTGCAGTGGACTCATTTATAGTTTGCGCATGAGCATAACATGTAGACACCTTAAACAGAGCTATCCTTTTATTCATCTTGCGTTTCGTGCTTTTTTTCCAAGGGGTATAGTTCGCCAAGGGAATACATTGCTACCCAGGGTCCTTTGCCATTCACACGTGACGACTTCTGGCGGATGATCTGGGAACAGAACGTCAGCATCATTGTCATGCTTACACAGCTAGTGGAAAGAGGAAGGGTAAACAAATCATTGATTGAAATTGAAATTTAACGAATGAAAAAATAGTTTGGTTCAGTCAAGTTTTTTTTTATACCACGAGTTACCTTTTATCACGTCATTTTATCATATCATGATATGTTTCGAATTTATGAATTGTTTATACATGCAAATCAAATCAAAGTTTTAAAATGACATTGTTACCGAATGCAAAACACTTAATTTATATTATTATATTTTAAAGCGGAAGTGCGATATATACTGGCCGGAGGCTGCAAGGGAACCAGTTTACTATGGAGACCTCGTGGTGGAACTGGAGTCTGAGTCTACTTTGCCAGACTACGTGCTCAGAGTGATGTCCATAAAACTGGTGAGTGCATTATAAATAAACTCATTTAATTACAGTAATAGATGACTCGAAAATTATCATTCTAATATTTTACTATAAAGGGAGATCGCGTGAGGAAAGTAAAACAGCTCCATTACTTAAAATGGCCAGATATGGGTTGCCCGGAGACCACCTGGTTGCTCTTAAATTTTGTGGGGGCCACACGTCTGTATTTACCCCACAATGATCCCGGGCCTATTGTTGTTCACTGCAGGTAACATGAGTGTACCCCAAAATGTATTACTATGTTGTACAAGAGCATGGAAGTGTTTGTAATCCATGTACTAGTATATCCTGTAGAATGGTCTGGTTTTTCTTGACTTGTATATCGAGGACTGTACCCTGTGTAATTAATACTGCATGACAAAATATCGGAAGTGCCTTAAGTATTCATATGAAAGCATGTTTTTGCACTGTATATGCCGTATGTATTTGTTGATTGTATCTCTGAATGAAAACGTTTTGTTCAATTTCCTGTAAACCTCTGCAGGGTGATACCAGAAAAACCGTCAAACAATTTGCATACTTGGCATGGCCTGACATGGGTATCCCTGAAACTTCTGAGGCGATGCTTAAGTTTGCAAAGGAAGTGAGGAGTCACCTTCCTCCGCCAGCAACTAGCAAGGGACCAATTGTGGTACACTGCAGGTAATCCAAGCATGCAGCTTCCGCCGCCAACTCTTGTGCGCATGACAAAACATAGATACATGTATTACTCCGCCTTGATGCATTTTACTTATATATTTTTTACTAAAATCCAATCTCCTCTATTTAATGTTTACTTCTTAAGGAGATCTGAATTCTTGTAATTCGTTTCCTATAAGTCCAACGGCATCCAAATAAAGTAGTGTACAGTGTATTTAATAAAGTTTTATAATGTTTTAAAGCCAAAACATTTTGATCAATGATATAGAGATGCAGGTAAAGATATTTTCAGTAAATAAAGTAAATTATTATCTTGCAGAAATTTAAACAACAAATGTGTCAGTGTTAAACGCTACACTGTATATAATAATAAATTATGAATGTACTGTTTTATAAAAGAATTTTAAAATATTTATTGATGTTTTTATCTATTCTCAAAAGTGCGGGGGTGGGACGCACCGGAACTTTTATTGCCGTGGACTATCTGATGCAGCACGTCCGGACCAGTGACGTCATAGACATCTACAGCTACGTGATGAAGATGCGCAATAATCGACCAAATATGGTTCAGACCGAGGTATTAAGGCTATTGTTATCTCAAACGAAAACTGCTACTGTTTATTATAACCATCACTAATGTATCATACTTCTGATGAGAATATATATATATATATATATATATATATATATATATATATATATATATATATATTGTTTGTTTATTTTTTTTGGGGGGGGGGGGGCGGGTGTTTTTGGGGTGGTTTTTTTTTTGGGGGGGGGGGTTTATTTTGTTTTGTTTTTGTTTGTTTGTTTGTGTTTTTTTTCTTTTTTTTTTTTTGCTTTTTTGGGAGGGGGTATTTCCCATTACCACCAGTACGTCTTCACATCTAACATTATCATATTTATAACAGAATTATATTTGTTGTGGGTTTTTTTAAGGACCAGTACGTTTTCATTCATGATTGCATCAAGGACTACGTTAACAAGAATGATGATGACACTGACGATGAAGAGGAGGAAGAAGAAAAGCAGGAGGATCAATGTAATACACAAAACCGAATACTGAAATCTCAATAATTCTCAGAAAATTGAAGGCTTGTTGGAGTCGATTTTTAAATTACTAAGATAATATTTGTAAATCATCTTATTAGAATAACAAATTTTAAAATTTGTTCCACTTCAATACGCTATGCATACAAGAAGACATAAAAGACCACAAAATTTTAAATCTTAATTTTAATTTCCCGTATTATATCATATTAAAAAAATGATAGAATGTGTTAATGCCATCTATATAAAAAAATGAGCAATTAAAACTGAAAAAAGAGAATTATAATATTGCAATTTGCAACTTTTTCTATCCGCTAAAATGATAAAATAAGGTTGACATTACCAATGGTTATGATGTGAATAATGAAATATTGCGTATATTACAAAAGTTTTCTTCTAAATACATTATGCACATTTTTAGTTTAAAAGACTTTATCATAAATTTACCCTAGGTAATTATAAACTAGGTGGCATATCCCTATGGGAATATTAGCAGAAAATCGCAATAAAGACTTTGTCCCTAGCTGTTTTGGTATAATATGAAAAAATAAAACTTAGCATTGAACATCAGAAATCTGCTGCCTTGTTAACAATGTAGCATGTATAAAATGCCCTGTAATATCTATCTTTCAGCTATATACATGAATGTATAATGCAACAGTGGGAATACTAACTATACAACAAGAAAACCGGTGTGACATGCGTTGAATACCAGTGGAGTCAGCTTTTCTGTGTTTAAAGCCAAATGATGCTTTAGAAACATTTTCATATATTTTTATTTTTATTTTAAAAATTTAATTGTTTTTTAAATTGCAACTTGCAATACGTTTGTACTGTTGAATCATATTGTATGGACTCATAATTTGTTTAACGGTATTGCATTTCATTCTTATTCTTTAATTAAATTAAGGAGGCTGGTTGCTCACGAAATAATCCATCAGATCTACCTTAAAAGGTTTATATAATTATTTTATCAGCCGTAAACTTTTATTCAGGGCAAAAAACTTCCTAAAATCTTAGCTTTAAAAGATTTCCTTCCTCTTTTCACAAATTTCTCCTATTAAATGAGATTAGAAGAGTTTAGAAATGACCACGTCATTCCAGCCATCTTAAAAACTGGGACTGTAAAACATTTTTTTTTTCTTTTTTGTATAAATTTGGTGCTTGACAATGATGTTATGTCGTTTTCAATATTTTTTTGTTTAGGAAAATAATTGCTAAGTTTTGTCAAAAAACTTCGCCGATTTACCGAAAAAAAAACACCATCCCAGACATTTATAGCAATAGTTTAAAATTTTATTAATCAGACTTTGTTTTTTTTTCTTCTGTTTTGAATTTCTTTATAAAAATGATTTGTATATAATAGTTCTTGGTTATCATTTTGTCACCAATTAAATAAGTTTCATTTCATTTATGCATGTTTTTTTTTTTTATATTTATTGTATTTTTAATTTTTAATTTATTTAATTAAATGTACGATTTTGCAACCATTAAGCAAAAATATGACTTTTACCCAAACTTTGTTTTAAATTATGATCAAATGACATCCGTGTACATGTTTCATTCGAAGACATGTAAATATCACATATTTTTGTAAAATTGTTAGTATGATACATTAAATATTTATATACATGTAATAATATTTCATATATGAGTTTATTACATTGTGTCTGGCTTTTGAATAAAAGGGTGTCCATTTAATATGTTTTACGAGTCTAAGAGAGAAGGCGGGAGAAATTTACATAGGTTTTGATATGATGCCTATTTAATCAAGCACGTCTTGTATAAATCTGAACAATGTATAGCTAAATAAACTTTATGAAACCCGTTACATGTGACGAATCTCTCTCTCTCTCTCTCTCTCTCTCTCTCTCTCAAACACAATGTGTCTTTCATCAGATACAAACCTCCTCTGAAAATACACGTGGGAATCGCCTCATTAACAACAATCACATTAAGGTTGTTTAACACGCTAAGATGTGCTCTCTCACACGTGGTTAGTGGTCTACTGTTTCCCTTCGACCTATAATCCTCACGTGCATGGTTGTCGACCTATAATCCATCAATTTGTGTCGGAGGTTGTTTAACTGTTTCTGCCATTGTGTTGTTAGAAGTAAAGACACAGATTTTAAAAATCGTGAAAAATTTCGTAACATACATGCTGATTTTTTTATCTCCTTGAATTTGCAGTAGGTGGCTATGTAAAATAAAAGACGAAAAATTCTGACCATGCTGACAGCATGTTTACCAGAATCCTCAGACTTAAAATGTTGATAAGTCTTGTTTTTGAATACCTTTCGATATTTAATCCCCAATGTATTTCCGAAATCTCGAAATTTCTGTGCGTGGAAGGTAGAAGTTTTATTTTTTTTTTTCTTTGCAATACAAGTTAGAGTTACATTTCTTAGGTTCTCTCTCTCTCTCTCTCTCTCTCTCTCTCTCTCTCTCTCTCTCTCTCTCACACACACACACACACATATTGTCCAAATAATTTGTTAAAAAATCTCCAAAGCAAATTGTTTTGTTGATGTTAAAAACCAACATTCAATATTTATTTATCCGCCTTTTAAAAGATTTGACTGTTTCTTATCTATTTACACACTGACTATGATTTGTCTGGAGATTATCTGTGTATGGTTTGTCTCTCTTTTTTTAAGCATTTAGTTTTCACTTTTCTTGGTCTTTTTATTCACGTTTCACAGAATGCCCCAAGAAAAAAGAGACTCCGAATTTTTTCATTTTAGAAAGGGATAGAAAGTGGGAATGTAGTAATATTAAGTATTGTTCAAATATTGTGGTCGATGTACTTTGAAGTGGCAATGAAAATTATTTAAAAAGTAAACACTCTCCATTGTATTCATTAGTTAGCACGCTTTTAGCAATTTCGTGTGAGATTTCACGGTCGGGGATTAGCAAATTTCCGTGGCAGTGTCAGGTGGCATACAATAAAATGATAGATTCGCAGCACCTCCGCGAAAGAGCAATTCTTCTTTAAAACACCTTCAGGTAAAAACAAAACTGTTATTAACACGGACCAACAATATTTACATAAAAGTTCATCTTCAAGACCCGATGAAAAGGGACACCCTGTAGTCCGACTCGACAAAATACATTTATTTTAGGAGGGTAATAAATTTAAATGGTCCATGCGCACACGTCATAAGTTGTAACAGGTATCGGTAATTAGGTCCTGTGACCTCATTTAAATTTTTTTTGCTCCGATTTTGAATAAAGCAGCGCTGTCGGTTTGCAAGATCCCAGACAATCGGGGAACAATCGGTGGTCCTCCCAAATCTCGGCAGTTTGTCGGCCGTGTATATCGTAGTTTAATATCATATATAAACTGTGTGTGAATAAGATAGAACCCCGGTGGGCTGCGGGATATACTATGATATACAGTGATCGGATCATTCACTACCCACTGTGCGACGTGTATGCATATCAGGGGGAATGTTAAATCGCACGCGTCCATTCATACACTTGCTGAAGTTTTTAAATACTTTCTTTTGATCTTTTTGAAAATTTTCTGTCGGAATATTGCGTGCAAGGAGAGAAGAAGCCATTTCCTCTCGTCTACGAAAAGCGTAAGAATTGCGGCTTTCAATTCTTTTTAAATTTTTTAATTAACTTTTCCTGTTAATTGTGGAATTCCGACTGAGAAGAGGCAGGGTTGAGTGTCGAGAGTGGAGAGGCATGCGGCTGGTGTACGCTGGATGCACCGATGCACTCGATGTAAACAAAATCGTGTACAGACTTTCCGGTCAGTAGAGCTGACACTTCAGCGAAGAGAGGGCAACGTCAAATGTTTCATCACTCAATTCACGGAGGAAATATTCAAAATATTCAAGAAACTTGGAAATTTTTTTCTCCTCTACTTGCTCTTTCGCAATAAGTGTGCTTACTTTTCGGATGTGCCGTGTTGTTAATGAGATGCAGGTTAGTTGCGGCGTCTTAAGCTGAGTTAATTTTCATAGCTTCCCTTGAAACATAAAAAACTCGACCTATAGACTCTCATAAAAAAAGAAGAAGGCGCTGATTTTTATGAGAAGCAAGCTCTGTATGACTTATCACATACGTATGATAAGATCCTCTAAGGGTTAATTTCATAGTAAGAAGGATGCAAAGTAAAATGAGCGAAGCGCGAGTTTCTAATTACTAAAGCTCGCGTTACGTTATTTAATAACTTTACGATATAAAAACAAAATGCGTGTGCTTCTGTGAATGAATTATATTTTTTTGGTGGGATATACATACGAAAGATGTATCACTCCAGTGTATAGTGGCACGTGTGGGGAAATTTTAACCGAATTCTAAGAGTGTGTGTGACCACCAGGGAATAGCCAGGATGCACCTTGCCTTGTTGTTATCGTATGCTATCATCCTGTGTAACCTCGGATCCGTAGCCACCGGCCCCCGGTCAAAGAAGCGAGGTAAGTCTGACATTCATCAGGAGGGGGCAGGTTTATTTGATCCCAGAAGTGTGCACGATCATATAAATATTCACTTCTAATAAGTTCATCCACCTTTCGAGTGTTCCGTACATACTTACGGGTCTTTTTATCTTGCGTATTGCTGTGTACCCTAAGTCTCAAGAAGCAAGGTTCTGTGTGCGTTTGCAAACATGGTCTATTTTATTTCACAATATGGACAGTTTGGACAAAGCCTAATCTTTACAACAAGTTTGACCTACACATTTACGTTTCTATACCATCTGTATTGCTTTTACTGTTTAGTTTCTCCTCACCTGGCTCGACTCAATATCAATTCGTTGTTCTTTTGACTGTGTCCAATTTGCTGTCAACTTCAGATTAATGTGGGTCCAGACTTAAAACCTGAGCGCATCAAAATTCCACTCGGTCACGGCAGGGATATTTTTTGAATATCTTATCCATAACAGATAATCCTAGATCTTAACTGTAGGAAGATTGGGGAGGAATGTAAATTCTTTTTTTTTTACATAAAGAAATATTGAAATCAAGTATTTTACTGTCAATAGGCCTTATCTTCTGATCATAAGTCCTGGCTAAAATCACAGATTGCCCCCGTCCTTGGGTGACAGTTATTGTATGGGGAGCTTAAATCTATCTCTGTGCTGAGAATTTTTTACAAAGACCGAGAGCCTGTCATTTTTCTGAGCGAGGTGTGAACACAATAAGTGAACATTCCGTTGTTTGTTTTGAGTGCTTATAACTTGACCTGTCTGTTGGTGCCCCGCTGTATTGTAAATCTTGAGGTGTTCGTCTGTACCTATCGTCTGCTCTCACCTGTCGTCTGGGGCCCCCAAAATGACCACGACTGCACCCTCGCCGTGCAATCTTCCCTGTCGCTACCTGCAACTTTAGAATCAACAGAGCTCGCAATAAATTGAATGCCATCACCCACAACTTGAATCTTAGTCGATTTCTACCATGTTGTTCCTGGCGTACAACTGCTGAGAGTCTGCCAGCTGCCCAGTGGTTGAATTTTTCACCTGAGGTTGGGGTGTCAGACATTTTTTATCTCCTCCTTCCTCCACACCTGGTTCCATTCATCAACGTTGCGGTCCTTTCAGAGTGCGAGCAGTAACATTATTTTTGTTGCAGAGGGAAACATATGTTAAGCGTCAACATTTCAGGCCGTCCAAGGAAGAAAAGAACTTATCATTTATTTTGACCACCAAAAAAAACCCCAATTGTTAAGGGGGGCAATATGTATTCGAAATATTTGAAATCCCATAGTGTAGTTTTGACATTCGCTCATCTTATCTGCAGAAGAAATAGGGTCTGACAGAAAATCGTATCTTGTATCGTAAACTGAATGGGCTAAAAAATTCTAAAGAGATACTTGCAAGATAACAGTGATAGCTAAATACATCATGTTGTAATTTACTACGGAAATAGATGGACGCAGAATGACCACTGCTAACAAGTTAAGGTGTTATAGATAGATTTCTTGTGGTATATTTAGCTGAACAAAATTGGTGAATATCCGGTGTGAATAAGAAGAAACGGTGGAACCTTTTAGCAAGTTGGTTTGGCTCGGGGGAGGGGGGGGGGGTGAACTATGGGTGGTCAAATGATTGACATAAGTATATATATAAGGAAATGAATCTTTAAAAATCTCAAAACTTAAAAAGTATTATCTGATCAGGTGTCAGGGGGGATTCCAAGATATGGGCTATCAACTTCAATTTAATGAACGATGTAATTGGTGACGATTGTAACAAAGACCAAACTGATATATAAAATCAGCAGGTGTCCTAAACGTAACACGCTAATAAAGCGCACACACCCAAGTACAATGCGTACAGTTGTAAACCGCTTGCATTCAGGTGTCACAGAAATCGGCAATAGGGCGCTCGGATCACCGCCTCGCTTAGACAACTGACAGACGACCAAGAGACCGAATTGTCAAATTAATCTCCACTGTGAAAATTAAACAATAATTTGATGTAACGAAACATAAACTTGTGGGAATGTCAACATTTATCTTCATTAGAAATCCTTTGATGGATTTTCTTCAAACATTTCTTTTGGATGAATTTATATTTCTTTGACGATAATGTGGTCCGTGGTTACAATACATTGCTATAGCAACCTTTTTCTTCATTGTAAAGAAATGGTGGCGGCCCCTGTTAGCTTCAACCTATTTAATTTTAGTCTCATCATGTGGTCTTGATACCATGACTGGTTACTCACTGGGTTTATTAACAAGGGCATTCAAGGTCAATTAGTGGAATTTTGCCGGTCGCTGTTGCAGGAACTATTCAATCACGGCTTGGTGGGGAGCGATTTCAAGATTGGTGATAAAATATGATAATTTTATGCAAAACACATTGCAGAGAAACCTGTTGTCGTCGTTAACTAATCTATAGTAGATGCGTAATTTGAATAGAAAATTTTCAATCTGAGAGGGAAGGGTTGAAAGGGTAAGCTCCTGGAAGCCATCTTAGACGCATGCGTCATCTCGATCCTTTTGTATACTGGTCAACTTTTGACGATCAAGTTATTATTGCGATGGATTGTTATGCTGTTAAGATTCCAAAATTGTTCAAACTGACAGCTTTATGAGAAAATTTTGTTAATGAAAAATTGCATCTATATCCTTAAATAGTTGTTAAAAGTTACTATATTTGTCTGGAAAATGTCAGAAAGAAAAAATCGCCGCGAATTTACGACTTATAAAAAGTTCTTTAACTGCTTGTATCAGAAACCCTGAAAACGAATCCGTTAGTAATTTGCCCTTTAAAGATGATATCTTGTATTAAAAGGCCTGTTATGAATATTTCAATCTGCTGATTTTATCTGGAGGGGTAGATTGCATTGTGCTGATATCGGAAGTTAAAAAAGGTCCATTAAATGCTTCATTCATAAAAATAAGAAAGTCTCTTATTTCGTTTGCCTAAACTTATACCTTATGAATCATATTGAAGAAGTAATCTCTTGTGGTTTTGTAAATTTTGGGTGCATTCACCGGTAAAAATCTTAGTGTACCGGAAACACAAGCACAAACGTATGTGCTTTGTTACAAATAGGTAACAAGTGCTCTAAAAATGAGAACCATTAGAACGGCTTAAACGTCAGTGTTTTGCAGATAGAATTTTTGAGAGAGAGAGAGAGAGAGAGAGAGAGAGAGAGAGAGAGAGAGAGAGAGAGAGAGAGAGAGAGAGAGATGCATGTTCTTCACTTAGAGATTTTAGAGAAGTGTCCTCCAGTTCCATTGCATAACGTCCTCCATGTAGTTTCATTCCATAGCGTCTTTTATGGTTATCCGAAAGAAAGTAATGTAATTTCGTCCATCTTTGTTTCGTAGTGGGTTTTTTTACGATAACAGTAGCTATTGTCATGATGATTTTACATAAATTCATAAATCAAAGACATATCAGATTTATTGTAATATGGTATACATAGGAAATTTAGAATATGTATCAAATCTGTCAGCTTTCATTTCAACGTAAACCACCCGTGTCCTGTGTACGTGAGAAAAATCGAAAGATATACAAATGTGTTGCCTTAGTGAAATAGGACCCGGGTTTTAGGAGTTAAATTTTTCCAACCATTTGAGCAGTTTGAAAACAAAATAGCTCGGTACATGACGGTCGCTTACCCTAGGAGAATATAAGTAAATACAGATAAATTGTCTGTCTCAAACAGAAGTTGGCAGACGTTGTACGCTATCATCCTTGCATCGATATCTAAAGAATTTACATAATTCAAAATAAAAAAGCAAACAATTAAAACACAGATAGTTCTACACAAAATATTAAAACACGAATCGTTCTAGTTATACTTTACTAAGGTCTCTCCGTCGAAAACTAGACATTTTAAATTAATTAAGGTCCTTCGTATCTGCAAGACCATTAAAGGATTTGGACCTGGATTATTTCCCGCCGAGATGGTCGTCACGTTGTTACGTTATCGTCTGCTTGGCCCCGGGCCCCCTATATCCTCGCATGTCGTCAAATCGAACACAAAAGGGTCTCCCCGGGTTCACTGCATGCTATTAAAGCTAGTGGTATAAAAAGAAACGATAGTCGGGTTTGAATTGAAGCGATGACATTTAAGTCTTAAGATATTTTTCAATAAATTAAGCAATTTGTCTATCTGGTCAATCTTTCCAACTGATCTTGCTATAGCTCTATTTTTGTATGAATGGGGGAATGCATACTTATAAAATCCGCATAAAATATGGCTACATTTGTATAAACCCTCTGTATCGCAAGTCAAATGTAATCTTAGGAAAATAGTTATTATGACACCTTAATTTAGGAATTGCAGGATTGGTATGGGGACAAAATCTAATCTTGGAATAATCTCTCCGTTAAATATGGCAAAGAATTGGTTTATGGTTTTCTGCTTTTCTCGTCAATAGCTTTGTACTCATGCAGAGTACAGCCGTAATCACAAGTATTACAGGGAAAGGAAACTGTGGAAATACAGTATGGGTACAGAATATTTTTATTAAGGTTGAGAGTAATTTTTTTTTTTTAAAAAACCCACCAAGATCATGTGCATGTAAGCATTTTTCTTTTCTGTTTCTATCAGCATGCACCCGTACCGTGCTAGCTTCTATCCATCTTGCAGTTATACTTCTATTATATATATTCCATAGTACACCTAAAGTTAACTTTGTATGTCCAAACCGCCAAATCCAATTTCCAATGAAAAAGTTATAAAATAGGACAGTAGTATTCAAACTATAGACTGCACATTCAAGAATTCATGAACTTGAAAGTTAACTTTGTGTGTCCAAACCGCCAAACCCAATTTATAATTGTAATAAAAGAGGACACTAGTATTCAAACTATAGACTGCACATACAAGAATTCTTGAACCTGAAATGAAGCAGGCATTGTTTTATCTTCATTTTTATCAACAGTGCTAAGAACTGTCTTCACAGTAAAAAAAAAAAGGCATACCTTTGCAATTTTCTTCTCCAAAGATATTTTGATAAACCTTTTAAGCGTATATAAAGTGCAAAGATTAAAACAGAGCTTCTTTTCGACATGGAGAATTCATGTAAAAAAAAAAATGATGTGTCAGTATCGCTTGCAGTTTTAAGAAATCAATCTTGACAAACATCTAAAATTCATATAATAGGAGGTTTTAACAAAAAAATTAATAGCAAATGTAAACTAAGAAGTGTAAAGTACTCTGTTGAAAAAACAATTCATTTTTCAATTCATGACTCTTTGTGTAAATATAGTTTTTACTCTGTAAGAATCTCAAGTGTCGGAGGATTGCATTCTTTCCTACAGACAAGTGTTTTGTTAATTTTCAGAACAAATAGTTATAAAAACTGTAAAAGAGGGCATTAATATTATGTCTACAATCATTAAAAAATGTTTTGCTTTTTGACAATGTTTGTTCGTGGAATGAGAAGGAAAAAAAATAAATCCGTTGTAAAAAGGACAAAAAGGGGCAATGAAGATAAGTAGAACTAATAAATGACAAATTACGAGCAGATTCTGATATACCGGCCATATCAAATCAAAAGGTGCATGTTTCACCAATGAATTTTATTTAGACGTAACGTTCCTATCGCGAATTTTCCGTGAAGTTGCAGTTAGCCCGGTAGCATGCCAATCGCCTTTCACCCAACTTTCACGAACGTATCTTGCATTTGATATGTATTGTAAACTGTAAATTGTAATGTAAAAGTTCTTAAAATCCATATGGTGAATTCATGGTCGATTTTAAACTTTTAATATAACACATGTATTTTGACAATGGTTACATGTACATGTACTTGCTAAACGACCCCCCCCCCCCCTTTTTTTAGGGCAATATATTAAAAACTTTTCTACTCTCGTGTAACAATGCAAATCATGACAGTAATATGAAACAATATCCATAACTTCAAAACATGCAGGAAAGTCATGATGTTATAAAGCATATATTCATTATTCAAAGACTAAAGAAATAGTTTCTTATCATTGTCAGTAATGATGCAGTCCCCAGGGCACCTGGCATTCATTAGCTAGTTTCTAGTTTGTAAAATTTCGATTATACAAATTGAGATAAGGAAAGGATGCATGTGTAGATAGAATCACGGAGCGAGGATAGTTTTCCAAAATGACATGCCAACAGACTCTAAAATGGCATGTGTGGAAAGAATTTACATCGGGATCGGAATTACCAAATGGAGGCGGCGGGAAAACTTCGAAGCCTATCAAAAGTCGAAAATTAGCATTAACTACATTATGAGAACATTTCGGTTTAATTTACCAAATAGCACTGTGATAGTTGAAGAGCGTTGAAAAAGCTGAAAAAGACCATTGACAGGGTCATCAACATGTTCAGAGTTGTCTGGTTAAAGCATGATCCGATGTGGGATCCATACAAACTTAACGCTTTTTTCTCGTCATGCCTGTACTCAAAAGATTCAAATTGGTAGGTAAATGGTTAAAGTATTATAAGCCGTAGAAACTTTATTGCGAAATTCTTGTCTTAATAAACCTTGAGAAGAGCATGTGCTTGAAATCATGGCTGACAGTTCAAAGGACTGAAGTTATGGGATTATCATATTTCGCTATCACCCTTATCGGCCTATGGTCTCCAGATGGGTGCAAATGTTTGATAAGTGATCAAGCTTGTTAGAAATCGCGAAAGAACTCGAGTGATAATTGCTAGAAAAATATCTGTTGTAACGTTTTCACAGTGGGGATATGTAAAGCAGATCATTTCTGTAGATTTTTATTTGGTACTTATATATTTCAGATAAAGCCTGCATTGTTTTCTAGGGTGGGATTAGATGTGATTGCCTATAATATAATGGCCACTAGACACAACACAGATAAGAAGCATTCCTTGAAATAGTAGCTCGAGATATGTTTTCAATAACTTGAGATCCTTCGTAGAGGTTTGAAAGCAGTAAGAAGCTTTCTTGTTATGCCCTTACCTAAGTGCTTTAAGTAGCTTCTTTATGTGAATTGGAACCCATATAGGGATCAAAGGTTTTCCTAAATTCCAGGTACATGTAGGTTATGAATATCAAGAGATCAGTAGGTCTTTCACGCCCCTTAGAATATTTAGATGCTGGTGGTCTCCTAATGTTATTCATTGCATGGCTCTGTTAGTCAATGATTATTGTATTACCCAGGTCTAGGCAACCTCCGTTTTTGGAGGATAGCTCAATTTCAAGATGGCTGCTGATTTTTACCATATATGGAAAGTCACTTTGCATTGTGGGTGAAATTATCCTCCATTTTTGGAGGATAGCATGGGTATATTTCAAAGGCTTCGTGCATATCTTTAATGAGAAAATGCAAGCACCAGACCATATGGGAATTAAAGTTAAGGGAATAAACTAATGATTGTATGCGGCGATTTGAAATTCTATGTATAGTATTTTCACAATATGCTTTGAAAGTGTGTACTTCCTGTGTTCAGTTTTACAAATGACATAGACTATTTACATGTTTCATTTAATAAAAATCACAAAATAGTGATGTTTATTACTCATTAAAACATTAATGAGTTCATTCACGTTTAGAGACACACAATAGATATCTTGATCTGCTATATTGTACATGTACAAAGTAAATGTTTGCATATACCTTAGGAACTTTGTAGCTCTTATTCTAATTAATTCACATGTTATTAAGTATCATTTAAATTTAATCCCTTCACACAAAAAGACATTGTTAAATTTTATTAATCAAAATGATACCATTTATAGATATCAATTATCCAGAATATTGAAAAAAAAATGTGAGAGTCTTCACATAAGATATTTTTCTTTAAAATCAGCCCTGCAATTATTTAAACTTAAATATTTATTAAATATTATCAATAATTATAATTATTAATAGCTAAATAAGGTGATATTTTTATAGTATAATAATTATATTTTATTCATAGTTAACTCCCTTTGTAAAAACAGAGTTAATTGCCCTTCATCTGAAAAGATCCACCAGGGGGCGCATACATCTATCCTCCAAAAACGGAGGATAAAATCTATCCTCCAAAAACGGAGGTTGCCTAGACCTGTTACCAGTGGGGTGAAATCCACATTGATTTGTCTAAAAGTCTTCTGATGCACAGAAAAAGAAGAATTGGAGAATATTTTACAAAATGTATTTTGCTCTATGCAACTGGCCAATGTAAAATGAAGACAATTAAGGATAGACAAAAATTTGAGTAAAAGATACACATACAAACTGCATGTCATAATGTAAATAGTTTTGTGCTCAGAGTAAATTTTTCTTGCCTGTCGGTTAATGTCTGTTTGATATCACTCATATCAAAACGCTGGGTAAAAACCTGTGATAAATGAATCTCAGACCACAAGGTTTGGTGAAAAACACACAACTCACTGGGTGGGAAAAAAAATCATGTCCCTTCAGTTCAGAAATAATGGAAGTAATGACATTTGAATGATCTGTTGAAACTGTGAACAACATTTCATTTCTCCTATGATGTCAATTACTACTTCAAATCTAACTTGTACACTGTATATATACTTTTGAGGGTGTTTTTTTGTCAGTCTCTTCAATATGATTATATTAACAAAGTTTTTGTGTGGATTAAGAGACAAGCTTGCATAAAGTTAACCAATGTATATGAAACGCGTTGCGCCTCTTTTCTATCTTTTCCATCAGACTTGAAAAGTGTGGTATTAATTATAAGAACTGTTTTTTAGTTCTATGCATGTGGATAAACATCAGAGAAACAAAATAAATATGTGAATTCATTGTTTACAGAGGTTATGTCCAGAATTAGAATAATAAATTTTATACACCTTTTGAAGTACTTACTAGTATGAAAAGGTTGTCACATGTGTATATGTTTTTCTTAATAGAAGATTTTTTTTTATTTCACACAATTGTATGTTGCAAATAATTTAAATCTAAATCCTATAGATGTCTTTTTTCTCTTTTTTTCAGAAGTGGATTTAATATCCACGCTTTATGCCAAAGCAGCAAAGTTACCAGGACTAGAAAAAGTGGAGCCAAAAGGCTACAAAATCACATCTAAGTGGAATCCACGCAATTTACCAAACATTAAGTTTAAAAGATTCTGGAAAAAATATCATGGAAAATTAACGTTTTATTTCTCTGGTCAAATAATTCCACAATCGAAACCTATTCCTATATTTTCCATATATCATAAACGAAAACTATTGCCATATTTTGAAGCATTAGTGGATTTTCAAAAAGGGAAAGTTATAATTCGATATCAGGGAGTGACATCATTCCAGCGGAGTTTTATTTCGTTTGATTCAACAATACAATCGATATCAGGGGCAATAATCCAAATCAAAACCGATGAAGTGAGGATTCAACTTGATTGTCTTCCTTTGAAATCTGTCAAACTCCGGCAAAAAATAGCACCTATTCCACGTTCTTCTAAAATTGCCCTTCAAGATTTCAAGAGTAAAGAGAAAGTCATAGTAAGTACATGCATAAACTTGAAATTTATAATTTACAGACTGAAGTAAGTATAATTTTGATAATTGACAACATTCAAAATTAATGCTCAGAGAAGTCATGATGGATATGTTACACATTTTAATGCCTTATGGGGACCAACGGTCACTATGATTATTTTTTTATTATGTTTTTTTTAAAACTTATTGAGATTACGTTCATATTTTTGTCAAAGAATAAAAGGAATTCTGTAATAGAGTGACAAAGAACTGCGAACGCTAACGCCCGTTTCCCGCCTACATTTTACATCCAAATATTTCGGAATCTCTGTCAGATATTCAAAAACTAAGTTTTCTACTAAAAAGTATAATCAAACCTTAATCAATTTATATCAAAATAAAATTTGTAATCAAATTAATTATATTTAAACAAAAGTTTTGCTAACGCGGGGTCTTAAAAAAATTTCAATTGAAATCGGTCTCTATGAGTGAGGAACATAATTTTAGCGGCCAATATGTGCATAAAAACTTATTTATAACATATTTATGATATATAATAAAGTAAAATTTCATTTTAATTCATATCTGTTAATTATTTTTCGAAAATTTACAAAGCAAAATTCTTTTTTGGAATGCATTTTGGTCTGTAGACATATGTTCCCCCCCTGAAACAACAAATCCTTTGGTAAAAATATGCTAAATAACAATAATTAAATCCCCTCCAAAGGAATTTTTGTTCACGGGGGGAAAGAAGTTTTAAAAAAAAATTCCGTTTTCCGTTATTTTCTATTATGAAATGAGCTCTTTTAACCCAAAATACAAAGTTATCTCTCTTTGTTTGACCAAATCATTTATATTTAATGAAAATATATGTAAATGTTTACATTATAGTATAAAAATAACTTTGATTAGACAACTTTCAAAAAATGACTTTTAGTTAGGCGGCTAGACAATGCTATCGTTCGCAGTCCTTTTAAACATTATTACTGCCCCCATAATCTATTTCAAATTAAACTATAGAAACGAACAATGGGAGTTAAATTTTATTTGAAAATGATTTCAAAAGATAAAATGGTTTTAAATTCTGACTTTAGTCTATTCTCAAATTATAGTCTCCTGGAGCCTGCATGGGCACAATTTGGGGAAAAAAAGTTTTCGATAAGGTAGCTCAATATATCGAACAGCTGATTGACAGCTGATCAAATACATGCATTATTGTATATATGCATGTATATATTTGCTGAAACAATCAGTAATGTTTCAGTGGAACATATGCACAAGTCACTAGATACTATGGTTGGTTTAATGATCTCAGACAAACTCTAACACAAATGACTTGCAGTACCAGCTAGCTTGTAGTTTTCTGGTCCAGTAGAGCTATGAAGTATGTAACCTGGTATTAAGGGATTATACATGATCTTTTTACTGACAGACTTACACAAGTTAATGGTTGTATCCTAATTACACTTTCTGATCATCTGAATTCCAGTGGGTTTTTTATTCTAAGTAGTTCAACCTCTGTGAAATCTCTAATTGGAGTTCAGCATGCTCTACAGAACAGTTGTCTTTATATCCAGTAAAAACCTCTTTGTAGGAAATATAGGCCAACACCAAACGATATATGATGCTACAATGTAGTGCACAATCATCATTCTATACAAGGACATTTTTGCCGGTTTTATTTTTGCCTCATGCTTTGATGAAGGCCCTGGTCAACAGCATGGAAATCATATGAGGCAAATACTGTACATGGTATAAACACTAAATCATATCTAAACTCAATCTTGTTGATGGCGAATTCCAAAACCAAGTTATAACAATTAAGAGTAGTAATTCAACAAAGATAACATGTTCTAAAGAACCCTTGTATTCATTCTAAACATTTTTTTCCAGTTCTTTGATTCTTGGGAGCCTTTTCTAGTAAGTAATGGTTGATACATGTAAACCAGTATTGTGAATAGTTCTCAGATTTCAAAGGCTTTAAATTTTTCTTTATGGTTGTTTTTTGATAACCTCTTTTTACTTCAAGAGGGGTTTGTTTCTTGCCATTCATCCATTATTCATGAAAGTGTTACTGCATTGTTCTCAAACATAATTTTGTCAATTGGTTGCTGACTATGGGGTTTGGAGATTTAGTAACTTGCAATCCTAATGTAGAAATCTAGTTGAGTTGTATTTGGACAGACAAACTGATTGTATAAATGGGGGTCCTTGACAGAGGATTATGGGTCACACCTTTTGAAGTTCTGGTTTAATATCAACAAGATTGGTACACCTGGTTGATGTGCGTGAGCCCGTACTTCAATCCACTCTTAGTACAGGGTCAGATCTGTGCCCTGGCTATTTAATGATCAAATTATAATAACACTTATCTTTGATTACTGAGAGATCAACAGCTCAATGTTTGTTTAAAATTTTGAAGGCGAGTCTAGTCTGACATTTGTTGACCGGCGTGATCTAGTGGGGACCCCTGTGTGGGGTTTTGAAGTATACCTATTACAGACCATGGTCTACAGGATCCCAGAGGTCAAAAGATTGCACTGCTAGCCTTAAAAAAATCATAATACAACCTAGGACTTCTTAATTACTCTATTTCCTTCCTCTCTCTTTGTCTCTCTCTTTCCTTTCCATATTTATCTGTTTGTCTTTCTCTCCTCCCTCTTTCTGTCTTTCTTTCCCCTACTCTATGCCTCATGCTGTCTTTCTCTCTCTTTCTCACACACTCCTCTCTCTCTGCTGTCTCTCTCTATATATGCAGTGCACCAATTTAAAAGATGACAATAAATTGCTTATTAACATGGCATTTATTAAAAACTGAGGTGATATTGAGAGATAAACTATGCAGTTATAACATTGTTGTCAGATGCGCTTGCACTTGCTTATTTGCTGAGGTGGTTTGATTTATATTAAGGAAGTATGGGACTCACGATTTTGAATCTACCGCGCAACTCTTAATGACGTAAACCAATTCGCGGTCGTTAAATCTGTTTGTTCAATTCTAAGGTATTAAACAATAAAATTTATATTGGAAAGGGTTTTATAGGTTTTTTTTAATGATAAAGCGTGAATATAAATGATAATAAGAGTTAATTTAACCCAAAATATTTTTTTACGACATAAATATCGGCTCAGTTTTCGGCAATGCGGAGGAAACGTGGATTTGATTTTGAACGCTGAGAAGACCAATCGCCACAGAAAGGTTGCTAAAGTTCAGAAAAAGGATGGTCTAGTGCGAACGTGGACGCTCTCTTGGGCAGACCAATTACATATTTTGATATTACAGCTGAAAAATTCTCATCAGAGATGGAGGAAGATGACTCGATGCCAGTAAAAGCGATCTGTCCAGGTTTGACTTACATTCATTGATAGAGTAAAAGTATTGGTAATCTCAGCAGGATTAAGTTCGTCGAGACTGAAAGTTTTTGATAGACGTTTTTTTTCAGATTTTCAGTTTCGGCGAATCTTGCTGAGACTAGAGTAAAAGTAAAATTGGTATGGACATCATTGAATTTTTCTTATATAAATGCTATGGCGTTGTAATGCAAAAGCATTGGTATGTAAGATACCTATGCCTATCAAAGTAGGCATCGTACATATTCGTAAGTAAAGCTCCAAGCACCTGAGATGTAATTTCATATTAAAAAAAAATAATTATAATTATTTAAACAAGTTTTTGACAGTATGCCACTATGGTTCATTACACATATCAGAGCACAGTGGAATTCTTTGTCTCTCATTATTAATAGTTAAACTTAATTCTAACATATATCAGAATTTGTATCATGTCGTCACATGTTTCAGATAATCAGATGTTTCCAGTATATAGTCGATTTTAAATGTATGGTTCAAAATGATGTCATACCACACATACGAAATCTCCTGTCGTCTCTATGCATAATATTAGTCAAATTATCTGGTATTCAATTTATATTTATACTCTGTCCCGAGTTTTTGCTTCCACTACTTTTCACTTGATACTTTGATAATCATAAATACCTTTGAGTTTAAACTATGTTCATCCACTATTATAAAAAATGTCCAGATTATATGTTTTGAAACGCCCCCTCTACCTTTTCGGGTTTCAATACACATCCCAAAATAAAAAGTCTGCTGAGATTTTGCATTGCATCAGCCATAAATAAGCCCGTATGATAACGTTGAATAATTGTGCGAGGTGTCTGGAGTACTTCCGAATGGAGAAAAAATGTAAACATTTCCCATTATAAATCTCTGTAAGAAATTTGTTTTTGTTCCTGTGAACTTTTATGAGTGAAAAATGATAATTTGTCAATTGAGATATCTTGGATATTTTCCTTTTTATCGACTTCAACAGCATTTCTTTCACAGGTATCTGTATTTTTATTAAAAATAATCAAAAAGTGATGGAAGCAGTAACTCGGGACAGACTATAAGCTACAAGTTGAAACTGCAAATGATGATGACTTTGATTTTGTATCAGTAATTTCTGATGCTATATATATGAGTGAGGTTAGAAATGATTTAGTTTTGATAGAAATTGTAAACTGACAGCCATTATGTATGGGGTTAAGAGTTAAACTATTGGAAACCCATGATGTCAGGACTCAGGAGATGTATTTTAAAATAGAAAGACAGATTGAACACTTTATGTAATGATATACACTATGGTATACACATTAACTCATAATTTACATATTGACAGCAAAATAAATTTCAAATAGGTGTAAAATAGATGTCAAGTACAATGTCAACCTCAGATGGTGTCTTTTTTTCCGTTAAAACACTTTTACAGTGTCTGGAGTTTTTGTGTGACTTTCAGTCTTTCACAATAATGCTCCCTCAAAAATTACTTTTCACAGCCCCATGCCCTTCTCCATGTTGAAATATTTGCATTTATCTGATTGGAGAACATCTAATTTAAATGTAAAGATTTCAGAAGTCATTGTCTTATATTAACTATTCCTCTCTTAGTAAATATTATTATGTTTGTTAAATCTGAGTTAACCTTAGAGTCTGTTTATGCCTTTATAATATCAAGTACATATGCATATATTTTTTTTACTGATCAACTTCGCAACCAACTGGTGTTCCATTTAAAATTCTCTCATGGTGCAAACATTCCTGATTATGTAACTGAATATTACAGATGTTGACCATGAAGAAATTGTCCAAATGTCTGATTGTGGTTGGAGACAGTGGAGGAGTTTGGTGGAATTAGGGATGGAAGCAGATACGCATTTAAGAGAGCTCGATGGTCGAGGCCATTTTTAGACTGTATTGATCTCCTAATGAAGAAGAGCTATATATAGAAATATGCTGGTTGGCAGAATAGATGGAGAGAGTGAAGTCATGACGGTTTATCAGGTATTTGATAAATTACTAGTACATAAACTACTGGGTAATTTCGTTTGATACAGTGTATCACTGTGATTGGTTTAATTTTCATGGATTTCAAGGGTATACTCTTTCATATCAACAAATTAAAGCCCCCATACAGTAAGGTAAAAGTTAATGTATTATTCCATATATATTTTGACTGAATCCTTAGTCCCAGAGATTATCACTGTGCAATATATTTTTTGTCATTTATTTTATTCTTTTTAATACTCTAAGCATGAGTATGCCAATTGAAAGTCTTTCATTCATTTAAAAAGTTTGTTTATTATATCAGTAAATTCTAAATTATATAATTTTTGAATGCCATGGAAATCGAACTGCATGCAGTTAAATAAACCCTGAATTGTCCGAGGCCTAGTCTTTGTGAACCATAATTGTACATCCTAAGAAATCCTTGTGTTTGAATGTCACAACAGTTTTTAGATATTTCTCTATGTATAAGTATTTAAGTTGATGCTATTTCCCATCTTTCAGGTCATTCATCTGTGATCGGGACATTTTCTGGAAAAATAGAAAACTTTTCAACAAGACCAAAATCCTGTCGCACATGTACTTTGTCTCTCTCAATTCCAAATCAACACCTCCTCCACATGATTGCATTATCAACTGGAACGGGAAGTTCTATGAAGGCCATGGAGAGTGACACGATAGATGAGGTGGTCAAGGATGTGAATGATGGGTCTATTTGTATAAAGACAATAGTTGGTGATGAAGATAGCACAATGATTTCCAAACTTTGGACAAACATTGACACAAATATTGGTAAAACATTGGATGCTTATCATGTGAAGGAAATCTTAAGGAACCATCTATATTGTGAAAAAATAACACACAACTTTAACTTTCAAAGTCATACAGTATCTCAAAAGATGTTTATACTACATCTTTGCCCAAATAAAAAGCAGATGTTGCAAGGATAAGCCAAGGATGTGCTCTTGTCTGCTTCAATATTTATGTTAGATATATAATAAAATTGTTGGTAGCGTTCGTTCTGGAGCGGTAATTGTCAGCTTCATTAGTTATGCTAGATTGGTAATACATGTAACAATGTTGAAAGGGCTTTTGATTTGGGTGCATTATTTGTATAAGTTTGTTGATCTATTACATTGTACATATATATGTGAGGAGTTAAATGTCCAGTATAAACTTGATAAGTATTAAAAAAAATTCATACCATAATATATGGTTGTAACAGTAATGGATGTTGTTCTGCCAAAATAGCTTAAAATTATATTCGGCATTTGTACTGTGCATTTTGTACATGATGTAATGCTGATTTCAACCTTTTTTTATGTTTCAGATTTGAAAAAAATAATTATAAGATACATGTAGCAAATCATAAATTAAATATTTATTTGTTTATACATACTAGAATTATTTTGTTCCTACCTGGTATATTGTTATAAGGTGCAAATGGTTTAAAAATTTGTATTTTAGCAGAGGAATTTCAAGTTAAGCAGAGGAAATTTGGGATTTAAATGAATAATTTTTTACTTTTTTGGTGAATTTTATAAAGTACCAGCATTGTAGTAAAGATATTATTAATTGACTCAATGTTTATTGAACAAAAAGTTGGTATTGATTATTTTATCTACACTAGAATAGTGATCAAGTGAAAATGGCGCGAAATTGTAAAAACAGACCAGAGTAAATTCAGATTGCAATATCTTTTTATCTAAGTCATTGACATATGAGTTTCTACTTTTCCAGTGAAAGCATAACATTTGTATATTTAGTTTAAGTTCAAAAATAAAACTTCCAATTATATCAAAACAGATTTTTTGACCATTTTGCATTGAAGGTCAACACAAAAAGCAACACATTTGAACAATGCAGAGGAAATTCGGTCGCACATTGTATGATACTGAGGAGGCTTACAGAATTTTTTTTTAAATAAATTGTTCTTCTGTCAATGTATTATAAATAGCATATAAGAAAAATAAAATAAAATTACTATAAACGATGTAGCATTGCTTCATTTCTGTTATAAGTGGTGTATTTTGATGAACGGAAGTATTTCCAACAAGAGTATGTTTGGATACCGTTACCATGGAAACAAACATATTAACCTATCAAAAAATTGTTATATTTTGTTAGAAAAAATGCAATGCTATTTGTTGAACCAATTTTTAAAAAATTTTAATTACTTTGGTGTCAGTCCCATACTCCCTTAAGTGCTCATTTTCTGATAAAGATCAAAAGCATGAATTTACAACAATGATTTTTTTAGATGGAATTTTTGTCCCAGGTGTTTAAAGTTTACTTCAAATAACTTATAATCTTGTGAATGACATTTCATCACAATAGGTAATAATACCTTGGAACATTGGGGGCAAATATGTTTCAAGGTGTCGTAATTTTTATCACTTTGATATATTGCCCTCTCTTCTTTACATTGTAAAAAATCTTGCTCAGGTCTTAATTGTAACACAATAACTCAGATTGGTAATGAGATAGCTGTGATAAAAATCTAGAGTAAGTTTTTTCACTCCGGAGAATAAAGCCAGAAAATGGATCAAAAGCCTTAGGTAACCTTATAGGTGTTTACAATCTGTGTGTATTCAGTGTCTCACAATTATTTTATTGAGTCGAAATTATTATCATTAAAAATGATTTATCGTGGTATTGTGACTAGGTTTCATTTCTATGAGTCATTACACACCAAAGTGGAGGGAGCTATTTCATTTTGGGTTCTGATGATAAACTTTATGATGAAAGAATGGAAATAAAGGTACTGTGTCAGGTGTATATTTCACTGGTAGCAGCATCTTATTAACATTTAATGAATTTTCAGCTGGGTTTTTCAGAAATGAATAAAGATATATAAGACTGCCTTTATAGAACTTTAAAGTCCACAAAAAATTGTACGATTAGGGCATTTCTTGAATTAAAATGGTTGCATGACAACGCATAATATGGAATGTGCTTACTCTGTGTTGCAAAATAAAATTCTGAATTTATCTGCACTACATGCAAAGCAAAACATTTTGAGCAGGGGAAAAAAGAAAGAAACAAAAAACTTGATCGAATATCAACAATCACAGAGAAGCATAGTACATAACGTAAAAAGTGAAAATGAAACAGGATGATCCCATTCATTTTGTTTTTTATCAATGAACATAATCTTTATTGCCCATAAAAATGTTGTATTCTTGGAGGCAGTGTAGGGGATTTTTCATGGTTATTTTAGTGACAGGTGCTTCACAAACACACAGCAGTGCATCTTAACAGAGAGCCCTGCGATCATTTGATTATGCATGGAGGTCTATCCCTTTTAATTTTGACTGATGCTGTATCTTTGCTCAGCTGTTTAGATTTATGATGAGTTGATGAAAAAACCAGGTCATATTTATATCTGTGATTTCTCTGATGAAAAGATGCTGATAGGAGCTTTCAGTGCTGTTGCTTGCATGTGGCTCACAACTGCTTTTTCTCTGGAAAACTTAGTCATAATGCGGCTGGTAAAGACTAAAACTGTGCATTAATTTTATAAGTATATATATACGTTGATCTCTCAGAGTCTCTCAGGGAAATGGCCAATCATTGTAAAAATGCTAGATTTTGAGAAGGATCAAGATAACTTCTAAAATATCAACACTGATTATAACTTAGTATATATTTACAACAAATGATATCTCAACCCCATGTTTTTAATTGATAAAATGTTATTTATATCTTTTCATTGGATTTTTTAAAATCTTTTTTATAACTTGTGCCAAAATTACAAGATAATATACACTAGTAGCTGATAAGTCAAATTATTTTAAGGATTTTTTACATCAAGATAATTAGGACCCCCCTCTGCAGGTGCCCTATAGTGATCAGTGTCCATCTGTCTATCCATTCCTCTTTTCTCCCCTTGGCTCAATCTGGCTCATACTTCACCCAGAGTGCCTTTTGGTAAAGGATGTGCATTGACCTTGAACCAAATTTCTAGGTCTCAGGTTAAGGTCATAGCAGAATTATCTGAAAAATCCTCGTCTGGATTATATATTCTCTCCCCTTGGTCCAATCTGACTCATACATGTACTTCACCCACATAGTGCCTATGGTCAAAGGGTGTGCAGTGACCTTGAACGATATTTCTAGGTCAAGGTCATATCAGACCATGCACAAAAAAAATTTCAGAGCCTACTTCCCGTAGCCCTAACTGGCTCATATTTCATATATTAAACAAATCTTTTGGTTAAAGGGTGTGCAGTGACCTTATACTAAGTTTCAGGTTCAAATGTGAAGGACGTACGTAGAAGATCTCATGAAATATGCTTTTATCATATTTTCCATTATTTAAGCTGGGCAATTTGAGATAGTCACCATCTAAATATTAAATAAGGTCTAATTTCATTTGTTAATTGCAAAAATCAATCAAAATCATAAAAAGGCATATGAAGGACGCACTCCCCTTTCCACCGAGCTACATGTTCATAAGCATGAATATATACTACAATATTTTCCTGAGCTAAACCTCTAGTATTTTTCCTGTTTACAGTAATTGAGCAACACTACATTTTGTAGATAAAGTTCAGTATTGCCATCATGCAATTTTATATTGAATTTACTTTGATAAATTATTTTTGTGCATGTTTGGAGCATTACACATACATATATTTTTTGGTGTCAGAGAGGTTTCATATAATAGTATACAACTCTTTTTTCAGGGTTTACTTTTTGAAGCTAAGGTGTACAGTTATATAAACAACATTCCAACTACCTGCTTTAGTAAAGGTAAGAGAGCAGTAAACTGTAGGCTACAGAGAAAAAAGTGCATTATGCAATGGATGTTTTGTAGAATTCTTGACTAGACAATTATGCAATAGTGTGGTAAACTCCAGACAAAAATTTAATCATTTTGTTAAAACAATGGACATGTGTTTCCATGCATGTTCCAGTATAAAGATGAATGACTTATGTCTACAGATATTTGCCCCTTTTACTATGTATTACGTATCCTGATAGCATATCTACAGACACGCTCCTATATTTGAGATGGAGAATATCATTTAAAGAGGGAGGGTCAAGGAGAGTGTAGGGATATGTAGGAAGAGTTCTAGCACATAATATATCTCAAGCATGTGTTCAGTATTAGATGTTTGAACATTTCTATACAAGATGGATGGAATAGAAGGGAGGGGGGTTGGGGTGGGTCAAATATTGTCTATCATCTTGATTTTTGTCTCCTTTACATGTCTTCTAATTATGCAGCAGTAGCAGCTTACCAGAAAGACGACAGTAAAGTTTCCACACGGACAGCGACAGAAGAGTTACGGTCCTTGCAGAGAAGGGTGTCCCAATTAACATCTTTAGTGGACCAACTGCAAGCAGAGGTTATATGCATTCTGTTCATAAGAATATTTGTATACAAGCATATCGCATTGCTAGGACTGAAATTCATAGTCTTGACACATTTCCTTCTGCTAAATCAAACACTTTTCATTTTAGAAACTAATATCAACTGTCAAATTTTTATTTTTAAATTTAAACATCTATTAATAGTTTGGTTTGAAAAAATAATTGTTTGCTTACTGCTTAGTTAGAATTTGGTATACATGTGTAGGTATAATTTAGGAAAGAATGAGATATATATTGTAAATGAATTATAATTTTTGTACTGAAGTTGATCCAGTCATCAAAATAATTTCTCAAATGTTAATTTCAGAACTTAGATTTGAAGGCCAGACTTAATCTACTGGACAGTTGTGTCTGTTACCCACAATGCCTTGTGAATGGTGTGATCTATGCTGATGGCGAATCTTGGCAGAAAGACACTTGCACGTTCTGCACTTGCAGGGTCGGTAAATTTGCATTTTAAATCTGCATGATTAACACTTGCTGTATGAGGCTCCATGAACTTGATTCTAATTAGACTCTGATGGATACCATAAATTTCTAGCAGAGTATAAAGTTGAAACCTTTGATAATTTTTAGGAAGGCCAGGAGGATTGTATAAGGAGAGTGGAGCTGCCTCAGTGTCATGGTAGGTATTAAATTACATTGTCCAGGTCCCTGACATAAAGTTAGAAATTGATGGAACACCTCTCTGTGCTACGACTCTTAGTCATAGGTTGTGACACAATTAATGTGTGAAGGTTTTGGCCCAGTACTTTTAATGAGGTTTTGACAAATTGTTATGTATGAATGAACAATTACTTTAAGTTTAACATAACCTAATTCAAGGTACACCGGCAAATTATCATCGGTCCTTGACTTACAATTATGGTTATACAAGTACATAAGAAAAGATTACTGCCAATACTGGTTTATATAAATTAGAAAAAATTATGAGGTTAATTTTTCAGCCCCATGTGTAACCTCACCATGCCAGAACAATGGATATTGTGTGGATACCCACCCTGACCCCTCTGGCTACCACTGTATGTGTCAGCCCCCTTATGATGGCCCCTTGTGTGAGACTAGGCAGAATCCCTGTGTGTGGCCCCAGGAGCCAGGCCTCTGCAACAATACTGTGGTCAGATATTACTATGACAGATTTGAAGAGGAATGCCAAGCCTTCAACTACACAGGTATTATAATACTACTAAATGCAGTTTGATTCATGTTATATACAAGGGTGATATCAATGCTAGGGCACATAGTGTAATGTGTCATGACCTTGATGCAAGGTGGTTTTGGCAATTTCAAGGTCACATGCTAAAAAGTGAATAACCTAGCTAGCCATGTCTGGACCACCCGTTTCTAATTGAGAAATGTTTACAGTTCCTTCTTTACTCAAGTTTGCCTATTACCTGATGTTGTTTGAAAATCTTTTTTATCCAAAGGTCATTTTGGCATGTTCAAGGTCAATGAGAAAAATGTATCATTCCTGACTTGGTCTTATTTTGTATTTGGATATAATGGGAGGCTGATACCTGACAAAATTGTCTGTGACCTGTGTCATGACCTTTAAACAACGTTAAAGTTTGAGCCATATTGAAAATTTTTGTGTTATCTTAAGATGACAGTTAAAAACTTGTGAGGTATATAGATCTTACATGTACAAATGTTACATTGATCAGCAAAAAAAATTTGATAATTTTGTTCTTTTTAAAAAAACAAAGTTGAATTTTTGCAAAGAAATTACATTTTTATTAATACTTGGACTTGGATGATCTTTTATAAGGCTGTGGTGGAAACGTGAACAACTATGAGAGTTTTGAGGCTTGTCGAGAGGTGGCCATGACAGGGGCATGTTGTTTCCGGCGATTTAAAGCTGATGAGAAGGCTCTGATAACAGGGAACCAGATGAAGGAGTCCAAATGCCAGGTAGGGACCATGCTGATGATGAAGGGCCATGGTTACAATTTGTCGAATCAACCTTGACAACAAGTAGCTATAAGCCTATTACTTTTATGATATTATACTTTTATGATATGTTAAAAACATTACTTCAAGCAGTATTTCAGATGTCACACATAACATATAAGCTGAAGTTTTTTTTAACAATATTCTGAAAACATGTTTCATGCAGTATTTCAGGTGTTTATTAATCATTGCTCTTATTTTTAAAAGCTGTAGCTTTTGATTTATTCAAGAAAAGTTTATAAACAAATAATTGCAATTTCTTACAAGGTATGTAGATCTTGATTTTAAAAACGCTTATTACGCTGTGGAATATTTATAATTTACTGGTACACATGTGTAGGTGTTGTCCCTTAAAGACTGTAAAGCTATTCACAACCGGAAGAGGAAGCATTATACTAAGGAGGTGGTGGCATTCTACCCCAGCCTGAGCTGTGAGGAGGCTGGGTGTATGAATACACAGAGTGGGTGTGTCTATGACGGAACCTCCTACCAGCCAGGGGCCGTTACCTACCAGGGCTGTCAGAAATGTACATGTGAAATTGACGAACGTTGGACTTGTCAGTAAGTTGTATACTCTCCAACTTAAATATGGGAGCTGTAAGTAACAAATTTGATCTTTAATTTTTAAGAATATGTCTTTATGTTGATTTCGAAGATTTTAGAACATAAGTAAAAAAAAAAAAAAAAGATTATGTTTTTTTGATATCAAGTGTCTGTAAGAATTTATTATTTATTGAAAACATGGTTAATACTGGCGCTCTCAATCATTACAGATGTGAGACCATTGGACGGAGGAAAGACATACGTGACATGTCCCAATCTGAGCTATCCCGTTTTCAAACAGCGGTTCAGCAGCTCCGATTTGAAAACAAGCAGTGGGAGAAATTCCGAGACATGTACATGGCTCATGGGATGCATGCCAATGGAGGGCCCTATTTCTTACCGTGGCATAGAGTCTTCCTACGAGAGGTGGAGAAGAAGCTACAGAAGATTGACTGTGGTATCACAATGCCTTACTTTGATTTTACTACAGATGTGGGGAATTTCGCAGAAGCCATTATCTGGCAGCCTAACTATTTTGGTGGAGATGGTTCTGGTTTTAGCCATTGTGTGCCGGATCATAGTTTTGGAACCCCTGGCAGCTGGCAGCCCTGCATCATGAGGAATTTCCACACAACCATTGAACTCCCGACCATGGTAGATCTGGCTTTGGCCCTGTCCAGTGATGACTACACGGAAATGAGCATGAATCTGGAGAGCTATATCAGCTACCTCCACCGCTACATAGGTGGAGACATGGCTACCACTGGGGGGCCCTATGACCCAGTTTTCTTTGCCATTCATTCTTTCGTTGATATGCTATACTGGAGATGGCAGCAAAGAGGCAACAACAAGTTCAAATACCCGGCAGCTTTCGGCAATATTCCCATGGTGCCCTTCAACATTCCACCGAGTAGTGTACTTGACCTTGAGGCTGACCTTTGTGTGACCTATGCCCCACCCTCTTTGGGTCACCCTTGCAACACAAGCACTGGTGGTATTGACACCTCTGGGGCTGATCGAGGAGACACCCCAAGCAGTAAGGTGGCTGTAGTAAACTACCCTGGATATGTCAATGGATTTGACAGGAATGGTTACGATCTTGGTGGATACAAAGAAAATGGTAGAGTAAAACTTCATTGAAATCTTTACTGTTATCTTATACCTATTAAAATTCAGTAGTGTTTTCTTTGCTCAAATTACCTTATTTTGGAGATAAATTTATGCATGTACTTTGATTTTTATATTGAATATCTCTATAACTGGGATATCTTAATTAACTCTGTATTTGCTGCAAGGTTTAATATTCCCATGGTTTGATGTCATGCATTAAAGGTCTAAACAGGGATGGCTTTGACAAAGATGGTTATGATGTGGATGGATACAATCGCTATGGTTACGACAAGGATGGGTACAACAGGTGGGGATTTAACAGAACAGGGTACGATAGGGGAGGGAAGCAGGACATCCACAGGATCTATGACCAGAATGGCTTTGACGACCAGTGTCTGGATATTCAAGGTGAGGTGCCAGTCCTTTAATTTAATAATTGTGCATGTCGGACATTAAATGAACCTTTGAGTCAACAAAACTTTCAAAGCTCTCATGCTTGGCAACAAATCTTTGGTTCTGTAGGGAAGCACTATACATGTATAAATAAGATTGACAAAAGCAAACCTACACCATATCCTTTTTGTCTGCAATTTTCTCATTGTCTTTTAACAAAATTTGTGCATAAATGTAAAAAATAACTTCTGTTTCACAGGTCTGACTAAGTATGGCTTCGATAGGTTCGGGTTCACCCCCGCAGGATTTGACAAGGATGGCTGTAACTTCCTGTATAACGGTCCCTTTGATGTCCTCCACTCCCTGAAGATCTGGGAGCTGTTGTCCCTGCAGGACCGAGGCTTCCTCCTGTCCGTCTACAGACTCTGTCCCTCACTGGACCCAATCCCCCTCAGCTGGAGCAGGCAGTTCTGGGCCCCCAAGTTTAAGGATGTCTCTGGTCAGTTTTACTTAAACGTCTTCTTGCAGTAAATGACTTTATTTTTGAGAGTTTTCTTGGCCAAGCAATTTGACAGCGGAAAAGCTAGTATTTAATGTGTTGCAAATGACTAGTCCAGAACTTATTCCTGACAACTTCTTTTAGACAACCCATCTGAATTTCTTACTGTAATGAGCAGCTGTTTTGCAATGATAATTATCAATGAACAGAGTCTGCTTAGATATTGTGGATATCTCTTTATATGGTTAATACTTGGTGTGAAGTTGTTTGCTAAAAATGTTTATTTTTTATGTCAAAAGTACTTCAATTATTTTTAATTTATATAAACATAGTGTTGCAAAATTGCATATTACCAAGCAAAACTGAAGTTAGAAATTGCACATGAGTTTAGGATGCACCCCATTTACATTCTGATAAAAACAAAAAAAAATTTGCTCTTGATTTTTATCCAGTGATAATTGATACTTCTTCTTAGGTCTAGTTCACAGCATTACACCAGAGACCACTCTCAGCATTCCGTCCTCACGTTTCTGTTTTGAGACCACCCCTTACCTGACTCCATGCACTTGTGAGACATCCATCACCAGCTGTACAGAGAATCCATGTCTCACGGATGTTTGTCCCTCTTACCCAGAAGCCATCTGTCATGTTGACTTTTGCTCAGAGTGCAAGGCGACATGGTACTATAACAACCAAGAGGTGGATTGTCTGGAAGACAGAGGTAAAGGGGCTCTCTGTGAAGAATTTTATAGACTTTTAGAATTTCACTGAAATTTTTTTATTTGAATAGTTTGATAGAAAACACATGAATTTTGAATGTACCGGTACATGTATTTTCCTTCAGTGCATTAAATATATGGATTTGAATTTGCAAATGATAGGTTCATTTAGGTTTGTCTTTTGAGAAGTCTTCCATCTCCTAATTATCTACATTGACTTCTCAATAATTGTTCTGTATAGACTTCTGTGATCCCAATCCTTGCCTGAATGGAGGGACATGCCAGAAGAGCATCTGGCCCACAGAGCCCCAGCTGGTGACCTGCAGGTGCCCCCCGGGGTACGACGGACACCTTTGTCAGTACACCTCTATAGAGGTGTGCAGTCTCCCACTCAGCATAGGTAGGCGACTTCAGAAATCAAACGTTTCTAGATTTACATGTTCATTGTAGAATCATTAATTTCAATCGTTGCTTGTATTAAGAGGAAACTTAACAAACAACGTAAGGGTTTTGATGCTCCAAAATGTCTAGATGGCAGCTTTATAGTTTGTTCAACCATTCTGTCAATTCCTGAAATCTGTTTTTTTAAGGTCAATAAGAAAGTTCAGAACAATTTTTACTCTTTGATAGTTTTTTTCTTAAAAACAGTTTTCTCAAATATGTCGTCGTCTCGTTAATATATTATATCTTGACTCCAGGAAGCTGTAATGACAGAGAGAGTCGATGGTTCTACAACCACCAGACACAGAACTGCGAGTCGTTCATTTACTCGGGGTGCGGAGGGAACGCCAATCACTTCCTGACGGAGGAGGCGTGTCAGTCGCGGTGTGTGATCGGAGCATGCTGCCACAGGAAACCGCTGTTCAAAAGGAGGCTGGTTGGCTACAACCTGGATAACTATGACAGGTAGGCAATGGCAGTATAATTAATACTAATACTTTGTGAACTGATACCGTATATTGGTATAATTGAAACAATTAGTATAGAAAAAGGATGTTCTTCACCATCAGATTATATTTCTTTCTTTTTTATCCTTATTTTGTTAGTATCTATGTTTATTTAAATACATATTTTGACATAAGTATGAAAAAAAGATAATGTATAAATTATTATCATAAGCCATATTCGCTTTCTCCATTTATTAAGGTCTTCTACACACCTTTTGTCCTTTAGTTAGGACTTCAAATTTTCTCTATTAGTGTTTCGTTTCTTGATAAATAGGTATGGCTTTGACAAAGACGGAAACAGTCGAAGAGGTGATACCAGAAACGTCAACAACTCAACTCCATTTGGTTCGGAGAGATTCAACAGCAAAGGCTATGACTGGGAAGGTACAGGAAGACAAATCTGAAAATTCTTTCAATATTTTGAATATAATTGTAAATCATTCTTGAAAAAATGGAGAAATTTAAGGTTGTTGCCATCCATACCTCAAATTTTACTTCTGATTATTATGTGCCACTGTATTGAAAATGAAGAACAAAACTGCTATTTCTGGTCGATATAAAGTGATGTATTCTTTTCAAAGCATTGGTCTTGATCATTGTATCAAATACATGCTAGTCTTTAATTCTTTAATATACTTATTAATAGTAACAGGACTGAATGGTCTTGGCCATTTTTAGGCTACATTAATCTCCTTTTGAAGAAGAACTCCATATAAAAATAAAGGAAAATGCTCAAATTTTAAAGCTAAAATACTTGGGGTTTTTCTTTACTAAATGCAACTCTACAACTCTGAACGCACCTTTTGTTTGGTGATATGAAACGTGCGGATCCAGAAAATTTTTCGGGGGGGGGGGGGGGGGGGCTCCGACGGCTGTTTTAGTGTGCCAGGGGGGTCCTTGGCATATTTTTGGTAATTTTATAATGTAATTTAAGAAATTTGAATTTTACACCGGGGGGGGGGGGGGGTTATAGTAAAAAATATCATGTCACAGTTTGAGGCAGATCTAATTGGTAATTCGTAAATGGTGGCAAATAACATTGCACAGCATATGGTTACAAACAGGATCAGCTTGAATTGTTCATATCTGATTTCTTAGCATTGATTTCTGTTGTTTTACACAGGATATGATGTATTTGGCTATGACAAGGATGGATATGACAGACTAGGATACAACAGTGAAGGATATGACAGGGAGGGCTTCAATATCCAGGGATATAACAGGATAGGGGAGTATGATGGGATCCTGGAGTACAACAAAGAGGGATATAATGTCGAAGGATTCAACAGGTCAGGAAACAATCATCAAATTTTGTTCAATAAGGAAGAACAATTTGTTTCAATTTGTAGAATTTCTATCTTTTTGTTTCATACATATTTCCATACCTGTTAACCCTCCCGCATTGTGCGGGAGACTCCCGCAAAACGGCCTAAAAATCTAAGATCTCCCGCATCCAACCTATCTCCCGCGCGGGAGACAAATTTCTCCCGCAATCGTATTTGTCTTCCCCATACCCCCCCCCCCCCCCCCCCCCCTCCATTCTGAATCTTTACATGCAAATAACCACTGCGGGTTTTTCTCCGATTTTGAGCTAAAAAAGCTGCTGTGTAGCTTGAATATATCAAAATCCATCCAAGTACTGTCTACCGTGATCATAGTATGACATGTTATAGTCCAGTTTACTTTTTACCTTTTTACGATTACTTCCGGTTTTGACTTAAATCAGTTACGTATTTAGTTATGCATAGGCCTTATAAAAAAAATAAGTGAAAGCCTAAATCATCTTGATTATACTCTGTAAAACCAAAGAAAACAATACACAGCCAGTGGTGCACAGGTAAAGCACCCAAGCCACGTGCAGTGAGTCGTGACTAATTCAGTCTGGCCAGCACGGTCGGTAAAAATCAAAGTGAGTTTGGAACACTGAGTGTTTATACAAGCTACCGATAAAAGTGAAGCTCGAGGAAAAAGTGTAAAAGCATTTCACAAGAGTTTTTAAAGTTTATAGTACCGGTAGTATGAATTACAGGGATGCTATAGACATTACATGTACAACAGAGATAATTTTTTAATGATACTTGAGAAATACATGTTGTTTTGTAAATTAAAAATCTATCCTATATATAAGGCAAAAAATGATTTTAATGAATATTATTTACTGGTATTTTCTTAACTGGATTTCACTGCAAATTCAAATTACGCAAAATAAATTTTCTGTACCCTAGATGTCAGCATGCAGTGATGGTTCAATACTGAACAATAAGAAGACTTAATATAAAAAGTGGCACTATTGACTTCTTGCGTTGTACCATGCAAACAAAATAATAGTTTTCTGAACATGTACAGCAACACAAGTTGTAATTGCACACTGGTAGTCATAGAAATAATAAAATTTAAAATGATTGCAAATGCATTACCGTATATACTCGCTTATAAGTCGGTATTTTGGGAGTAGAAATTTGAATAAAAAGCAGGGGTCCGACTTATAGGCGTGACATAAAATCAGATAATTTTTCCACTGAGTAAAACTTAGTTTTTGGGTGCCATTTTGCTACCAACTTTTGACTTGCGATCCCTATACTTGACATTTTTAATTTTTAATTACTAAAAAGATAAACACTTAATAAATAAATTGAAAGTTTCAAATGTATTTCTTAAAATATGAACAAGGTTTATTTGATAGTATTTTTTATTTAAACAGGCAATTATTTATGCCTGAGGTGATAATAGCTGTAGGTATAACTGTACTTAAAACAACACAAGCCAACACTGAGTTTAGGAGGCTAATTACCAACCCTAATCAGTCAGTAGGGGATAAAATCACTGCCATTTTATTTCCAGTAGCATTTAAAATAGTTTTTGAGCTATAATCAAGTTGTAATGAGTGTTTAAAAAATATAATGGCGTCTAAAATCGTAAGTTACAAACTTCAAGAAAGATAACTCCGTTTACAGAAAACTATTAAAAAACATGGCGTCTAAAAGCGATCTAGTGGGATTACAGAACAGCAATTTCTGTTTAATACTTAAAAATTAAACACAAGAATAATTGCTCCTGGTCTGTTTAAAAAAAATAAAGATCGATTTTTAATTATTCATAATTAATTACACATGAGGTGATAATAGCTATATTGGTGACTGTAGGTGGCATGTCACCTAAAACAACACAAGCTAACACACCACTTTTAAAAGGGGCTATACCATCTTAATCAGTCAACGGGGGATCAAAATCACTATCATTTTATTTTCAATAGTATTTTAAACATTTTTATAGCTTACACCAAGTTTTCATCAGTATATCAATAAAAAAAAAAATGGCGTCCAAAATCGAAAGTTATTCATCCAGGATATATGTCTTAATGGAACACAATACTTTAAAAATGCATTGCATCTAGAAATGAAAACAGAGGGGTCAAACACCAATATTTTTTTTATCTAGAATATAGTCATGCATGCTTGATAAAATGTGCTTATTTGATTGGCAATCTGTAGACTGATTATCCAGAAAAAATTACCCGACTTATAAGAGGGTCAATGGCAAAATCTTGAAAATTAACTTGAAAAATGGTAACCGACTTATAGGCGAACAATACTTATAGGCGAGTATATACGGTAATTACAATGGTAAAATAAGGTATCTAACAGTAATTTTAATAATATATTTGCATTTCACGTGAAAAAACGTCGTTTACGCAAAATCTCCCCCTTAGCCAAGTTGGTAAGGGGGAGATTCTCCCACATAGCAGCTTTGAAAGGTTAACAGGTATGTATTTCTGAATTAATTTTCCTTCTTTTTTCTCTCTGATTTATTTAGAGCTGGTATGAATTGCCAAGGCTACAACAGGCGTGGTCTGGATTACTACGGTATGTCAACTGGATACAGCTACAAGTGCAGCCCCATGTCCCTGATCCAGTGTCAGAACCTAGAGCGGAACTCTGACACTGAAGTGGTCCAGTTCCGGCCCGGGAAACAGTGTGCGGAGGTGGGCTGTGGAGAGAAGTGTGGATGTACCTACAGGAATAACACCTATACCTTTGGTCAGGAGTTCCGCATCGGATGCCAGACCTGCACCTGTACCATCCGCGGCTCAGTTACCTGTAGATGCATGAGGTATAACTTCCGTAGGAGGGAAATCCGGGATATGACCAAAGAAGAGCTGGAACTTTATCAGACAGGTAAATTTCAGAATACTATAGATATACCAGAACATGTACCTTTATTTTGTCTTCATTGATTCTTATCATGATGGATAGTTCAAATATTAATATTTGTCATTCTGTTGAATCGGATAGAGGGTGTCAGTTGTTTAATGTCAAAATTGCATATGACTTATTACATAGAAAGTAGCTGGGGAAAAAATTTCTTTATATTCTAGGAATCAAGAGATTGGCAACCAGTACTGGTCATGAACCTTCCTTGTGGTTCCAGTTTGCTGATATGTACCTCAGACACAAACCACAAGCTGTAGGCTCCGACCAATTCCTGCCATGGCACAGAGCTTTCATAAAATACGTGGAACAACATCTGCAGAACATCAACTGTGACATCACCATTCCTTACTACGACTGGACGATTGATGCTGGAGAGCCCCACAAGTCAGTGATTTGGTCTATGGTGGTGTTCGGAGGGAATGGGGAGGGGCAGAATGGGTGTGTCCCCCATCATAGCTTCAAGGACTACTATCCTCCCTCATGGATGCCCTGTCTGAGACGACAGTTCAATAACAGTGTTACATTTCCCGATGCCATTAATGTCCAGCTGGCAGTGAATGATCCTTCTTACACTAACTTTAGGTTACAGATGGAGATGATGCTAGCCTCTGTACAGAGTTACGTCGGAGGACACATGTACTCTGATCTCAGTCCTTATGACCCAGTCTTTATGTCTGTGATAGCTTACATTGACAAGTTGTGGACTCTATGGCAGGAGAAACATCCTGATTGGACGGCAAGCTACCCGGTTGAGCTCCGATACAAACCCATGGACCCTTTCAAACTTTCTCCAGACGATGTGATGTACTCTTCTGTACAGATGTGCGTAGATTATGTCTCTTTGACCTACACGACCCTGTGCAATATCTCTCTGCCTAGGTATGGTTACGATGAGGATGGATATGACAGACATGGGCTGGATAGGGAGGGTTACGACAGAGATGGATTCAATATCGATGGATTTGACAGGAACGGTAACAGAGATATGAGAGGTGTGTTCAGCACCAGTGGATATGACAGAGGTGGATTCAACAGGCAGGGCTTTGATGTCTCCGGATTTGACCGATATGGATTCTACATTGACATGTACAACTTGGATGGCTTTGACAGTAAGGGTTATGACCGCTGGGGCTACGACAGGTACGGATACAACATAAATGGAGTCACTCCGTATGGATTTAACAGAAATGGAACTTGGAATCCAGATGCAGATCAGTCTGTTATCAACAAGTTTGGGTATAATGTCTATGGTTTCAATAAGTATGGCTATGATAGAAATGGGTACGATGTGTTTGGCTTTGATTCTCGAGGTCTGGATAAACACTTCTGTAACAACTTCTACTTGGGTCCTGTTTACATGGTTATCAAACGCTGGGTGGAGTTGGAGCTGGAGAAGCTGGATAAAGGCCCCATCTTGGACATCTATCGTCTCTGCCCCTATGTTACTTTTATGCCTACCTGGATGTACACCGTTAACTGGTTCACTCGTAACAATCAAGTCAATCTGATCAACATACTGGAGAAACAGGCCCGAGCAGACCATCGATTTGAGCCAACATACCTGCCCAGGTCATCCTCTGTCACAGATCTTAACCTGTGGCTACCTGTACCACCTGATCAAAGGTAAACTCTTCTATCAAAGTAGAAGCTGTATTATATTAGAACTTGTTAGGAAGTTGTACAGATTTTAAATTCAACCGATTTTCTTGCTTTTGAATAGTCATTTAAGATACTGATGAAGGTAGTACTCTTTCTTTGTGGTCAGGTTGTGTTTTGTGACCAACTACTTCAGTGGATGTCCTTTTGGACGGTTCCCTGTCACCTGTCGACCAGACCTGTGTAAGGGGAGGAAATGTCCAGGTAAGAATGGTGACACATTCTCTTTTTGCAGCTGTTTTGGCAAAACTTTGTATTGCAAACTTACATGTGAGAAACCAGAATAAATACAGATGGATTACAATAGAATTTATCCTATTTTAGGCATCCCTGATGCAGTCTGCAGAATCAACACCTGTGGGGACTGCTCTATTGAGTGGTACAATGGATTAACAGGGGCACCTGTTGTCTGTTCAGGTAAGTTATTGTGTATTTACTATAATTTATAACATTGAAGCTTTGTTGCTTATTAAGGTGAGTTTATTGTAAATGTACCAAAATAGTTTTCCAGAACAGTTTATCATAATCATAACTCCTAGGTCTTACAGGTTTAGTGATTCTGAAGCGTATCAAAGATTGGCATTTCTTCGAAAGAATGAATTATGATTTTAGTGTAGAAGAAAATATATTAGATGAATATTAAATTGAATCTGAAGTGTAGTCCCATATTTGTTTTGTGGTAAAGGTTGTGTGACAGACGACGGGAGAGAGGAACCAGAGGGCGCCACGTGGAGGAGATCAGAGTGTGACGTCTGCAGTTGTCAGGTATCCTAGCAACTTATCGAAACATCATACTACATGGTTACCAGAATAATAACATTTGTAAAGTGCTAGTCATGTTCTGTGAAATGATTATGATTCATAAGGCCATTGTTCGTAGGTAGTCATAGTTAACTACCAGTGGTTTGTTGGAACTAAATTTTCTTTTTTCCTGAAATTAACAATTATGAGTCCTCTTTTGCCATGGTAACATCAAAGTTTTTGTAGATCTAAATTCATTGGCAAGTTGTATATAAAATATGCATCATGAACAAATTAAGATGATTTGACAGTAAATTGAGTATGAGATAAAAAAAAAAAAAGGTTGATTCCTATAAATACAAATAAGCTTCAGAGTTTCTTTACTGTAGGATGGCATGGTGAGATGCTCCACCACCCTGTGTCCAGCGGTCACTTGTAAAAACCCTGTTCAAATCCCTGGCCAATGCTGTGCCTCCTGTGAAGGTAAATCCTTCGATGAAGGATTTAGTTCATTGCTCATGATATATTATGATTATTTCAAGAATTTTTTATGAATATTACTTCATATTTATCCATTACCTGTTTATTTCACAGATTTTTAAAATTGTATCCTGTTTTGTTAATTTCAGGTGGGTGTCAGTATGAAGGTAGAATCTACGAGCCAGGTGTGACCTTTACCCCTGACTCCGCCCCCTGCAGCGTGTGTGTCTGTAACCGTGGCGACGTGACCTGTAGGCCCCGCCCCTGTAAGGACCTGGGGAAGTGTAAGAGCAGCATGACCTTACCTGGGGATTGTTGTCCCACCTGTATGGACTGTGGGAGGTATGCCAACGCCTCCATGTGGAAACAGGGACCGTGTCAAAAGTGTAGCTGTATTGTACGTGGACCCTTCTGATACTCAATGAGAATTATTGATATAACCTTGAGTTGTGATAGAGATCATTGCTGTGTGAGAACATTATTTTATTATTGTCTTGCTTTTTGCAGAATGGCAATGTGCAGTGCTCCGAGCTACAGTGTGGAATACCAGACTGTACATACCCATATACCCCACCCGGTGAATGCTGTCCCACATGTGTCTGTAAGGGTTTTCTTATCTTAAAGAAAAGATTGACTGTCCTCTCAATAACATACAACAAATGCAATATAATGTTAAACAGTTTTATAGTTTCACCTCTACCCATAAACACAGATGGCCTAATACGACATTACATGCCCACTTTTCTTTCTCAGCCTGTTACTACAACAGGAGGACCTATGAAGATGGAAGTCAGTTTGACCTTGATGCCTGCACCAGATGTTCTTGTCGCCATGGTGATGTACAGTGCAGTAAAACGGCCTGTCCAGCCGTCAGCTGCCCCAACCCAATCACTCCTCCAGGAGAATGTTGTCCAGTATGTACCAGTGGTAAGTGAGGTCTTTCTCTTGAGGGTTTTTAAAGATGTACATTTATTTACCTTTTATGAATGATTGGAACTGCATAGCTCCTTGGTTCTTCAACTCAAATGCAATGTATCTTAAGATCTATTTATAGAGGTGTAACCATTTATCCATCCAAATTACATGTATCTCTTATTAAACTTATCAATGATTTTTTTAGATTGATAGATTTTACAATTCATTACAAGTGATGTAGTACATGTATTACCTAGTTAATATCATTTAATATTGCATGCAAATAAAATTCAAAGCAGTTCACTGTTGTAGGTGTTTGGCCATTAACAGAGCGCGAGGTTGCTAGTTCAAATCCCACTGTAGGCCATTAATATTTGATGTGTCCTTGGACTGAGCACTTATCTGTATTGTAATGGTTTAGTCCACCTGCAATAAGATTGTGTTAAAATGTATGGGAATCAATGATTTTTATCCACTCAGTGCCACAGAAATTAATTACATGTATGCCTTTCAGCAGCTTGATGAAGGATTTACCATTGTAAGACTTGTGTCTAGCTGTGTGACTAGTAGAGAAACACATGTTAAGTGCTGCTGTATTTCAGACTGCGAGTATGACATGCAGACATACAGACACATGGAGTCCTTCCTGGCCAGCTACGACCCCTGTCTCAACTGCTCCTGTACCAACTCCATCGTACGCTGTATCCCCATCATGTGCCCCCACAGAGACTTCCCCTGTAGGAACCCCATCAGGAAGGGGAAGGGATGCTGTGAATTTGTCTGTCCCAGTGAGTAGACTTGTAAACAATCATTTTGTTAGGGCTTTATTATTTCAATAGATATTGAAAGTGCAAATAATAGAATTATTAGATATTTATACCCCCCGCAAACGGTTTAAAAAAAAATAGAGCAGTTGTTATTTAAAGAAAATAGACGGTGAAATAGATTCATCCAATATTTTCTATAATTGGAAAAATACACGCATTATGATTTTTATCTTAGAGGGGGGTATCAATTGTGAGCTTGCTCACAGTACCTCTAGTTGCTTTAGTAATATTCTGGGTTTTATTATTTCTGTCAATAGACTGTGAATATTTTGATGTGCATACAGTAAAATTCTGAGTGTTTTGAATTTTGAGTGAACTTTGAATTTGCATCTAATTATTGAAGTTCCAGTATTGTTTGTTCATTAAGTGAATGTTGAGTGTGGAATTCATTTGATATGAACCATAGAAACATTGCAGAACCTGAACTATGTATATTTAATTCTGGGTTGAATGTTTGACAGGCTGTGTAGATGGAGGGAGGGAGTACTACAATGGGGATACCTGGCCGTCCCCCCGGGACCCCTGCCAGGTGTGCCAGTGCTCCGAGGGCATTGTTACCTGTAAAACCAACAAATCCTGTATGTACAGGTGTACACATGGAGTGATTCCACAGGGGAAGTGCTGCTCCGACTGTAGAGGTAAACATGAAAACAGAATCTTCTTCAAATCTTCTTTAAAGTAATGTTGAAAAAGAACTTTTTGTGGGGACAAAATTTTTTCAGTTTTTGAAATGATTATTTGGAGAAGTAATTTTGCTGTTACTATATCTAATTGCAGACTGTCTGTTCAACGGGCGATTGATCAGTGACGGGCGTCGGTTCCAGGCCCCCGGGGACAGGTGCCAGCAGTGTACCTGTGAGCGGGGTAACGTCAGGTGCCAGAGTTCAGGGCCCTGCCCCTCCCTCACCTGTACGATCACAGAACAGTTGCCTGGAGAGTGCTGCCCGAGGTGTAAAGGTAAAGGCTTATTGATGGCTGATAGATGATGTACAGTAATAAGTAAATGAATTACTGTAAGTCAATTTCTATTTGCGATATTCTTATTCTGCAATTTACAGGAGATAAACTGGTTTGCGATGACTTATTTTTGCAACCAAGATTGAAGATACCTAGAAAATAATATGCCTCTGATTCATAGTGAGAAATATTCACGATGACGAAGCTCTCACAAAGCTCATGAAAATTTTTAGCACACGAATCAAAGTTTGTTTACAGTAAATGAGAGTTGACAGTATACCACAATAAATTCAAACTGTTCATGATTGTAACTGGTAGATGAAGCACTCAATTTTTTGCACTTTGTTTATTTATAATGGTAAAATGTATAACTCTGATAAAATAATGGTAAAAAATTACTACAATTAGAGAGCAGGGATGGAAAGTATTTTTCCATATGTAAGAAATCCCGAGAAGGAAAATCTGTTTTCATCTGTTTATTAGGCGAAAGTCTCTCTAAGAAGATTCATTCAGTAAAGGTTATATTACATGTATGTTTTTGTAGGTATGCAGATGTCATTTTAATTGTAATGAAACCTTCAATTTGTTTATAACAGGATGTTTACACAATGGTCAGCAATATCAGAATGGGGACACAGTATCAGCCAGTTTGTGTGAAAGCTGTGTTTGCAACCAAGGTTTGTTAAATGCTGTTTATTAAGTAAATTTTGTTCAAAGAATGGCTGGTACTGGAAAAAAACTGGAGTTAATATATTTCCATCTTAAATACCAAGCTCATGTATCTTAAAATATTGGTCAATAGAGTTATTTAACAGTAAATAGAAATATTCCAATGATGTGCAATGCAGCTCAGATGAATGAAAAATATGATGTTAAATAAATAATATAAAAAGTACATGTGTGTGAAGTTATCATTGATACATTCAAACATTGTTATCTTGAACTTAATGGGACTGTTTAAAAACTTTGAGGTATCCAAATATTCGAGATATCAAGGGTAAAATAGTTAAAAATTAAGTGGTTGGTACTTTCAAATCACACTGACATATCCATTGTATTCGAGATATGTGTTTGTGATATCGAAGTTCAACTGTATTATGAAATTGCAGTTGATTTACCTTTAATGTGTTTAAGTGTTTTGCTAATGTTTTATGCAGGTGCAGTGGAGTGTAAGGCTATAGGCTGTGGACCTCCACGCTGTGAGCGACCGGTACAGGTGCCTGGGCAATGCTGCCCTGTGTGTCAGGGGTGTGAGTACCGGGGGAGGTCCTACCCTGAGGGACAGAGCTTCTCCAACCCCCAGGATCGTTGTGAACAGTGCATCTGTCAGGTGAGGGAGGCAACACTTTCTCAAACACTAATCTGTTATATTTGTGACTCTCTAAGAAAAAAATGAATATGTGTTCACTGGTATTATTCTTACAAAACATCTTCAGGTACAGAACAAACCTGATAACTAACTTTCATATAGTTTTCAGAAAAAACCCAGATTATATATATGTGCTTACTGATTCAAAATTCTTGATATAAAATTTATCTTTTGCTTATTAGGCCACATAGAATTAATATATTTAGATTCTCATCCTGATTTGCAAAAAATATGTGGCGGGTGGGCAGATTTTATTTATTATACCCCCCGCAAACAAAGTTTTGGGGGATATATAAGAATCACCTTGTCCGTCCGTCCATTTGTCTGTCCGTCCGTCTGTCTGTCTGTGCAATCGTGTCCGGTCCATATCTTTCTTGTGGAGAAACATTGGAAGTTCTTACTTCACACAAAGATTGCTTATGACCTAAGGGTGTGTCATGACCTTGACCCAAGGTCATTCGGGCAAGGGCAAGGTCATTGTTTAAAAAATGCTTAATTCTGTCTGTGTCATTTTCTCTATGTTTTACTATTCGACTTTTAAGATAGTTTATAATTACCTTTTTCTGAAGTTTAGAATAAGCATAGTATGAAGCAGTACTAGTATTTTCTCTATGGTTTACAAGTCAATTTAAGCTGTTCATGGTTACTGTGCAGAATTGTTTAGTGCAGTGAAACAGAAAGCAATTACTTTACTTTTCTCTATGTTGTATAAGTCAATTTTAGTTACTGTGGATTCCTAATTAAGCGCTAGAATAAACATCTTTGTAAAATGGTGAGAAGTGTATATCGCAAATTTTAAAATCTCACTAAATGAAACTATGATAAAAATTTGCCATTCATGATTTAATGTTTTCGCGATTTAATGGAAAACAACTGAATTGCAGAATTAATGACTAGACTTAAATAAGAAATCTACAATAGTCATGGTTATTGTTTTAGAATGGTCGAGTTCAGTGTAACAGGAGGACAGACTTGTGTTCACCCCGCCCCTGCTCCCATCCTGAGACCCTCCCCGGGGATTGCTGTCCAGTGTGTGATGGTTGTCTGTTCATGAGAAGACGGTTCGCTAACGGCCAGAAGTTTGTTCCTGCAGGAGGGGACCCCTGTAAAATCTGTAGATGTATGGTATGGTCAATTTCTTTGTTAATAGAAGGTTGCATGCTTATCATTATGCTTATTAATATGAATAGAGTATTTTGCCTTAACTTCAGTGAGAACTGATTTTTAAAATGCTTAATGAGACACCAATGTCGATGGGCGTGCTTATAGTCTTAAAAGCCAAGTGGTATACCTTGTCAAAACACTGATATGGTATACCAAGACACTGGGTTTAAGTCCTGGTTGAAATTGGTTTAAGAGCTAGAAGAAACTAAATTTTTTACCACCCCTTACATAGTTTTGCCTGTGATTTCATTATTTAATTGCCATTCAATGTATTAACAAAGTGGAAGGAGTAGCTACAAATGCCTAATTTATGATATGGCTTACAGGGTGGTAACGTGACATGTATGTCAATGGGCTGCCCTCCCCTGAAGTGTAAAAATCCGGTCAAGCCCCCAGGGTACTGCTGCGGAGTGTGTCCACTGGACTGTGTGGTCAGAGGCAGGAACTACAGTGAGGGACAGACATTTGCCGACCCCAGGGACAAATGTAATGTCTGTACATGTGCTGTATGTATCTTATGCTAAATTACTTTATTTTTATCCAGTTTTGTTTTATACAATTCACGTAATGATTCGTTGATTCTTTTGTTTAAGATACAAAGTGAATTGTTTTAATGATATATGTTGTCTAATTACAGGATAGCTCCATCACTTGTCAGCCAATGGTGTGTCCAGTTCCTCAGTGTAACAACCCGACCATTCGACCCGGCGAGTGCTGTCCATCGTGTCAGATGTGTAGTCATGGTGACAGACAACTACAAAATGGGGAGAGTTATGTCAACCCCAAAAACCCCTGCCAGCAATGCACTTGTCAGGTATGAGTATATCTAACTCTTATTAACATCATCAAACTGTAATAGTGCACAATTACCTTGGCATAATTGATATAAATATTTTATAAAGAAAGCGGTAAGTTTAGGTCAAAGTAAGTCATTAGTAAAGTTCAGTATCTTCAGTCATAAGGGTAGATACTTTTAGTCTAAAAAAACTTTTAAGGAAACAAAGTATAAACATGATTTGAAATCCTGTTTGGTATCTATCTTTAAAACAAAAAAATCCTGTCGGTATGCGACTGTATTACGCATAGGTTCCGAGACATTTTGAAAATGTAACAATGTTTCGCCGAACCAATGTTAGACAAGACATTTTCAGAGAATAGCAATGGTTCACCAAACCACTCCCATATACACTGGTTCTGTTGACAGAATGGCGTGGTGAGCTGTACCAGTGTACGGTGTCCGGTCCTGAACTGTATTGACCCAGTCTATGAGCTGGGCAAGTGCTGCCCCTCCTGTTCCTCAGACAAGTGTGTCGTGGAGGGGCGGACCTACCGGTCAGGTGACTCCTTCTGTCTGCCCTCTGACCCCTGCCAGGAGTGTCATTGTATAGGGTCAAAGGCAACGTGTGCAAAGAGGGAGTGCCCCGAGACTCGGTGTAGGAATCCAGCCTTCCTGGCTGGCAAATGTTGTCCAGAATGTAAAGGTAGGAATAAATGGTTCAAATTTATGCTCTAGAATTAGGAATTTAAGAATCTGGTTCTGGCCATTTTCAGACTACATTGATCTCCTTAAGAAGAGCTCTGTATGGAGAGAGAAGAAAATAATTTGAATTTATGAAATTGTTTGTCACTGAATAATTGTTTATAGCTTTAAAAAAATCATATGTAAATAATAACTTTTAATTTACGATTTTTTTTCTCTAAATAATTGTAAAAAATTATGGTAGACCTTACGGCTAATTTGTTAACCACCTTGTCTCCTTGAAGAAATTGTTCATTTCGATATTGAATTGAAATTAACTGATATCATTAGTTATTCACATGTGCATTTTATTTGATGTTCATAAATTCTGTAAATTTGTAAAGTGCTGTTTATATGTGTATTTGCAGATTGTAATTACAATGGTCTGATTTACCGAGACAAGGAGGACTTTGTAAATCCGCGGGACAGGTGTCAGACTTGTACCTGTAGGCTTGGTAACGTTGCCTGTAAAGCCACGAACTGTGTCGTCACAAAATGTCAGCACCCTGTCACCAACAGGTGCTGTCCAGAGTGTGATGGCTGCTTCTACAAGAGTCGGACGTATCGCAACGGGGAGAGGTTCCAGGACAGCCGAGACCCCTGTGTGACATGTACCTGTAGAGATGGTGATGTCGCCTGTGTACCTAACCCCTGCCCTGCTGCATCCTGTAAGAACCCTGTGCAGGGCAGGTGCTGTGCGGAGTGTGCAGACTGCATGTATCAGGGGAGGAGACTCAAGGACAATCAGCGGTTCAGGGATAACAACAATCCGTGCAATGAGTGCATCTGTAGACAGGGTAGTGTGGCGTGTACCCCGCTACCCTGCCCGACAGCCACCTGTAGTAACCCCACTCAAGGTAGATGCTGTCCCGAGTGTAGGGATTGTCAGGTGGATGGGAGGGTCATTTCTAACAATCAGATGGTGCCCAGTCCACCCGGATCCTGTCAGGATTGTGTGTGTAGGAATGGGAATACAGAGTGCCGTAAAAAGCGATGTCCGAGAGCTCAGTGCAGTCATCCAGTGAAGAGAGAATGCTGTGAGGTGTGCACCGATTGTGTCCTCAATGGTGTAGAATACAGAAATGGGGAGATGTTTCCTGACAGCAGTGACAGGTGTAGAGAGTGTCAGTGTGTCAATGGAAATGTCCAGTGTCAGCAGAAGGTTTGTCAGGATGTCAGGCGACAGTGTAACAGCCCAGCTGTCACCGACTGCTGCCCAAAGTGTCAGGATTGTCAGTTCAGAAATCAGTTCTATCGGGATGGAGAGAAGTTCCCAGATGTGTCCGATCCCTGTAAAGAGTGTGTCTGTCAGAGAGGAAGTGTCAACTGTGCCCAAAGAACTTGTCCAGCTATTACTTGTTCACATCCAATCAGGGGCCAGTGTTGCCCTCAATGTGGGTCAGACTGTCTGTATAACAATAAGTTGATACGTGACAATCAGTCATTTAAGGAGAGTTGCCGGAACTGTACCTGTAGTGGGGGGACCGTGTCCTGTTCAGGGATCACCTGTCCGAACGTCCAATGCAGCCACCCTGTGTATGACGAGTGTTGTAAGAGGTGTGACAGGTGCTTGTTGGAGGGGAGGATCTATGGAGATGGGGAGCGTTTCCAAGACAGAGACGATCCTTGTTCTGAGTGTGTCTGTCAGGTGGGATTTTATTTTAATAGTATATCTATTTATTAAATGTATAGTGTAGAAGCTATTTCACTTAATATGTACAGTTACTATAACAATCCCGGCTAAAAATGACTCAAATCATTAAGAATACAAAATTACCTTCTTTTAAACTTTCACTATAAATCTGCACACATGCACACACTAAAATAATCCCAATTATATAGTATTTAAATTCAAAAGTACAGCTTTTCTGGCATTGGTATTTATATCAGGGTGGTTCTGTGAGCTGCAGCAAGAAGCCATGCCCCGTCCAGAAATGCTCCCATCCAATCATGAACCAGTGTTGTCCCGAGTGTACCGACTGTTTGTACGAGGGTGTGGTCATCAGACATGGAGAATCCCATCGCAAGGATGCATGTCAAACCTGTTCTTGTAGGGTGGGTATCATTTGATCTGTACTAACGTGTGACTTAACAGTTGTAATAAGTTTTAATTATAAATCTGATCATACAGTAAAACTTGTTAAGTATGCTGTTAACATGTATATTATTACAAATTCTCAGATATAGCAGTTTTGTAGAATTTCCGGCAAAATGTCATTGCGGATTGAAAGATTTCAAATACAACAAAGTAATCCAATTGTCCCTAGTAATTAGCTATAACTAAGTTATACTGTATTTACATTGTTGCTGCTCTTAGTTTTAAGTTATGATATATTCATATTAATATTTAAGATTTTTAACCGGGTTTTCCAACGGAAAAATCCGGTTATTAAAATGGTGAAAATGGCGGGCGGGCGGGCGGCTGCCAAAAGGGTACCCTCATTGTACGGATAACTCCTCCTACAGTTTTCAAGATAGGAAGTTGTTCTTTTGCAGATCAATTGTACATATATCAGAGGTGTGCATATTGCTAGGATTTTAATTTCCGATAATTTATCGAAAAAATACCAGCTTTTGAACTTAGTCATTTTTTGGCAAAATATTGCATATAGGGTACCCTCATTGTACGGATAACTCCTCCTACAGTTTTCAAGATAGGAAGTTGTTCTTTTGCAGATCAATTGTACATATATCAGAGGTGTGCATATTGCTAGGATTTTGATTTCCGATAATTTATCGAAAAAATACCAGCTTTTGAACTTAGTCATTTTTTGGCAAAATATTGCATATAGGGTACCCTCATTGTACGGATAACTCCTCCTACAGTTTTCAAGATAGGAAGTTGTTCTTTTGCAGATCAATTGTACATATATCAGAGGTGTGCATATTGCTAGGATTTTGATTTCCGATAATTTATCGAAAAAATACCAGCTTTTGAACTTAGTCATTTTTTGGCAAAATATTGCATATAGGGTACCCTCATTGTACGGATAACTCCTCCTACAGTTCTCAAGATAGGAAGTTGTTCTTTTGCAGATCAATTGTACATATATCAGAGGTGTGCATATTGCTAGGATTTTGATTTCCGATAATTTATCGAAAAAATACCAGCTTTTGAACTTAGTCATTTTTTTGCAAAATATTGCATATAGGGTACCCTCATTGTACGGATAACTCCTCCTACAGTTCTCAAGATAGGAAGTTGTTCTTTTGCAGATCAAATGTACATATATCAGAGGTGTGCATATTGCTAGGATTTTGATTTCTGATAATTTATCGAAAAAAAACCAGCTTTTGAACTTAGTCATTTTTTGGCAAAATATTGCATATAGGGTACCCTCATTGTACGGATAACTCCTCCTACAGTTCTCAAGATAGGAAGTTGTTCTTTTGCAGATCAATTGTACATATATCAGAGGTGTGCATATTGCTAGGATTTTGATTTCCGATAATTTATCGAAAAAATACCAGCTTTTGAACTTAGTCATTTTTTGGCAAAATATTGCATATAGGGTACCCTCATTGTACGGATAACTCTTCCTACAGTTCTCAAGATAGGAAGTTGTTCTTTTGCAGATTAATTGTACATATATTAGAGGTGTGCATATTGCTAGGATATTGATTTCCGATAATTTATCGAAAAAATACCAGCTTTTGAACTTAGTCATTTTTTGGCAAAATATTGCATATAGGGTACCCTCATTGTACGGATAACTCCTCCTACAGTTCTCAAGATAGGAAGTTGTTCTTTTGCAGATCAAATGTACATATATCAGAGGTGTGCATATTGCTAGGATTTTGATTTCTGATAATTTATCGAAAAAATACCAGCTTTTGAACTTAGTCATTTTTTGGCAAAATATTGCATATAGGGTACCCTCATTGTACGGATAACTCCTCCTACAGTTCTCAAGATAGGAAGTTGTTCTTTTGCAGATCAATAGTACATATATCAGAGGTGTGCATATTGCTAGGATTTTGATTTCCGATAATTTATGAAAAAAATACTAGCTTTTGAACTTAGTCATTTTTTGGCAAAATGTTGCATATACATGTAGGGTACTCCATTTCACTGGATAAGGGTTGACATGGATTATGGATACAGTTTACATAAAAGAAAACCCGGTTTGCTGTCACATTGACAGCTTTTCACTTGTTTTCTAATTAAATAAAAAATATATTTGATATGAATTTTGCTGATTATTAGAAAAAACAATTGTGTAAATGACTCAATTGCATTCCTCTTCTCTGTAGTTTGGATCAGTGGACTGTGTGAAGGTGGAGTGTCCGAGGATCACCTGCTCCTCCCCCTACACCGACACCTGTGGATGTCGGAGGTGTGACCGCTGTTCCCACCAGGGCAACTCCTATGACAATGGAGTGACCTTTCCTGACCCACAGGACAAGTGCCGCCAGTGCCAGTGTTTGGTGAGTTGGTGCCACATCTCAATACAATATTTATATTAAATTTTTGGTATTCAATATTTTGAATGCATCATGAAAGTAATAAGTGATAAGAAATTACTTAATAAATTGTGAGACGAAGTTAGAGGGAGCTTATGCTATACCCCCGGTGTCAGCATATGGACCAAGTAAAAGTTTTTGTTGCAGGTCCTTTATCTAAGTTATTACTTGTCCTATCTTCACTAAACTTGCATGGATGATGCATCTGGACCTATTTATAGACTTGAGAACTTGGATGCTGAATCTTGGCCATGAATTTCAGATGCTGGAGAGGTTAAGGTTTTTGGAGCAGATTACTTCACCAAACTTGCATGGATGAGATTGAATGCTTGAATGCAGAATCTGAGCCATAGGTTTCGCATGCTTGATTAGGTTCTGTTTTTTTGAATGGGTCAGATGTTTAATAGATAATAGTACTATTTCAAACTTGCATAGTTGATTTAACCGTAATATAAATGAATTGCAGAGTTAGTTTCAGATGCAGAGGCTGACTCCATCCTAGTAATTACTGATCCTGACTTAACCTAACTTGTATGGATTTTGTGTCTTATGATACTGATGCACCTGACAGGTTTAAGTGATGAATCTGAGCCATAACTTTTGGATGGTGGATAAGGTTTATAAAATTATAATATTAAACATTATAATATAATATGTTATGATATTGTATTGTATTTTGTGATATGATATTAATCATATAATAAATACTACAGCCTACTCCGGATATATTGAAATTCAGTGGACCATGCAAATTATTTCAATCTATCCGTATTTCATTATAAGCGAAATTGACTGACGTGAAGCCGCATTTTTGAGAGTTCAATCCCGATGTAAGCATAGAAAACCAAACCCGAACAAATTATTTGGTACTTTTTTATTATACCCCCGCTCCGAAGGAGAGGGGGTATACTGTTTTACCCTTGTGTGTCTGTCTGTCTGTCGGTCCGTCCGTCTGTCTGTCTGTCTGTCCGTAACAAAAATTTATGTCGCATTTATCTTAGCAACTAATTATCGCAAATGCTTGAAATTTTTACACAGTGTTTGTATAGGCATGCCATATCGTGGGAAATATTTTTGTACCAATCGGACGTCAACTTCCTGTTAAATGACAACTTTGTTTATTTTTAGCAAAAATTTTCAAACAAATTTCCATCAAAGATTTCTCAGCAACTATTTATCGCAGATGGTTGAAATTTTAACACACTATTTGTTTTGGCATGCCATATTGTGGGATATATTTTTGTATCAATCGGACGTCAACTTCCTGTTAAATGACAACTTTGCTTATTTTTTAACCAAAATTTTCAAACAAATTTTTTTCAAAGATTTCTCAGCAACTGTTTATCGCAGATGCTTGAAATTTTCACACAGTTTTTGTTTTGGCATGCCATATTGTGGGATATATTTTTGTATCAATCGGACATCAACTTCCTGTTAAATAATGACTTTGTTTATTTTTAGCCAAAATTTTCAAACAAATTTTCGTCAAAAGATTTCTCAGCAGCTATTTATCGCAGATGCTTGAAATTTTTACACAGTGTTTGTTAAGGCATGCCATATCATGGGATATATTTTTGTACCAATCGGACGTCAACTTCCTGTTAAATGACAACTTTGCTTATTTTAGCCAAAATTTTCAAACAAATTTTCCTCAAAGGTTTCTCAGTAGCTATATCTCGCAGATGCTTGAAATTTTAACACACTTTTTGTTTAGGCATGCCATATTGTGGGATATATTTCTGTACCAATCGGATGCCAGCTTTCTGTTAAATGTCGACTTTGCTTATTTTGCATATTCACATCAGAGCAGGGGTATCACTAGTGAGCATTGGCTCACAGATATCTTGTTTATTACAGTAAACATATTAAATGGAATATTAGTCCTTGAAAGTCTGATTAAAATCATATCCATCGTAAGTTTTGTAAGTTTCAATTTGTTACTATCTTAAACCTCGTCATAATCTCGGTCGCATACTTTAACGTTTTAGAGAAAAATCATCAGACTCAAACTTCAAATACTGCTGAATGCTGCTTGTATATCATCATAAGTGTACTTGCGATAATCTCAAAATCTTTAAATATTTCGTAATTAGGCCTTTTCCTTTTATCAATAACTAGTTCGTATTTAGTGCCCGAAGATAAGTTTTTTCTTTTCCGTGGGGTTTCCATATTACGTCAGTCTAGCCTCAATACATTCGTATACGTTACAAAAAAATCATGAATAATTTTTACTATTTAAAAGAAGTATAAAAACACATATGATGAGAACTTATCAATTCACACCTTTGTATATCAACCGGTCAGTCTGGCATAATTACTGGCACCAACGACAGCCGCCAGGGAGTACTTCAATATATCTGTTTTAAAAACACGTATGGGGACCGATCAGTGGCATCAATATAAGAAATCAATGCAAAGAAAATGAGAGGCAAAACCTGGGGATTTATTTCTATTTCTATTAAAAATAATCGGAATTTCAAAATAAGCGTATTCAATATAAGTGGAGTAAGCTGTATATTGTATCCTATGTTACGGTAGTGTATTATGTGATCAATTACAATAATGTATTACATGATACAATGTCATTTCATATGGCACAAAACAATTTTTTATATATAATATCATGATCATGTGCATATTATATCATTATATAAATAGTGCCTGTCTGGGAGAGTAACATTAACACCCCAAGAAAACCATTGTCAACTGACGTAATTTCAACTGTTATTGTATTTTATAGAATGTCTTAGTTTGAGAGAAAATTTCACTGCTTTTATATATAAATGATGTGAACTCTACAGCAAACCGTATTGGCATAATTTATGTACATGTAAATTTTGTTGTGTTTCCCATTGCTAAGTGTGTTTCTTATGCTTAGGGTATTAAAAAGGATTATCAACTGTGTCTAAACCAATCAAATTTCTGTATGTAACGTAAAATATATAACATTATTTATTACAGTATTTTAGTATGCCCCCCCCCCCTTCGAATAAGGGAGGGCATATTGCTTTGCTGCTGTCTGTCGGTCGGTCCACCAACAGTTTCCGTTCATTTTCTTCAGAGGATGAACATATTGGAATGAAATTTAGTAAACAGGTTTATCGTGATAATATCTAGGTGAGGTTCATTATTGGGTACGATTGAGCAATTTTCGGCAGAGTTATGGCCCTTGGACGTAGAAAAATTCCAGTTATTTGCAGTTTCTGCTCATTTTCTTAGCAGAGGATGAACATATTGAAAAATTGGTATACAGTTTTATCATAATAATATCTAGGTCAAGTTCGATATTGGGTATAATAGAGCAATTTTTGACAGAGTTATGGCCCTTGGACGTAGAAAAATTCCAGTTATTTGCACTTTCCGCTCATTTTCTTCACAGAGGATGAACATTTTACGTTCATTTCCTTTGTGGATGTTTCCAAGGGAGGGGGGCATAAGTGTTTTACAAACATCTCTTGTTGTTTTTTATGATACAAAAAAATTCAGATAACCTTAACAGCTAGATTGATATTTCTATCTCAAATGTTGATAGATAAAATGTAAAGAATACAAGCACATTACATGTGAAGGGATACACAAACTCAATATTATTCAGGTAACTTTTACAGCTTGACTGGTATTTCTTTTTTATTCTGAAATGTTGATAAAGAAAATGTAATTTCCAGCCCAGTAAGTGCTAGTATTTTCTATATCATTCTGAAATGTTGATAGAGAATAGTGATTCCAAGCACAGGTAAGTGCTAATTGTCCAAGCACACCAGCACATTACATGTGAAGGGATACACAAATTCCATAAATTTGGATAGCCTTATTAGCTGGACTAGCATTTGTAGTTGATTCTGGAATGTTGATAGAGAAAATGTGATTCCCAGCACAGGTAAGTGCTAGTTGTCAAAGCACACCAGTACATTACATGTGAAGGGATACACAAATTCATTGAATTCAGATAACTTTTACAATTTGACTGGCATTTTAGTTGATTCTGAAATGTTGATAAAGAAAATGTGATTCCCAGCACAGGTACCAGTAACTGCTAGTTGTCAAAGCACACCAGCACATTACATGTGAAGGGATACACAAATTCAATAAATTCAGATAGCCTTATTAGGTGGACTAGCATTTGTAGTTTATTCTGAAATGTTGATAGAGAAAATGTGATTCCCAGCACAGGTAAGTGCTAGTTGTCTAAGCACACCAGCACATTACATGTGAAGGGATACACAAATTCCATAAATTTGGATAGCCTTATTAGGTGGACTAGCATTTGTATTTGAATCTGAAATGTTGATAGAGAAAATGTGATTCCCAGCACAGGTAAGTGCTAGTTTTCAATGAACACTAGCACATTACAAGTGAAGGGATACACAAATTCATTGAATTCAGATAACCTTTACAATTTGACTGGCATTTGTAGTTGATTCTGAAATGTTGATAAAGAAAATGTGCTTCCAAGCACAGCTAAGTGCTAGTTGTCTAAGCACACCAGCACATTAAATGTGAAGGGATACACAAATTCAATAAATTCATATAGCCTTATTAGGTGGACTAGCATTTGTAGTTGATTTTGAAATGTTGATAGAGAAAATGTGATTCCCAGCACAGGTAAGTGCTAGTTGTCTAAGCACACAAGCACATTACATGTGAAGGGATACACAAATTTCTTTGAATTCAGATAACCTTTACAATTTGACTGGCAGTTTAGTTGATTCTGAAATGTTGAAAGAAAATATGTGATTCCCAGCACAGGTAAGTGCTAGTTGTCAAAGCACACCAGCACATTACACGTGAAGGGATACACAAATTCAATGAATTCAGATAACCTTAACAGCTGGACTAGCATTTGTGGTTGATTCTGGAATGTTGATATAGAAAATGTGATTCCCAGCACAGGTAAGTGCTAGTTGTCAAAGCACACCAGCACATTACAAGTGAAGGGATACACAAATTCAATAAATCCAAATAGCCTTATTAGCTGGACTAGCATTTGTAGTTGATTCTGAAATGTTGATAGAGAAAATGTGATTCCCAGCACAGGTAAGTGCTAGTTGTCAAAGCACACCAGCACATTACATGTGAAGGGATACACAAATTTAATAAATTCAATTAACATCAACGGCTGAACAGGCATTTCTTGTTGTTTCTGAAATGTTGATAGAGAAAATGTGATTCCCAGCACAAGTAAGTGCTAGTTGTCAAAGCACACCAGCACATTACAAGTGAAGGGATACAAAATTCAATAAATCCGATAGCCTTATTAGCTAGACTAGTATTTGTAGTTGATTCTGAAATGTTGATAGAGAAATTGTGATTCCCAGCACAGGTAAGTGCTAGTTTCAATGCACACCAGCACTTTACAAGTGAAAGGATACACAAATTCAATAAATTCAGATAACCTTAACATCTGGACTGGTATATATAGTTGATTCTGAGATGTTGATATAGAAAATGTGATTCCCAGCACAGGTAAGTGCTAGTTGTCCAAGCACACCAGCACATTACATGTGAAGGGATACACAAATTTAATAAATTCAATTAACATCAACGGCTGAACAGGCATTTGTAGTTGATTCTGAAATGTTGATATAGAAAATGTGATTCCCAGCACAGGTAAGTGCTAGTTGTCAAAGCACACCAGCACATTACATGTGAAGGGATACACAAATTTAATAAATTCAATTAACATCAACGGCTGAACAGGCATTTCTTGTTGTTTCTGAAATGTTGATAGAGAAAATGTGATTCCCAGCACAGGTAAGTGCTAGTTGTCAAAGCACACCAGCACATTACATGTGAAGGGATACACAAATTCAATGAATTCAGATAACCTTAACAGCTGGACTAGCATTTTACTTGATTCTAAAATGTTGATAGAGAAAATGTGATTCCCAGCACAGGTAAGTGCTAGTTGTCTAAGCACACCAGCACATTACACGTGAAGGGATACACAAATTCAATAAATTCAGATAGCCTTATTAGCTAGACTAGTATTTGTAGTTGATTCTGAAATGTTGATAGAAAATGTGATTCCCAGCACAGGTAAGTGCTAGTTTTCAATGCACACCAGCACATTACATGTGAAGGGATACACAAATTCAATAAATCCGGATAGCGTTATTAGCTGGACTAGCATTTGAAATTGATTCTGAAATGTTGATAGAGAAAATGTGATTCCCAGCACAGGTAAGTGCTAGTTTTCAATGCACACCAGCACATTACATGTGAAGGGATACACAAATTCAATAAATCTGGATATCCTTATTAGCTGGACTAGCATTTGTAATTGATTCTGAAATGTTGATAGAGAAAAAAATGTGATTCCCAGCACAGGTAAGTGCTAGTTTTCAATGCACACCAGCACATTACAAGTGAAGGGATACACAAATTCATTGAATTCAGATAACCTTAACATCTGGACTGTTATTTTTAGTTGATTCTGAAATGTTGATAGAGAAAATGTGATTCCAAGCACAGGTAAGTGCTAGTTGTCAAAGCACACCAGCACATTACATGTGAAGGGATACACAAATTCATTGAATTCAGAAAACCTTTACAATTTGACTGGCATTTTACTTGATTCTAAAATGTTGATAGAGAAAATGTGATTCCCAGCACAGGTAAGTGCTAGTTGTCAAAGCACACCAGCACATTACACGTGAAGGGATACACAAATTCAATGAATTCAGATAACCTTAACAGCTGGACTAGCATTTGTGGTTGATTCTGGAATGTTGATATAGAAAATGTGATTCCCAGCACAGGTAAGTGCTAGTTGTCAAAGCACACCAGCACATTACAAGTGAAGGGATACACAAATTCAATAAATCCAAATAGCCTTATTAGCTGGACTAGCATTTGTAGTTGATTCTGGAATGTTGATAGAGAAAATGTGATTCCCAGCACAGGTAAGTGCTAGTTGTCCAAGCACACCAGCACATTACATGTGAAGGGATACTCAAATTCAATAAATTCAGATAGCCTTATTAGCTAGACTAGCATACGAGTTGATTCTGAAATGTTGATAGAAAATGTGATTCCCAGCACAGGTAAGTGCTAGTTGTCAAAGCACACCAGCACATTACACGTGAAGGGATACACAAATTCAATGAATTCAGATAACCTTAACAGCTGGACTAGCATTTGTGGTTGATTCTTGAATGTTGATAGAGAAAATGTGATTCCCAGCACAGGTAAGTGCTAGTTTTCAATGCACACCAGCACATTACATGTGAAGGGATACACAAATTCAATAAATCTGGATATCCTTATTAGCTGGACTAGCATTTGTAATTGATTCTGAAATGTAGATAGAGAAAAAAATGTGATTCCCAGCACAGGTAAGTGCTAGTTTTCAATGCACACCAGCACATTACAAGTGAAGGGATACACAAATTCAATGAATTCAGATAACCTTAACCTCTGGACTGTTATTTTTAGATGATTCTGAAATGTTGATAGAGAAAATATGATTCCCAGCACAGGTAAGTGCTAGTTGTCTAAGCACACCAGCACATTACATGTGAAGGGATACACAAATTCATTGAATTTAGAAAACCTTTACAATTTGACTGGCATTTTACTTGATTCTAAAATGTTGATAGAGAAAATGTGATTCCCAGCACAGGTAAGTGCTAGTTGTCAAAGCACACCAGCACATTACACGTGAAGGGATACACAAATTCAATGAATTCAGATAACCTTAACAGCTGGACTAGCATTTGTGGTTGATTCTGGAATGTTGATATAGAAAATGTGATTCCCAGCACAGGTAAGTGCTAGTTGTCAAAGCACACCAGCACATTACAAGTGAAGGGATACACAAATTCAATGAATCCAAATAGCCTTATTAGCTGGACTAGCATTTGTAGTTGATTCTGGAATGTTGATAGAGAAAATGTGATTCCCAGCACAGGTAAGTGCTAGTTGTCAAAGCACACCAGCACATTACATGTGAAGGGATACACAAATTCAATAAATTCAATTAACCTCAACAGCTGAACTGGCATTTCTTGTTGTTTCTGAAATGTTGATTGAGAAAATGTGATTCCCAGCACAGGTAAGTGCTAGTTTTCAATGCACACCAGCACATTACAAGTGAAGGGATACACAAATTCAATAAAACCAAATAGCCTTATTAGCTGGACTAGCATATGTTATTGATTCTGAAATGTTGATAGAGAAAATGTGATTCCCAGCACAGGTAAGTGCTTGTTTTCAAAGCACACCAGCACATTACATGTGAAGGGATACACAAATTCAATAAATCCAAATAGCCTTATTAGTTGGACTAGCATTTGAAATTGATTCTGAAATGTTGATAGAGAAAATGTGATTCCCAGCACAGGTAAGTGCTAGTTTTCAATGCACACCAGCACATTACATGTGAAGGGATACACAAATTCAATAAATCCGGATAGCCTTATTAGCTGGACTAGCATTTGAAATTGATTCTGAAATGTTGATAGAGAAAATGTGATTCCCAGCACAGGTAAGTGCTAGTTTTCAATGCACACCAGCACATTACATGTGAAGGGATACACAAATTCAATAAATCTGGATAGCCTTATTAGCTGGACTAGCATTTGTAATTGATTCTGAAATGTTGATAGAGAAAAAAATGTGATTCCCAGCACAGGTAAGTGCTAGTTTTCAATGCACACCAGCACATTACAAGTGAAAGGATACACAAATTCAATAAATCTGGATATCCTTATTAGCTGGACTGTTATTTATAGTTGATTCTGAAATGTTGACAGAGAATAGTGATTCCAAGCACAGGTAAGTGCTAGTTGTCAAAGCACACCAGCACATTACATGTGAAGGGATACACAAATTCAATAAATTCAGATAGCCTTATTAGCTGGACTAGCATTTGTAGTTGATTCTGAAATGTTGATAAAGAAAATGTGATTCCCAGCACAGGTAAGTGCTAGTTTTCAATGCACACCAGCACATTACAAGTGAAGGGATACACAAATTCAATAAAACCAAATAGCCTTATTAGCTGGACTAGCATTTGAAATTGATTCTGAAATGTTGATAGAGAAAATGTGATTCCCAGCACAGGTAAGTGCTAGTTTTCAATGCACACCAGCACATTACATGTGAAGGGATACACAAATTCAATAAATCCGGATAGCCTTATTAGCTGGACTAGCATTTGAAATTGATTCTGAAATGTTGATAGAGAAAATGTGATTCCCAGCACAGGTAAGTGCTAGTTTTCAATGCACACCAGCACATTACATGTGAAGGGATACACAAATTCAATAAATCTGGATAGCCTTATTAGCTGGACTAGCATTTGTAATTGATTCTGAAATGTTGATAGAGAAAAAAATGTGATTCCCAGCACAGGTAAGTGCTAGTTTTCAATGCACACCAGCACATTACAAGTGAAAGGATACACAAATTCAATAAATTCAGATAACCTTAACATCTGGACTGTTATTTATAGTTGATTCTGAAATGTTGACAGAGAAAATGTGATTCCCAGCACAGGTAAGTGCTAGTTGTCAAAGCACACCAGCACATTACATGTGAAGGGATACACAAATTCAATAAATTCAGATAGCCTTATTAGCTGGACTAGCATTTGTAGTTGATTCTGAAATGTTGATAAAGAAAATGTGATTCCCAGCACAGGTAAGTGCTAGTTTTCAATGCACACCAGCACATTACAAGTGAAGGGATACACAAATTCAATAAAACCAAATAGCCTTATTAGCTGGACTAGCATATGTTATTGATTCTGAAATGTTGATAGAGAAAATGTGATTCACAGCACAGGTAAGTGCTTGTTTTCAAAGCACACCAGCACATTACATGTGAAGGGATACACAAATTCAATAAATCCAAATAGCCTTATTAGCTGGACTAGCATTTGAAATTGATTCTGAAATGTTGATAGAGAAAATGTGATTCCCAGCACAGGTAAGTGCTAGTTTTCAATGCACACCAGCACATTACATGTGAAGGGATACACAAATTCAATAAATCCGGATAGCCTTATTAGCTGGACTAGCATTTGAAATTGATTCTGAAATGTTGATAGAGAAAATGTGATTCCCAGCACAGGTAAGTGCTAGTTTTCAATGCACACCAGCACATTACATGTGAAGGGATACACAAATTCAATAAATCTGGATAGCCTTATTAGCTGGACTAGCATTTGTAATTGATTCTGAAATGTTGATAGAGAAAAAAATGTGATTCCCAGCACAGGTAAGTGCTAGTTTTCAATGCACACCAGCACATTACAAGTGAAAGGATACACAAATTCAATAAATTCAGATAACCTTAACATCTGGACTGTTATTTATAGTTGATTCTGAAATGTTGACAGAGAAAATGTGATTCCCAGCACAGGTAAGTGCTAGTTGTCAAAGCACACCAGCACATTACATGTGAAGGGATACACAAATTCAATAAATTCAGATAGCCTTATTAGCTGGACTAGTATTTGTAGTTGATTCTGAAATGTTGATAAAGAAAATGTGATTCCCAGCACAGGTAAGTGCTAGTTGTCTAAGCACACCAGCACATTACAACTGAAGGGATACACAAATTCATTGAATTCAGATAACCTTTACAATTTGACTGGCATTTTACTTGATTCTGAAATGTTGATAAAGAAAATGTGATTCCCAGCACAGGTAAGTGCTAGTTGTCAAAGCACACCAGCACATTACATGTGAAGGGATACACAAATTAAATGAATTCAGATAACCTCAACAGCTGAACTGGCATTTCTTGTTGTTTCTGAAATGTTGATAGAGAAAATTTGATTCCCAGCATATGTAAGTGCTAGTTGTCAAAGCACACCAGCACATTACATGTGAAGGGATACACAAATTCAATGAATTCAGATAACCTTAACAGCTGGACTAGCATTTGTAGTTGATTCTGAAATGTTGATAGAGAAAATGTGATTCCCAGCACAGGTAAGTGCTAGTTGTCAAAGCACACCATCACATTACATGTGAAGGGATACACAAATTCAATGAATTCAGATAACCTTAACAGCTGGGCTAGCATTTGTAGTTTATTCTGAAATGTTGATAGAGAAAATGTGATTCCCAGCACAGGTAAGTGCTAGTTCTCAAAGCACACCAGCACATTACATGTGAAGGGGTACACAAATTCAAACTAAAGAGTAAATAAACAGATTGTCTGCATTTCTAGTGGATTCTGAAATGTTGGTAGAAAAATGTGATTCCCAGCACAGGTAAGTGCTAGTTTTCAATGCACACCAGCACATTACAAGTGAAGGGATACACAAATTCAATAAAACCAAATAGCCTTATTAGCTGGACTAGCATATGTTATTGATTCTGAAATGTTGATAGAGAAAATGTGATTCACAGCACAGGTAAGTGCTTGTTTTCAAAGCACACCAGCACATTACATGTGAAGGGATACACAAATTCAATAAATCCAAATAGCCTTATTAGCTGGACTAGCATTTGAAATTGATTCTGAAATGTTGATAGAGAAAATGTGATTCCCAGCACAGGTAAGTGCTAGTTTTCAATGCACACCAGCACATTACATGTGAAGGGATACACAAATTCAATAAATCCGGATAGCCTTATTAGCTGGACTAGCATTTGAAATTGATTCTGAAATGTTGATAGAGAAAATGTGATTCCCAGCACAGGTAAGTGCTAGTTTTCAATGCACACCAGCACATTACATGTGAAGGGATACACAAATTCAATAAATCTGGATAGCCTTATTAGCTGGACTAGCATTTGTAATTGATTCTGAAATGTTGATAGAGAAAAAAATGTGATTCCCAGCACAGGTAAGTGCTAGTTTTCAATGCACACCAGCACATTACAAGTGAAAGGATACACAAATTCAATAAATTCAGATAACCTTAACATCTGGACTGTTATTTATAGTTGATTCTGAAATGTTGATAAAGAAAATGTGATTCCCAGCACAGGTAAGTGCTAGTTGTCAAAGCACACCAGCACATTACATGTGAAGGGATACACAAATTCAATAAATTCAGATAGCCTTATTAGCTGGACTAGTATTTGTAGTTGATTCTGAAATGTTGATAAAGAAAATGTGATTCCCAGCACAGGTAAGTGCTAGTTGTCTAAGCACACCAGCACATTACAACTGAAGGGATACACAAATTCATTGAATTCAGATAACCTTTACAATTTGACTGGCATTTTACTTGATTCTGAAATGTTGATAAAGAAAATGTGATTCCCAGCACAGGTAAGTGCTAGTTGTCAAAGCACACCAGCACATTACATGTGAAGGGATACACAAATTAAATGAATTCAGATAACCTCAACAGCTGAACTGGCATTTCTTGTTGTTTCTGAAATGTTGATAGAGAAAATTTGATTCCCAGCATATGTAAGTGCTAGTTGTCAAAGCACACCAGCACATTACATGTGAAGGGATACACAAATTCAATGAATTCAGATAACCTTAACAGCTGGACTAGCATTTGTAGTTGATTCTGAAATGTTGATAGAGAAAATGTGATTCCCAGCACAGGTAAGTGCTAGTTGTCAAAGCACACCATCACATTACATGTGAAGGGATACACAAATTCAATGAATTCAGATAACCTTAACAGCTGGGCTAGCATTTGTAGTTTATTCTGAAATGTTGATAGAGAAAATGTGATTCCCAGCACAGGTAAGTGCTAGTTCTCAAAGCACACCAGCACATTACATGTGAAGGGGTACACAAATTCAAACTAAAGAGTAAATAAACAGATTGTCTGCATTTCTAGTGGATTCTGAAATGTTGGTAGAAAAATGTGATTCCCAGCACAGGTAAGTGCTAGTTTTCAATGCACACCAGCACATTACAAGTGAATGGATACACAAATTCAATAAAACCAAATAGCCTTATTAGCTGGACTAGCATATGTTATTGATTCTGAAATGTTGATAGAGAAAATGTGATTCACAGCACAGGTAAGTGCTTGTTTTCAAAGCACACCAGCACATTACAAGTGAAGGGATACACAAATTCAATAAATCCAAATAGCCTTATTAGCTGGACTAGCATTTGAAATTGATTCTGAAATGTTGATAGAGAAAATGTGATTCCCAGCACAGGTAAGTGCTAGTTTTCAATGCACACCAGCACATTACATGTGAAGGGATACACAAATTCAATAAATCCGGATAGCCTTATTAGCTGGACTAGCATTTGAAATTGATTCTGAAATGTTGATAGAGAAAATGTGATTCCCAGCACAGGTAAGTGCTAGTTTTCAATGCACACCAGCACATTACATGTGAAGGGATACACAAATTCAATAAATCTGGATAGCCTTATTAGCTGGACTAGCATTTGTAATTGATTCTGAAATGTTGATAGAGAAAAAAATGTGATTCCCAGCACAGGTAAGTGCTAGTTTTCAATGCACACCAGCACATTACAAGTGAAAGGATACACAAATTCAATAAATTCAGATAACCTTAACATCTGGACTGTTATTTATAGTTGATTCTGAAATGTTGACAGAGAAAATGTGATTCCCAGCACAGGTAAGTGCTAGTTGTCAAAGCACACCAGCACATTACATGTGAAGGGATACACAAATTCAATAAATTCAGATAGCCTTATTAGCTGGACTAGCATTTGTAATTGATTCTGAAATGTTGATAGAGAAAAAAATGTGATTCCCAGCACAGGTAAGTGCTAGTTTTCAATGCACACCAGCACATTACAAGTGAAAGGATACACAAATTCAATAAATTCAGATAACCTTAACATATGGACTGTTATTTATAGTTGATTCTGAAATGTTGACAGAGAAAATGTGATTCCCAGCACAGGTAAGTGCTAGTTGTCAAAGCACACCAGCACATTACATGTGAAGGGATACACAAATTAAATGAATTCAGATAACCTCAACAGCTGAACTGGCATTTCTTGTTGTTTCTGAAATGTTGATAGAGAAAATTTGATTCCCAGCATATGTAAGTGCTAGTTGTCAAAGCACACCAGCACATTACATGTGAAGGGATACACAAATTCAATGAATTCAGATAACCTTAACAGCTGGACTAGCATTTGTAGTTGATTCTGAAATGTTGATAAAGAAAATGTGATTCCCAGCACAGGTAAGTGCTAGTTGTCAAAGCACACCAGCACATTACATGTGAAGGGATACACAAATTAAATGAATTCAGATAACCTCAACAGCTGAACTGGCATTTCTTGTTGTTTCTGAAATGTTGATAGAGAAAATTTGATTCCCAGCATATGTAAGTGCTAGTTGTCAAAGCACACCAGCACATTACATGTGAAGGGATACACAAATTCAATGAATTCAGATAACCTTAACAGCTGGACTAGCATTTGTAGTTGATTCTGAAATGTTGATAGAGAAAATGTGATTCCCAGCACAGGTAAGTGCTAGTTGTCAAAGCACACCATCACATTACATGTGAAGGGATACACAAATTCAATGAATTCAGATAACCTTAACAGCTGGGCTAGCATTTGTAGTTTATTCTGGAATGTTGATAGAGAAAATGTGATTCCCAGCACAGGTAAGTGCTAGTTCTCAAAGCACACCAGCACATTACATGTGAAGGGGTACACAAATTCAAACTAAAGAGTAAATAAACAGATTGTCTGCATTTCTAGTGGATTCTGAAATGTTGGTAGAAAAATGTGATTCCCAGCACAGGTAAGTGCTAGTTGTCAAAACGCACAAGCATATTCAAATTTATTGAATTCAGATAACCTTGACAGCTGGTTGATTTTGAAAATGTGAATCCCAGCACAGGTAAGTGCTAGTTGTCCAAGCACACCAGCACATTACATGTGAAGGGATACACACATCCAGTAGAATTGATACTGACCTTTTTTTTTATCAGATTCTCATGAGCTACATGTATATAACAATTAACTTAAAAGATATTCCAAATACAGGATTGGTTTAGGTATTTTTCAAATGAGATTTTTTAAAATTAAGTATGGTCACTCTCAATAAGAATATGAAGAACATTTCAATCAGTGATGGTTTGTTTAATTTACTCTCAGTAAGAATAAGAAGAAGATTTCAATCAGTGACAATTTGTGTATTTTTTTTGTAAGGATGGAAATGTGAGGTGTTTAAAGAAGACATGCCCTGTGCAGTGTACCCACCCGTCCACCACAGACGGATGCTGTCCCATCTGTACCAAGTGTCTGTACGATAACAAGGTGCACGAACACGGACAGCTGTTTACCCCCGATTCTGACCCGTGTCAACAGTGCCAGTGTAGGGTAAGGGAAGCAAAGCCAAATTTCTTACATGATACACTTAAATTGTTCACGGAATTAGATGAATTGTCAAATTTTGTTATATGATACTCTTTGTTATCTGAAATTAATAGACACACACTCTTGTTTTACCAAACACTTTGTAAACAGAATAATTGAATGTCATATTTTGTAATAAACATGATTAACAGAATTATAAAAAATTTCTAGTTTGTAGTACAATTTGTTCACAGAGTTAAAACAAAAAATATGATTTTTTAAAAACAAACAAAAAGTTGAATGTTATCAAATAATAATTTGATTTGTACGGTGTGATTTTTCTAGTTTGTAGTACAATTTGTTCACAGAGTTAAAACAAAAAATATGATTTTTTAAAAACAAACAAAAAGTTGAATGTTATCAAATAATAATTTGATTTGTACGGTGTGATTTATTTTTTCAATTTGATAAAGAAAAGTGACAAGGAACAGTTATTCCATGAAACAATATTTAAAAGATGGCCTTGAAATTATTGTGAAAAAGGTACAGAGACATAAATAACAGAGATTGGCAAATTCGCCATTAGCGTGGTTTGTTGTTGAAAAATGGTATGGGACTAATCTTACTACATAGCTACATTTTAGTAAACCAAGGTAATGATCTTAAACCAAAAGTATATTGTTTTAATGAAAAGTGTGCGTGGGTTTTAGACTTTTTAAAAAAATAAAATAAGATTGATATATAGAAAATATATTGGTCAGCTATAAAACATTGGCGAAATCTCGGACGACGGGTAGCCTACTGCATCCGTAAACCCCTCTTTTAATATTGTTTATATGACATAAACTTATGAAAATATAATATTTTGAATGTTTTGGTAATAGGTTTTAGCTGTTTCGATATAATTGTTTATTAGAAAGATTTACTGATTTAAACTGGAAACACTTTATAATAACTAGGGACCGCAGTGTTTCGCGAAATATGGATGGGTTGCCAATCTGTTTTTTATGTCTCTGATGTACATCATGTTTTAGTAGTTCATTGCACATGATCATTTTCTTAAAAATTAGTATGAATATATATAGAAAATATATATAAGATTAGCCCAGAAAAATTATTCATTATAATACAATCAATCCACAATTATTAAACAGGTTTTGATAGGAACTATATCTTTGTGTTTAATGGTTATTTCTAGAGAAAAATGATGAAAATCATGCATTTAAAAGAAAAAGAAAAATCAACATTAATTCTGTATTTTTAATACTCACAAGCTTTCACAACTTGAAGTATATTTTGTGAGTCTTGTTTCTAGAATAAGTTAAAGATATTAAAGAATTTCATTGATTCTTAAGGCAAAACCATGCAGAATGCAAAAAATTTTACTTTATAGCCCTCTTAAAAAAATTAACATCACTGACCCTTATGGTTTTATGTCAATTAAATACTGCATTGAGACATATCTATCAAACTCTTTGACTGTTATTTTATTGCAAATCAAAAAGTTCTTATTGAAAAATAATAAACCCAGTTACACATGTCATGCAGCCTTTTATAGATTTGTTATTACCATATTCAAACTAATTATTGTGCATAGATTTAAACAATGTTTGATTTGAACATATTTCATTGTTGATATATTAGATACATTAACAAATGCTTAGGACACAAGTTCTGACAACTTGCAAAGTCTTTACCATAATGATTAAAATAGAAACATAATGATTGATGTAAATATATGTAGACAAACTGGTGACTGTCATTACAGGGAACGGCAAAGATATTTAATAATAAAACAGAGTTTGGCTTTCTAATCAAATTGTTTTGGCTGTTTAAGCTTTAACAATAATTTATTGTATAAATCAGTGTTTTTAGTCTTTCTTAACATTAGTCTGATGTTAAGATAGGTAACATGATATTTATGTCTCTGATATGAAATTTGCCTTTTATTTATTTTGTAGTAAGTGAAGTTATGTCTTATATCAAAACTCTTAGTATTTTAATTTTGTGATTTGATAATTTTATTTTTATTAAGGGAATGATTTATTTAATTGTTCTTGTAAAGTTAACTTAAAAATGACTTACCTTGACTGCTTCACTCTCTAGGCCTCAATGATAGGGTTCTAATTGTCAGGACACTTAATCAGAGCTACTCATAATTAACCTCTCAACCACCATCCTTTCCATTCATTGGATAGTTCTAATCATGTGACACACTCTCTAATTAATTAACCAATCAGCTACTCTTTGTCTAACGATGAGCAGATAGTCTCCCTTTGCTGTGACAGTGAAGCCCTTGTGAGGAGCTAATTAATTGTTGTCTAAACAATCATTGGTTTTGAAGTGAGTGTAATGGGGGCTACAGGTATAACAGGGGTGTTTTGACAAGGGCTACATCACTGAAAGCAGGAATGCAAGGTTATAGTTATGAAAACATAGGGGTGCTTGTGAATTGACTGTATACCATCTTTAAAAGGATTGTGTGAATTGCTTGTAAACATTTCATACCCCCCCCCCCCAAAAAAAAAAAAAAATCAAACACAAAATAAAGATTTTTTTTTAATAAAATCATACGAGCGTTTTTTAATGGTAGTTTTTCCAGACTTTTTCAATGAAAAAGTGGAATGACAGTAAAACAATTTCAATAAATAAAGACACTTTTATGAATTGTAACACACATTTTTTACTTTAAAAGACAATTAAGGTGAATTAAACCCACTATTCATTCCCACCCCACACAGAAAAATAATTAAAACACTGGTATGTGGAAATGCTACTTTTTTGGAGATATTTTGTCCATTAAAAATACATTTAGTACAAATTAAATTTTTTCTGTTTTAATGCTGAAAAGAAAACTGTCAAATGAAATGAACATGAAGAAAAATAAATATTGTGAGGTTTTTGTTGATAGTATTTCTTATTTTATTATGTTAATATAATAAATATACATTTTAAGAAAGGTAAACCCTTGATTGCAATTTTACCTTTCAGTTGTCTATTATTGAAATATTTGCATAAATACTTCAAGTTTTAATTTGTAAAATGTTCTGGCTTTATTTTATTTAACTGATCAACATCAAATTGCATCATGAAACTTTCACTAATAGATTTATGTGTATTCTTACCACAAAGTATTCATAATGGAAAAAAAAAACCATTTACTGAATGAACACATCAGGGTGTTTGAATATGTATGAACGATATTAATTATAAAAGAAGAATAATGATGGTATTTTTTGTAGGAAGGCAGTGTTCAGTGTTTGAAGAAGACCTGTCCTGAGCTGTGTACCCACCCCTCCACTACCGACGGCTGCTGTCCAATCTGTCGCGACTGTATGTACGAGGGCGCCGTACAGAAATATGGCAGTGTGTTTACGTCAAGGAGGGACCCCTGTCAACAATGCCAGTGTCGTGTAAGATGGCTCATTCCTCATATTTTGTGATTGTGTTTTAATCAATCTGATCATTTACTTATCTATGTTGTCAGTATCGTGCAATATGTTTGCTTTAATTTGTTACATTTTGTCATTATTTCTTTGTACATGTAATTTTTGTTAATTGTATACTTCAGTGTGTAGAAACTAACATGTTAAAGAGTTTCATAGGGACTTCTTAGATTTAGTGGTTTCCAAAAAGGGTAACATGGGTTGGTGAAGGGCTCCAAAAAAATTTGTTTGTAAAAGTAGTTCTAAATGAAATATTGTTTAAACAGTGTTATGTGACTATTTCCCTACATCAATTAAGTGTGAATACAGTTTTGATCAGTTTGTGAAAATAGGCTAAATTCTGAATTTTATAGCATTCTGTTACAGGACGGGAATGTGAACTGTTTGACAAAGACCTGCCCCCCACTGAATTGTCCTCGACCTGTGACCCGCCCCGGAGAGTGTTGTCCTGAATGTCAAGGTCCTTAGCAGTTTTTACTCAAGAATTGTTTTTTACAACAAGAGAAGACAAATGGGAACATTTTTGATGACAATGGTTTTTTTTTTCAGTTTGTAACTTTTTGGGCGGTGTTTACAATGACGGAGAGAGGTTTAAGCATCCCCAGGACAAATGTAAAACCTGCACTTGTTATGTAAGTCACAGAACACTGAATTCTCCCAAAGTTATATACATCTTTATAATAATGTTGCTTTAATAGTGTTATGTACAATTCATAAATTCTATCTTGGAAAATCTGTATGTGTTTCTGTTGTATGTACCCATTTAAGAATGGGAACAAAAACTGTGTTAGAGGATGTGGAGGCATATTGTGTAGTTCAACTTTATAAGAATTTATACCAAGAAATAAGAAGACCCTGATTAATCAACTAATTTTGATGTTGAATTAGTTTAACAGCCTGATCAAGATTTTCTGAACAAACACCAATTTGTAGAGTGCTGTTACAGATAGCATAGAATCATGAAATTTTACTTTCAAATTGATAGATATTTCTGAATTTTATGCAACTACTTTTATTTGTGAAAACTTTTTTTCACGATTACAGGAGACAAACTGGTTTGCAGCAACTAATTTTCACGATCAAGATGTAGATTATTTTGAAAATAAAATGCCACAGACATTTAAACACTGGTTTGCGACAAGAAATATTTGCAGAGAGGAGGCCCTTGGGAAAATTCGTCGCATGCAAATAAAAGTTGCTTTACATATGATATATAGTTGATATGTGTCTTTTCATTTCAGGAAGGAAATGTGCGGTGCCTTAAGGATACCTGTCCCGAGCTTTGTACCCACCCCTCCACTACTGATGGGTGCTGTCCCATCTGTCAGGACTGTATGTACGAGGGCGTCGTACAGAAATACGGCAGTGTGTTTACGTCAAGGAGGGACCCCTGTCAACAGTGTCAGTGTCGGGTAAGTTACCGCAATCCTTACATTTTGTCATTGTCTTTTAATCTGTATTTTCATTTTTCTCTCATCTATTTTACCAGTAACGTGCAATTATCATAAACACTATGATTTTGAGTTTGTTATAAATATGTCTTCTTTTACGTAAATAATCTGCCATTTATAATAGATAATTAACTAGTTTACCATCTGGTTAATCATTAACATCTATTATAATATTTGTGTAGACAACTAGTGGGAAAATTTAGTGGCAAAATGACAGATGGAACATCTTTTTCATTGCATTTCTTATATGTACGTCCCCAACAAAACAAAAAAAAAACATTTGTGGTCTATTGCAGGATGGGAATGTTAACTGTCTGACAACTACCTGCCCCCCACTGGATTGTCCTCGACCTGTGACCCGCCCTGGAGAGTGTTGTCCTGAATGCCCAGGTAGGTCAAGGTCATTGATACCAATAGGCTGAAGAGCTTTAAAAAGGTTGACACTAAAAGTCAGCAAGTGATTTACTTGTAGGATGTGAAAAGTCGTTTTGTGATGTTTCACTCTTCATTTTTAACTCTCTTTATCATTTTAATTTGTAACATTTGGAAAACTTTGCAGAATTCAAAATGTTGAGGTTTAAAGTTACTTTGTATTTTTTTCAGTATGTAACTTTTTGGGCCGTGTCTACGATGATGGAGAGAGGTTTAAGCATCCCCAGGACCAGTGTAAATCTTGCACTTGTTATGTAAGTCACAAACACTCAATTACTCCAGACTTATCTTCATTTAATTACTTCTAACATAAAACTGGAATCTTTCATATGAATTAAAATTTTTACGAATGAAAAGTACAACATTTTAAGATTCTTGTTATAAAAAAAAAACTTTCCTGATTTTCCTTCATTTTATTGAGAAGTTGTACATAACACAATCCTTTGAAGTGTCTGTCATCCTAACTTTTTGCACTCCCTTGTAATTTCTTCAGGGAGACAAGGTGGAGTGTGTGAGACAGCCTTGTGTTACACCCTGTACATACCCAACCCAGGGTGCATGCTGCCCGTTATGTGACAATTGTGAATTTGAAGGGAAAATACGCCAAAATGGTGCAACCTTTAAACCCGACGCATGTCGCACCTGCACATGCACTGTAAGTTTCAAGCCCAGAAATGTCAAATAGAAATTAAAAATATACAGATTTATTTTTAATCATGCATATTTTTTTTAAAGATTATTAGAATTAGTAATCACATTGATTGAGATTGTATGAACTTATAAAAGAAAATGAGGTATAGTTTTAAGATTTTTTTTTCAATTTTGAACGGTTTTTGTCTGATTTATGAATAAATAAGAAGTGAACAACTTGGTGCTAATTTTCACTTTATTTTGCTTTCTTAGAATGGAAATGTGAAGTGCATAACCCAGAGTTGTCCACCTTTAGGCTGCATTCAGCAAGAGGTACCAGAGGGGGAATGCTGCCCTGTGTGTAAAAGTAAGATTATAACTAACCCACTACCATTCACTGAAGGAAGCTCTCCAACTATTGTTTTAATTACTTTCAATTGAAATTTCATGATGGATAACATATGGAATGATTTGTGTGTGGCATATATTGGGATGGGGGGTTAAGGAGCAGGGACGTTTATACTAGTTTATTATACTTCTGTAAATTATCTATGAAAAATTACAATGCATAAATATGCTATTCTAACTGTGAAATAGTTTCTATTTATCAGAATGCTATCTGCTAATAGTGAAAAGTCATTAAAACTATCATCAGCTGCATTCGATTTCACTCCTTTTCAAGTATAATCCTAGTCGCTAAAATTCAAAGTCCAATAACTTTAATTTGTTAACAATCAAGAAAATATACTTTGCTGACAAATAAAGTTTTCATTGGTATAATAAAATACCTATTTACTCAAGCACGTTTATTGTCCCCCTCAACAGCAACTTTTTCCCTTGGCTTCGCTTCGGCAAATAGTTGTAGTCTATTGGGACAATAAACTTGCTACCATCTTCATAGTCAGGTATATAATATACATGTATGTCCCTGTTAGAGAGGGATCAAGATATCTATATTATATGGTAAAAAGAGAAGATAAAGTCTTTCTGAAACATTTCTGCAGTACATTTTTCAACATGATAATACCAATATGTATTATAAACCTCTCCCTTCCATAAAAAAACAATATCAAAATAAAGCCAATAAATAGAAGATAGAGGATTAATTTGCGTCCACTGATTTGACAGGTTGTTCTTTCAATGGGCGCCAGTACGTGGACGGGTCAGAGTTCACCCTGGACACCGACCCCTGTATGACCTGCCTCTGTCACAACACTGTGATGACCTGTGAGCAGAAGAAATGTTTCTCCGTGTGTGATAATCCGGTGTCTGTGCCTGGCCAGTGCTGCCCTGTATGTCCAAGTAAGTCACATAAGTTTACATATCACATCGTACAATGGTTTGATCAATGTTTACTGAATTCAGATTTCCATGGATTTTCATTGTTGAGGTGATCCACAAAATGTAATGTTCATTAAAGTGCATTATCTAATTATAGTAAGACATTAAATTGATAGTATCATTTGCAACAAAGTTAAAACTGTCTTTTTCACTAAATCCACAAAAATTGATGCCAAGTATATCGATAAATTTACAGTACGAAGTCATGTACTGAAAAATTGTGTTATATATGTACCGGTTTCGTGCAAATCAAGGAAAAATATTTTAAGTTAGCTTCTAGAATTTCTTTTACTTAAATATTTACAGAACGCAAAAAAATAAATTTTGTATTTTTATGGTAAAAAAATGTGGTATTATACATGTACATGTATAAGATATTTATTCTAAGGATTAAAGGATATGGAAATCTGTGTTTCAGCTTGTAACTACCAGGGAAGAGATTATCGTGAAGGTGAGACTTTCCAACCTCGTGGTGACGCCTGTGACGTCTGCACATGCTCAGTAAGTCACCTAATGAAAGATTCTTTATACACTATATTTCACAGATTAAACATTAAATGCTTGTTAATTTGATGGTGCAGAGCAGAAATAAACATTTAGCTGCAGGTGGAGAAAAGTCTTTATGGACATATACATTGTGTTGGCTGTCTGAGTTCTATTATGTTCATGTTCTTGAGGAAATACTTGCATGTTCACATGTATATGCTAAACTAGGCATTGAATTATGAAAATACATATATATGTTGAAGTATGGAAGACAAAATTTATTTTCCTTAACAATTATGTAGCCCTCAATGTTTTGGTGCTTTAATACTCATTAATCCTCGATCAATCTTTTCTCCTTGGATAGATATACAAGTACTACCATAGTGCTAAGTCCTCTTTGCCCTTCAAGGATGTTTTGGTGGTTTTATGTAATGTTAGGAGTTAGTTTTATTTGACATTTATCCAGTGATACAGTGAATCATGTTTTGTCCTGACAGAGAGGGCGTTTGAGCTGCCATCACAAAGTGTGTCCCCGTACCGCCACTTGTCCATCCCAACCAGATTATCTCCCCCTTACCTGGCGAGTGCTGCCCTACCTGCGCTGGATGTAAGTAGTATATAAAAACAAATCAAGTACATGTATAAAGATGTGCTAAATTTCATGCCTTAGATCATCTAAGTTGTTGAGCAATTGGGGACTTTATACAGAACATTGTATTGTGTTACATATAAGATATGAGATATGAGTTTTCATATGTTCTTGAAATTCATCAATATTTCATTCTTTCTGTAGTGGGGTACAACTGTTCAAGGACTGACATTGGACAGGTCTTACGAACCAAACCCAGCGATGCCTGCTTCAAGTGTGAATGCAGGGTAAGTCGTGCTTTCTCCCACTGTAAAAAAGACGTTCATAGATTCACTAAGAAGTACATGTAAATATTAAACATGTGACCATTGAAACATTGTGATACAGCTTTAATGTACTCTAAATGAAATAAAGCATGATGTGTGAATACATTCCTTTGACTCTGTAGGCTGAGAAGAACTGGATGTGTACCTACAACCCGTGTCCCCCGGTCAGCTGTCCTCCCTCGGTCCAGATCAGACCCCCAGGGCAGTGTTGTCCTACCTGTCCAGGTATGAGAAAATAAATTGATCCTTGATATGAGGTTCAATTCCTATCGGTGTCTTACTCATTGATGACATTTTAAAGTTAAGTAGTATTTTGATCCTGTCTTAAAGAAATTTAAAAAGAACTATATAAAAATATTTGATCTCTGTTTGTTTTGGTATGACCTCTTGTAAATTTCATAGATGTGTGATGTTACGTTTATTTTTAGCATGCCATGACCTGGAGGTGGACCGATGGTATGAGGAGGGAACCTCGTGGAGTGGGGACAGTGACCCGTGTGTACACTGTGAATGTCAGGTAGGTCAAGGTCAGGGGGGTGCACGGATAGTAACCCATGTGCACAAATAGCCACAAGATCAAAAAAGGGGGAATGGGAGTGTCCATTGTGTTTATTGCTATTTGATAGGACAGTCATCCAAATACCAACAATGTTGTGGAGGGGGTGTGGGGGGAACCAGTGGTCAATGTGCTAATTGATATAGTTTGGTAGGCCACTCAAACTCCTATATGGTCAGAGAGAGGAGGGGGGGGGGAGCTCTAGGGAACATGCACAGACCAAGGATTTATCAAAAGATGTAGAAAAATAACTTAATTAAAGTGAGACATTAGAAGGAAAAAAATGGTAATAGAATGATTTGTTATTGTCACAGTTGTACCTGTAGTACATATGTATCCTCTTTTAGAACGGTGACGTGATGTGTCATGTGATTGGTTGTCCCGCCGTGGTTTGTAACAGGCAGCAGAGGTTTGTCAGGCCACCAGGGAAATGCTGCGCCATGTGTGAGGACCTCCCTGCCATTCCATGCCAGTATCAAGGATCTGTGTACCAGGTACAGAGAGAGAGAGAGATTGATATAAAAAAAAAAGACAGCATTAGTAATGCATAATTTTATACAACATTATCGAAGCAAGTGTTTTCTAACTGGAATGTTCATTGTATATTTTCTGATGAAATTTTTTTATAAGAATACATTAAATTAAATTTTATTAATGACTCCAATGTGTGTTGATACGATTTTAGTGATTGATTACTGATTGATTGTGTGATTATGTTAACAGGCGGGTGAGAAGTGGCGAGTGGACGACTGTACGGAGTGTCGCTGTATGGGACGGGAGGTCGAGTGTCTGACCCAGAAGTGTCCCCCACTGGACTGTGACCCCAGCGACGTCGCCTCAGCAACCCCAGGGTCATGTTGTCCAGTCTGTGTCACAAGTAAGAACAGACTACTGGCATAATTATATATTAAACCTTCATCTATTAAAATGTCTTTGTAATTCTGAATTTTTTTTATAGTTAACCTTTAGGATTTGTTTCGTGTTTATAATTCTAATATTTGTGAAAATAATGCCTTTTCATCAAGTCATATTTTAAACATTGTTTATAATGGTACTGAATTGCTTCAGTATTGAATATGTAATACTATGTAATTGCATGAACTTCAATGTATAACAGTACATGCTGACATTAAACTTGATTTTGTTCCTCCTCTCAGGGCCGGGGACCTGTCTGGTGTTCGGGGACCCCCACTACTACACCTTTGATGGGTCCACCATCCACTTCCAAGGATTCTGTCAATATACCATGGCAACAGATTGTGTCAACAATGACTTTGCGTAAATAGCTTTTATCATTAAAACTTGGTCTAGCACTTTTTCTCTGTAGTAATTTTAATGATGTTGAATTTTAGCCCTTTCAAAAAAAGATATTTCAGAATATGTTGGGAAATACTGTAGGTGTAGAAAGTACAATCCATGAAATATGAAGATTTTTAAAATGACCATGTTCTGGTACAAATAAAATTTCAGTCATGAAATCTATAAACTTGATTTGTAGGGTGAATGTTCACCATGACAACAGGGGGATATCAGGTCACGTGTCCTGGGCCCAGAATTTCACCGTCACATTGGGTCAGAATGTAATTCACCTCCTCCAGAACCATGTGGTGGAGGTCAGTGATTGTCATGTGAAACTCTTGAACTTGTACCATATACATAAATGTACATGACTTTGTATGAAAAGACTGTTGCCGCTTAGTATGTTAGTATATTATGTAACAAATGTACAAAGAGATTTAACTACACGTACCTACAGTAATCGTTTATTTAAACATTTCACCTTGATCTAGTGTGTACATGTATTTTTATACCCCCGCAAACGAAGTTTAGGGGGGTATATTGGTTTCACCCTGTCCGTCTGTCCGTCTGTCTGTCTGTCTGTCCGTCTGTCCGTCTGTCTGTAGACGCAACTTTGTCCCCCCTATAGAATTTTTTATTACTGCATGGAACAGTTTGAAAATTTGTACATATGTTGAACACCATCTGAAGATGTGCACCTGCAATTTTTTTTAAGATCAGACAAGATTTAATGATTTTATGACAGTTTTCATTTTCCTTATTCTATATATTGTACACTAATGTTGAAAAGTAAGGGAGGTAATCCTTACAGATTTTATTAATTAATTAATAGAAAACACTCTAAAATATATTTATATAAATACCTCCAGATGGAGTTTTTTGTCTTTATGTCTTAATTAATAAAAAAAAATTATTTTTTATAAGTATTCTATCAACTGACAATGCAAAGTTTTTGTTTGTCAATGATATAAATTCTTAGGAGCTAATGAGAACATCAAAGACAAGTGTGGCTGAATTCATTCGTCCCAAGGGAGCCATTATCTGAGCCATGGCTCAGATGGAGCATGTGTTTAGGGGAAATTGATAATCTGTAAAATGGGTGATGGTTTTGGGGCTATTTTAAAACTGTTTCATGTAAACCAAAAGGTCTATCATTATAAGGAAATAAATAATATAATTATTAATAAAGAAGTTAAACTATTTTTAGAGGTTGTTGAAATTTATTTGTCAAGTAATTTGATGAAGTGACCCTATTGGGCATTAATTTAAATGAAATTCAAAATTACTGATATGATTGTAGTGTTTTGGCAATTTTAAAATTGTTTGTAATATTAAATTTTCTTTTTTACATATTTTTACATAGTATGGTAATTATGGTAATGTTTTGGGAGTTTATTAAATTTAACAAACTCATCAAAGAAAATCATAGTCCTATGGGATCAATTTTCTGATATGGAGTTCAATTGTGCCATAGGAGAAAGTGAGGAAAATTTGAAACAACTAATTGCATCTGTCAAGACTCTTATTAGAAAGATATTGAAAGTTTTATCAACAGAAGAGCATTGCTTGGCTACCGGTATTTCTATTCACTGCAAAGGGAGGGGTTATTGTCATTTTGTTGGTTTTTCCTTAAATCAATTAAATTAAAAAAATATATCATCAAATACATACATTTGTAAATGTATTACTGTTATAGATATGTTTTTACAGTGAAATTCTGACAATTTTGATTTTAATTTTTCCTTGTTAACTTTTTTTTTTTTTTTTTACAATTCTAGAATTTTTTTTTTGTATGTGTTCCAAACCTTAATTATTATTCAATTCAATTATTTGTCCCATTTGAAATTAGCCTAGCGGGGGTATTAGTCCCATTAGGACAGTTCTAGTTTAAAAAAAATTTCTTGGACTAAAATTCAGTAAGTTTCTGTACTATATTTGTAAATATACTTCCATGTATGGTGAATGTGGCAAATACATTATGGTACATATACAAGTTCATTTGCTCTGGTTTTTTGGAGTGAGCAGAAAACCAAGTTTGATGGAGCCCATGATAAACTGATTTTAAGACCAGTTTTGATGAGCATTTCCTTTGTTGTAGGTGGATGGGCGGAGAGTGGAGCTGCCGTTCTACAACCAGAAGTTTTCTGTGGAACACAATCAAGACTCGGTCCTCTTCAACACCAAGCTTGGAGTCAAGGTACAGAGTTTAATACATATTTATATAATCACTTCATTTAATGTCAGTGGGTAATACTGTATACAGGGTTATTTTAGCCCTGTGTAATTTTCACCCTTCTACACTTGCAAGCAGTTTCGCCCCATATTGAATTTGCCCAGACACAGTTGTGTTTAAAGAGAAATAATTGAAGACATCAGAATTCGCCCAGTCTAAAATTCGCCCAGTCTAAAATTCGCCCACTGACAACGAGGGCGAAAGGGGCGGAAAAGAAACAGGGGCGAATATTTCCCTGTATACAGTATTCAAATTTCATTCTTTCACTGTCGCTGTAACTGTGCTTTTATCCAAGGAAACTGGTAATAGCAATAAACAAACAAACATGCCATGGTACATTTAAATCTGTCTTCTTTTCTTATAGTAGCTCTCTCTGTAAATGTAAATGCATGTTTGATTTAAAATTAAATTTTTAAGAGTTTTACTGCCTGCAGCGCTTCTGGTTCTAAACTTGAATAAAGTTTATTATAATTACACTTCACTTTTATTCTTTTGGTTTATTTACTAAGAGTGAATTGTAGTAATCCTGACACATTCTGTGTAGGCTGAATAATGACTGTGTGATTGTTTACAGTTGGTATGGAATGGTAACAGCTATGCAGAGCTGAGCGTCCCAGGAACTTACCGTGACAAGCTGTGTGGACTCTGTGGAAACTTTAACGGTTTCCCGATGGACGACCTCAAAACTAAGGGAGGACGTATCACCAACTCTCCTAGTATCTTTGGAAATAGTTGGAAGGTATTGAACATGATCGGTCCTATTCAAATTAAAACACTATTGTTCTTGAATTTGATGTTATGAGAAATCTTACTTGCGTGTGTCAAAGGTAGAATTTAAAGTCAGTTTCATTGGTTAAGAACTCAATTTGAATGTGCATGTATTTTTAAGATTATGGTTAATAAAAAAAAGGACTATAGAATTATATTGAAGTATTCAAACTGATGCATGTAAGCTGTATAATAAGTTACTGTAGAGTTAGTTTAGAAGATTTATAATAATTTGTCACTGAGAGAGTCTGTCCACTGTATTTCTAGACAATCGCAGCAGGAGAACGCATTCTGTGAGGACGGAACAGACAGGGACCCGTGTGTGGAGGCCGGCTACCGCGCCAGGAAGTTTGCCAACACTCAATGCTCCATACTCAGGGTTAGTTACAAACTCACATTTATTGTATTTCATTCTCCTAAAAGTGTTTTTGAGTAAATTTGTTTGAGGAAAACTGGGGGATCACTGAAGTTTCATCAAAATTCATTCATTTGATAACAATTTTCATGGATGGGTTTTGTCAAATTCAGAGTTTCCGATTTAGTAAAATTCAGGAGTTTCAAACATACTAATGAAGCCACTGTGCACATTTACATACAGTTTTGGCTCATTTGAATCAATTTTTATTTCAATCTGTACTTGTACTTTCTGATGGCAGGGTCCAAAGTTCAGTCGATGTCACCGCACCGTGGCCCCTGATCCTTTCTATGCAGCCTGTGTGTATGATCTGTGTGTGTGTGGTGACAATTCTACATGTCTTTGTGACATTCTCTCCTCTTATGCAAAAGAGTGTGCCAAAGCTGGAGTGAGGCTAGAATGGAGAGAACCCGGCCTTTGTGGTAAGTATGCAGCGGGTGGAAATAAATGTTTGAATTGTTTATAATTCTTTCTAAATTTTCACAAAAAGTAACTACAACTAATGATTTCACTTATATTCTTCAAGACTTGTATATAGAATAAAAATAAATTAAAAGTACATTACAGAACATGACATGTTGATGACGTTTGTCACTTTTTTATCTTGTGTACCAGATTTTGGTTGTGATGAGAGTTTGGGCTTTGTGTTCGACGAGTGTGGCCCAGTTTGCCCCAGGACATGTGAGAACTATGACACTCCTATTGGTGACCTCAAAACTAAATGCTTCAAGCCCTGTATAGCCAGCTGTCAGTGCCCCGCCGACAAAGTGTTACTAAACGGACGATGTGTAGCTTTTGACGAATGTCCTAGAATAGATCGCGGGGACATTCCAGTTGGGCCTGCCCAGGGTTAGAACCAAATATAGACTGGGGATATCCCCACCGAAGCTATCAGATACTTAGGTTATATAGTGTATTAATAAATGAACAATTTTTTTCATTACTGGGTACATTTTGAAGTGCAATATCAGTGTTATTTGCATGTTGTGTACTATTTGCTGAGAATGTTTTAAGTGAGAGAGACAAAACCACTGCACTTAATCTTGTATTGGTGTGAAAAATGTGAGGAAGAAAATGTCATTCAATCATTTAGATCTGAATTGTTTATTATTGTTAAATACTCGATACTCATGAATTAGTTCTTATGATGATAGGAACATTTACAACCTCAGTGTGCAGTGGGGACCTCAGAAGCAGAAATCCGTAGTAGCTAGAACCAATTTGTAGAAACATGTAAGACCTGAAACATACTCGTGATGTGTCTAAATGGGCTGTCTAGTGTCTAGCAATTGTGGTGCATTTGAAATAGATCTTCTATTTCTGATAGAGTATCATATTTAAATCTTTTGATCATTAGATACCTGTACATGTATTTCATTTAGTCTTCATATTTGTTTATATAAGTTACTCATGTTGGGAAGTATATAAAGCTCAGTTTTCTGTAATTTTGTAGTTTTCTGAGCATAGATTATACAATTTAGAATAATTGCTCTTTCATGGCTTAAAAGTTAAAAACACCAGAAGCAAGTAATTTAACAAACATTGTGCCTTATATTATCCCTGTCTTGCTTTTGTTACTTGAATATTAGCTATTTTAGTTTTCGTCTATCACAATTATTTAGTAGAAACCCATATAACTTCATATCCAATGATGTATCATCATGTTGTTAAAAACACAACAGATATCAGAAATTTTTTAGTTCCACAAAATATTTGTTAACAATGTTTGTGCTGTTACAGTGAAAGTTATCTGTACCATAGTAAACATTTATTACCGGTATGTGAATATGCACGGTGAATGCAAATTTTTTTTCAATTTTACATTTAGAGTTAAATAAGTGATATTGATTATATACCCAGGTGTGTTATGGTATGTAATATTATAAAGTATCACACCTTCTAAAGTTGTATGATATTTTTTATCAACAAAAATATTATAATGCAATGCTTAACTATTCAAATGAACAAGATTAAAGAGCTGGTCAATTTAGTACATGTAATGCATGAGAGACACCCAGCAAATTACAGTACAATGGATGATGCAGTTCTAATTTACTGCAGTGTACAGGTTATTGCATCAGAAATTGTGATTCTTTATAAGATGAAAATGATGCAGAACTGTGCATGGTTAAAAAAATGAAAATTAGAAGATTTAACAGTTTTACATGTCTTTGCTGCTGCTAAGCCCAGAGGTGTGTTCAACAGAGAAAGTGCGTGCCTGAAATTATCTATATCTGCAACACAAATTTTGGCGAGCACTCGCTCTGCTGAACATGCCCATTTTGGTCTAAACAGAATACTGTAAACCACCTTTTTTTCACATGCGAGAAATTTTCACAGGTCTCAGAACCGCTTTGTCGCAAATGTATTTGGCGCAAACCAAACCTCAAATGTCTGGTATACCATATTATTTCCTAGAAAATGTAGTCTTGATTGTGAAATGAACCAGTTTATTTCCAGTTAATGACAAAATAAATTTCATGCGAATATAGTTGGTTTACAGAATGTTATTTATGTAATATTTACCTCCCTTTCTGGTCTGTTAGGTGTTGTACTAACAGACATTGGTGTATTTATACTCATTGTTATTACTGTGCTGTGTTGTATATTTTGATATTTATACATGTTACTTTTATAATCATAATTATACTTCTTCAATAGACTTTGTATGAATGTTATTAATTAGAATGTGAACAGATTTTGTATGTTTGATAGCAAGTCCTTGATAATTAAATTATTAACATATTGAATTCTGTGTATCTTATTATCTAATAACAGTCTAAAGGAGACTGAACCATTTAATTAATGTAACGCTTAAGGTAATGGTCCATACCACGCTTTGAAAATGTGCAGCCTACAGATTTCTACCAAACTTCACATAACTATAACTGAGTATATGTCTTTTTAATATAAGTGTTTTTTTAGGTCAATTCGGCCCTCATTTTGTTACAAACTCCCAAAAGACAAAAAAATGAATACAGGTCAAGTTGAAAACGCAATAAATTCAATAATTAGGGCAATCCCATTTGTTTCAAGAGGAGAAAACTTGTATTTAAAACATTGTAAAGTTCTGTGGACATCCTTGAGAAAGAATCACAAAACATCAGTGACTTTAAGTTTCTCTTTATTTGCATGTGTCGCAGTGTGTCCTGCATGTAGAAAAATACACTACATACTGCAAGATAAAATACTTTGGGTAACTTCATACAGAATTTAGTGAAACAGGTAGCATCTTGTTGAATTGACTTGTGTGAAGCCCTTACCATATACCATGCATATTATTACAGTATTGACTAGACGCTTTTGGAATACTGAAAAATTAAGAGTACCCAAATCCTGAACATACATATAAAATTGCACCAGATTTAGAAATGCATATACATGAACTATCTTGGGTAAATAAAAGCATACAGAATGTAAAATGTGACAATATCCTTAGTCCTTTTAACGTATATTGATACATGTTCCAACCCTTGAGAAGCAGTAATATTAATACTGGCTAAAGTAATGCCATGGCAGAAAATTCATGATCACACACATGTACAGTGATCACGTGACCGGCGAGTCGCTGTTTTTACGTAGAGGTTCCACCACAATGGGGAACGATTCCTCGGGAGCCACCACCACAGCATCACCACTCACGTTGATCAAACACTGACTCTGTAAGATAGAAGCGTAAATTAAATCATAGCCACAAGGAGGTAATACTCTACTGTAAAACTTACATGATTCTAAGATGCATGGAACATAAATTTGTATGAAAATTGATGGTAAAAATACATTTTGAGCAGAGTTGCCGATACCCAAATATTTAAAGTGTTAAACTATGAAATGTAAGTATATTTGAAATATACTGGTAGATATTTGGCAAGTGTATTAAAAAGATAAGGTGCTTTGCTGTGTTCATAATGTCGGATAACAAATGCAACATTGCTAGAAAAACACATAAATTAGGCAGCTTATTTAGTAGACCATAATTTGTAAATGTGCACAGGTAAAACCCACATGACAAAACTAAACAAAGAAACACATTTAATTGTTTGTCATTTTACTTTTATCTTTATTATTAAGGTCTTCCGTTTCCAACGGAAGACCTTTCTATTATTGTGCGGGAAAAAAATTAAGATTATTCTTATTTTTCTTTTTAGGGTTTTCCGTTTTTCAACGGAAAACCCTTCTGTTATTCTACTGTTTCTTATTATTATTTTTTTTTTTTCCCGCAAATTTTGTGCACGAGATTTCTCGAACATTTTTTGTCTGATTGCTATGAAACTTTCAGGGTAAGTAGATGATATTAATATCTCTAGACGTTTTTTTCAAATTTTTAAAATTCACTTCCGGTTATGAGTTATTGCCCTTTAATTGAAAATTGGGGGGTCTTTTGTCCAGAGTTGATCTCGGGAACTACAGATGATAGATGCATGAAATTTGGCGAAATTGTCGGTAACATTTTATAGTTTTGCTGGCATGAAAATTTTGGTAATTTCTTTGTTAGTTTTTGAGCTATTTGTCGCCAAAGTTTAAGATTTTTTCGGGGCTGAAATTTTGTTGCTTTTTGTATTATAACCTTTAAATTAAAAATATTTTGTTAATACATATAGAACAAAAGTTGTTTAGAATAACGTGAGCTTTCATTTAAAATTAAGAAAAAAGGGCTGGCCCCTATAATTAGGGGTCAGCAGCTCATACACGAATTTTTCTGGTAGCAAAAATCGTTATCATTTTATGAAAAAAAAATAATTCAGTTATTGTTGATATATTAAATAATGTCATTTGGTATCAAATTAAACAAGTTCTGTGCTATATTTTTTTTCAAATTTCATAAAACAAATATGTGAGAATCGTACATGAACGAGTTAATATGTTTACATAGACACACAAGCGAACAAATGCCACATTAAGGCCCATGCATTTACTGCATTACGTTGTGTTGCGTCTTAGATAAATTGTTGTGATTCAATTTCATTTTTTTTTCATTTATATCATTTATGAATTCAATGAACACACATTATTTAAACGTTCTATGTGCAACTATTTGTCGGGGCGCCCCTGTTTGTAACCCCCGCGCGCGCGCCGAATGTAAACAGTAACGAACGGCATTGTAGAAAAGAGAGAGCCGTAATGCAGAAGAGAAGTTGTGTATTCTTTCGGTGTACACATGCATTTTCAATTTGCTGTGAAACATATGAACATGCACAGGGAACAATACTACACATTTGTTTAAGGAGGATATTTATCTCGTGTGAATCGTTTACGAGGAAATTCTGACAGCCACACTTCTGTCGACGATCAGCCGTTGATAAGCTACGAGTAATAAAGGAGAACCGATGGACATTAAAGTGTGTGATTTATGTGGATGTTACTGAAGAAGGTGAGGCTTTGACTCCTTTTAAAGTTTCTTGTTAACTGGTTAAAATTTAGTATATAGTATAGATGTACATGTAAGTACGTGCACACTGTTAGATGTTTTTGTTATGGTGTGGGTGTTTGTTTACTAACGTGTAATTTTTACATGTTTCATCGATGTTTAGACTCGCTCGAGGTTCATGGGGGACTGGAAAGGGTAACTGAATTTATCTATTTAAAAAAATAACAGATTGTGAATTTTCAACTCAAAATTCAAAGCAGGGTCTAATTAGAAACATATCATATATTCTTGTGCAGAAGACTCCAAATGTAGTCATGAATACCCTGTAGACATAACTTCATGTAAATAAAATTGTATACTTCAGACTTCAGAGTTAAAACATGACTTTAATATCTTTATGATGCCGATCATTGTATCATTAAAGAGGTTTAGCAGACCAGCGGGTACCCGGTACATGTACTTGTACATGTAGGTTACAAGTTAGAACTATGCCTACCATTCTACCAGTTCATATAATTTTTCTTGTTTAGCAGTTATGATGTGTACTTAAATTGTCCTTGTTAATGTTTTAAATGTAATTTTTTATTCTCTTTTTTTAATCTGACTACTGGCAGTACTGGCGAGCGAGCAGTTCTCGCCGAGGACCATTTCTCGCTGGTGCACTGTTACATCATATTTTCGTATATAATTTTATGTGTTGATAAAATGACGTAACAATGCACTGGTGAGAAATGGTACTCGGCGAGAACTGATCGCACGCCAATATTGATTAATTACAGACAAAAACTGAAGGTTGCGAGTGTTATTTTTTATTGAACAACATTGTTTAAAATAATTCTTTATATATGTGACGATCAGACCGGTTTGAATACCAGTGCCAGATAGCTCAGTTGGTAGAGCACCTGACTAGAGATTCAGGGGGCCCAGGTTCAAATCCCGGTTTGGTCCTTCAATATTTCTCCCATCCTGTTACAATATTGGTGTTGTGACCAACCCCTGGAACTAACAGGTTAACTCGATCCTGCCAGGGATGATCTTCGAGGGTGAAGATCATTTAAGGGGGAGGAATGTGACGGTCAGACTGGTTTGAATACCGCTGCCAGATACATGTAGCTCAGTTGGTAGAGCACTTGACTAGAGTTTCAGCGGGCCAAGTTCGAATCCCACTTTGTTCCGTCGTTATTTCTCCCATCTTTTACATATACATGTATATCAGATATATGACAGATGATTAAGGTCATCACATGTTTTGCAAGATGCATAAGTGTTAAAAACCTTTACTTTACAACAGAATACATTTAAGTGAATATCTATGTTTCTTGTTATTATTTGGTGTGGTTTTCTTGACAATGTCGCATAAACAATTTACCCGCTCCTAAAACACAAACTTTCTTTTTGTGGATTCAGCTTACCGCTGATTGGCTGCTGTTGCAGCAGACAAATAAGATATGCACGCACAAAACACAATGAACTTATCGGAGAATGAGTTGAGTTTATTTAAACTGTTGGAATTTGGGTATTTTTTTTTAAAATGTATACTTGTGACAAAACATATATGTGGTTCATACAGCTGTAGCTTTATGAAGAAAATTTTGGTTAGACCATATATACCTATCATGCAAGTAAATGATATTTACAAAAAACTTGCAATTTATGGCGCACAAAATATACGCTAGTTTTATAAAGATTGACATACATGTAATGTACCACATTCTTTGAAAAATAATCTATTAAAAATTCTTCATTAAGTTTACTCATACATGTTTTATGCTTATTACACGTAGTATTGTTTTTAAAACATGTAATTTATAAGAAAATAAACAAAAACCCTCGCTAAATTTATTTGCAAAAAAAAAAAACACAGTAGAATTGATAAAAAATGGTATACCAGAAGCTAATACCAGTACATGTACTTTGACGCTGTTCGGTGGGTAATATTCGTTTGTAATTTACGAATTGAAATATTGACTGTTGCACTACAAGTACGGTAATAAACTCTCTCTCTCTCTCTCAAACTCTCTCTCTTTCTCAATTTGATAAGTGTTTATACCTATGAACATTTTTTAATATTAGATTATGACTTGATATGCAAATTTTTGATCTTGTACTGCCTAAATGTTATGTCATGTATTGGGATATGTCATATTTATTACACTGCATGGTCAGTGTATTTTTTACAGAAATACTATGCATATGTTAATGTAAACACAGCTATTACTAGTACATGTATGTAAACACAGCTAATTATTTTTTTTATTTATTTCAGCTCAAAACAGACTCTTGTTACCACATGGCTTTTACCGGTACCTGTTGATTCTTGTTGGTCAGCTCCTGAGATTAACCTGTCACCTCTATCCACATGCATATTCCTTGTGTTCTACAGACTATTTACCGGTAATTCAAATTAAATCCGATAATGCATGAACAATAATGGAACTTGAAGAAAGCATCATGCCATGTTGTGGTTTGTGTTTGATAAGAAATTATGAAAACAAAATTAAGGCTGTTTAAAGAAATTCATAATTGCTGTGAAAATTTGTTTTTCAATAAAAGTATGCAATTATGTTTCCTTTATTTTTTATTTCATAAAGATAATTAGATGTGTTTACATAATTGAAAAATCCCCCCCCCCCCCCCCTATTTAATTGTCTGCATTAAGATTACATGTAGGATATGTAAATGTACATTTGACTTTGAAATAACATCTGCTATGATAATTACTTTTGAAATGAACAAGAAACAACCTATTTCTACCTTTCTAAGGTATATATGCATAAAAAAAAGTAGAAAAACATGTCAAATTTGAAAATTTTTCATGGAAATTAACTCGATCTGTCTCCAGCTACCTGGGTGTGTTTGAATTTAATTTTAATTTAAGGCAGATGTCTAACTTGTAGGTTGTAACTTACTGTTTTAGCATGGTTAGAAGAAGACTAGAAATCAGAATAGATTAGATATTCACTAAATATGATTGTTAGCTTACTTTTTTCATGAAAACAAGAAATCACAAGCAGGACAGCTGTCTATTTGTTAATTAAAATGGTACAAATCATACAATAAACAAATAAAGATCAAATTTTAGAATCATTGATGATTGTTTTCAAATATGTGTGAGAAATGACTCAAGGAAATTGCCACACGTGTCATAAAATTAGGTAAAACATTTCAAACCATGACTTTTTATGAAAATCAAAAGATTGGGGGGTGGGGGGTATACATGTAAGGGTATTTCTAAGTGATGTGAAGCTTTTATCATGATTATATCATGTAGGCATATGTTGTATTGAATAAGGTTTCTTTTTAAAGGTGGTTGAACAAAAGTTGACCTCTAAAAGGTCAGGTAAAGATGTTTTACTATGGAGAACCCTGTAAATCTGTGTTTACTAAAGGAAATTGGAAGTGGTGGGTTCACTTAAATGGCCATATTTTTATTAAACCTCAATGGAATTGGCAATATGTGGTATTCTTTTTCTCAGAATTGCATTAGCTTTCTTAGTCTTTTCATAAAAATGTTAGTGAACTAAGTTAAAGGTACAAGGAACGGTTTCGGATAAAGTACCGTCAATATTTTTGTAAAATTGAGAGTGACTGTACTTGAAGGTTTATCATTGTTACGTAGATTCATGAAATGAATTTTAATGATTATCAATAGTTAGAGGGATGTCTCTTGTTGGAATTGGTAAGCAATATAAAGGCCCCTAATTTTAAGTACATGAGAAGCAGAAATAAATTGTGAAACTTGCGGCTATGACAGATATGTTGACTTTACAGTGAAATTGAAGGTTACAAACGGGAGGTTATATAACATGAAATGTAGGTGGATGGGATATTATATGCCTATTTAGTATTTACTGGGTATGAGGACAATAGCAAGTTTATTGTCCCCAAAGACAGCAACTATTTAATGAGGCAAAGCCAAGGGAAATAGTTGCTGTGGAGTGGGACAATAAACTTGCTATTGTCCGAATAGTCAGTTAATTGGTATTTCATTATACAGAAGAAAACTTTATTTGTCAGCGATGCACAATTTCTTGATGATAAACAAATTAGAGTTAAATCAAACTTTGTATTTAATGCGGCGATCTTATTAGGTCAGAGGTGTTCCGAGTTTAAGGTGATATGGGACACTTCCATGTTGTGACGTATTGTTTATCGAAATAAACAATAAAATAAAGTGTAATTATATAAGTACATGTAGTTTCTTTTCAAAAATGGTCACCTAACTCCTTAGCACAGTGGGTTAGAGGGTTACTAGGAACCTGTAAGTCATGAGTTCGAATCCCGCTGGGGTTTTTACAATTTTTACCTTTTCAAATATTTTTAAAAGCTATTTTTTGGTTAAATATTGTAAAATTTGAAAATTCTAAACCGGTGAAAATTTTTCAATTATATAGTACTTTAATCCACATTAATATCGACAGATGTCCCATACTACCTTAAAAAGGAGGGAAATCAAATTTTGCTGATGAATGGTTTTGATGACTATTCACCATAGGCAGATAGCATGGATACTATTATAAATTAGATAAAAGGGCATGTTTATGCGGGCGCCTTCTAGTGATCAATTTGTCCGTCTGTCCATCCGAGATGGCTTGACAGGAGCATAGCTTCTCTCCCCTTGGCCCAATCTGGCTCATACCTCATCCACAGGGTTCCTTTGGTTGAAGGATGTGCAGTGACCTTGAACCATGTTTTTAGGTATAAGGTTAAGGTCATAGCAGAATTATATATATAAAATCCTTGTCTGGGGCATATCTTTTTTCCCTTTGGTCCAATCTGGCTAATACTCACAGAGTGTCTCAATGGTTAAACGATGTGCAGTGACCTTGCATGAAATTTCTAGGTAACGGGTGAAGATCATATCGGATCATGCAAAAATCCTTTTTTGAGAGCATATATAATTTCTACTAACCCCTATTTGGCTCAGACTTCACATAAGCAGAGCGTTTGAGTAAAGGGTGTGTAGTGACCTTGAACCTATTTTCAGTGAAAAGAAACTGTGAAGGTCATAGCAGAATTATATTTTTAAAAATCCTTGTCCGGAGTATATCTTCTCTCCCTTTGCTCCATTCAGCCTCATACTTCACCCACATGATGCCTTTGATCAAAATATATGCAATGACCTCGAATGATATTTGTAGATGAAGAGTCAAGGTCATATCAGATCACACAAAAATCCATATTTTAAGAGCATAGATATACTCTCCTTTTAGCCCCTATTTGGCTAATATTTACCTTTACAGAGTTTATTGGTTAATGGCGTGCAGTGACCTTGAACCAAGTCTGTCAATGTGAAGGTCATAGCAGAAGCAGATCTTTTTAAAATTAGCTTTAGACAGTAGATTATTTTCCAAATATGCTTAATCTTGGTCAGATTGAACAAAAATGCATGTATGTTAGGGGGAATGAAATTGAATTAAAAGTTCTATGCCAGCTGGAAAAATTTCAAGTTATAGGTCAAGGTCAAAGCAGAATTCTCTGAAATAACATAAGCGGGGCCCTTTGAAATGTTCACCATTTCAATGTTGTCTGGTTCATAGTAATTTTACATAGAAAATATTCACAGAGGTACAGTAAAGTAAACTTTACATCGATAAGTTTCTGACAATTAATGACGCAACGAGCACACAGTACGAAAGGTCAACCCTTTGAAAAGCATTGAAGAGAAAAAGTTGCTCAGAATTATGATTTAAACAGAATTGATTTTTTACGTAAATTTTAATTTTGCATTCTGGGTTAAGAAAAAAGATGTTAGTTCAAGGTAAAGTAAACTTGTACCTAAAATGAAGTCAAATTTGTCGTACTTAAACACATTTTTTTTTGTTAAGTCGTTCTTGAAATGGTTAAGGGTTTTTGGTTAAGTCGTACTTAAAAACATTCGGATTATGTTAAGTTGTACCAAGAATCATTCGATTTTTTTTATCTTTTTGTACTTAGGTTTCTTTGTTACTAGATAATGAACTCTGCTTCTTAGACGTACTTCTAGCGTTGCTTTCGACATTAGCGGAAAACCCACTCGTTGCTTTGCAACGAGCTTTGCTCTAGTTTTTTTTTTGTTTCCTAGACGCTAACTTTGAGGCTTCATATCTTGCTCATTTCTGAACGGTTTTTGCTCAAATTTTCAGGGCTAATGTACTTTACAAAACAATATCTTAAGCAATTCATAAAATTTAGAATTCCCTTTCCGTTAAAGAGTTATTCCCCTTTTAAATTTTTTTAGGGCCTTTTGTTTCCAGACAAAGGCTCCGAGACTATGATAGCAGGGAATGGGAATCCAACGAATTTGAATAACAGAGACATTGTAGTTGTGCACATTTGTTTTTGTTTTTAGATTACGTTTTTTATTTAGGAAAAGGTAGGGGGTCAAAAAACAGGATTCAAAAAAGTGCAAAAATTTAGACATGTTTTCCTTTATATCTTTTAAACGAAAAACATTTTGTTAAGACATGTAGAATAAAAGTTGTGCAAAATATCAAGGGCTTTCATTTGACACTAATAAAAAGGGGCTGGCCCCTTAAATTAAGGGCCAATGGCCCCTAAAAAATTTTGCTTAATAACTCAAAAACGGTTAGGATTTTGATATGGCTGTCGCTGGAATAGTTGTTTGTTGGGATCTCATGAAGGTCGTTTAAATGTTATTGTGTAAGTGATTTGTGTAGTATGAGTGTAAAAAGCTTTACATGTTAGCATGTACCTGTTTTTATTTGACAAGTTAACGAAAGACTTTGTGAGTACAACTGGCATGAAGTTACCGCAGAAAGTATGCTGGTTTATACAGGAGGCATTAATTCATAAGAATTTTTTTTTTTTTAGAATACATGCTTTTTTTAGGAGTTTAAGTCATTGTTGTTAAGTGTTATAGTGCACAATCCTTAAAAACGGGAATTGGAAAACAAAACATTCTTTTTCTTTTCTAGTAAAACACAAAATATGGAATGAAAAAATATATGCATTTCCTTTTTGTTATAAACACCATGCATTCAAAATCTACCTTGAATCAGAGCTCTGTGTGTACCATTACGTAAGCTCTCCCTCGCCCGCGGCCGAGAAAATCGGTCACCGTGGTCGCGGCTGGACTACCTAGCGGTCAGTGGTTATCTAATACACGAGAGTTGCGTCTCTCATATATGAATTTATTTAGCCGCGAACTCAAGAATTGTTTTAGTTTTGATTACACAAAATCTTTTGTGGATTAAACGATTGGATGTCAAGTAAGAAATAGTTCATTTAATTAATGAAAGCAATGTCATTCTCTAAAGCAATAATTACATAGATCAATTGTGGGTTTTTAGTTTAAAATAAAGAACTTCTATTTGATAGAGTAAGGTCATTATACTGCAAACTTTTCAAATCTTCCTTGGTTCTGAGCTGTGTGTTTCTGTGCGTTGTACCTTTACGTAATCTATCCTTCGCCCACGGCCGAGGAGATCAGCCACGGCTGCATTACCTAGCGGTAAGCGGTTATTTAATACACAAGATTCGCACACCGCGACTTACACTTACATGCATATGAACGTGTTTGAGTTTATATAGCCGAATATACAAGAACTGTTTTAACTTTATGTTATAAAGGTTTGTCCTACTTGTATATTTTTAATTAAATATTTGAGTGTAAATGAATATTAATGAACGATATTACTCCAAATCGGAAAAATCGTTAGACATAAACTTTAAAAACTGTACAATTAATGTTTTAAATCAACACCCCCACCCCACCCCCCTCAAATATTAAACCTTTGAATAATGTTCATCCCTCGCACACGGCTGAGGAGATCCGGCGCGAGTGGTTAAGTGATCCGCGGTCGGTTCGTGTTCTTGTACATGTACCTTATGACGCGTTTATGTTTCATATTCCGCACGGACACAACTTTATTTTATTATGTTTTCAACTATTATGTATAGTTGATTAAGCATTGATTTATACGATAGCGTACAAGGTAGTTTAAAAATCAAATTATAATCAAAGTTCCATGTTACATGTTTGCAGTAGGTGCTAGCACGATAAAGGAATGCCCTGAATTGAGACATTCGATGATTATTTTAGAAAATATTCACATGAGTTTAAACAACTTTAGATTAGATTCTATCGGTCACATATTAATCACTTCTGTAGTTTCATTGTGGAAGCGAACTCATTGCCACCCCCCACTCCTCCCGCCCCGCTGACAGGTGCCCGCGCTGGGTTTTTTTTTTAATTGGAGAAAAGATAGCAAGATCTGTCGAAAATCATTTTTGGTGGTTTCTTCTTATGTGTAACATTTTGTTTCACTTTCCCACCCCTTTGTTTATTCGGCCAGTCTGTATTAATTCTATTGCCGCATGCGACCGAGAATCTTGTGCCGCTTTAGCGCACACAGCTCAGAACATTTATAGCCCCAGGTCATCAATTGTTATGTAATTGAGTAACAGTTGGAAGGGTGATTTTACTACACAAAATAATAAAATCATAATATAATCTATTTGAATTGAGTACCATGCGTATAGATTCCCATAATAATTAATTTTTTTTATTTCCTTTCAATGTTTACATTTAATTTTGTTCAAATAATTAATAAATTTTCTATCATTTAAATTGTGTGTTTCATCAAATTCTGATTCCGATTACCTTGAAGTCGGCTTTTGACAAAAGAGAGACGCCTGACCATCCAATGAAAACAAATACACAGAGTTTGATTGACAGGTTCAGCCAGGTGCAGGTCTCGCCCCGATGTCCGAGGTTATGTGTGCTGCTTGTACACAGCCGAATGGTCTCAGTAAGAGTTATCGATGTAAATAGATAATAAAAATACATGCTTATCAAAACATGATCGTGCAAGTTAAAGTTGATTTAATTTGTTCCTTCGCTAACTGTATTTAATATTTTTTATTTATAGCGAATTTTAATATTGTTTCAGTACTAAAACATCGCATGAAAACGTTAAATATACATGTACTCTGTAACTAGTCGTCTTTTAATACATATACCTTTCTTTTGTTTGTTAAAAATTCCTTCAATTTTGTTAAAGTAATGTAAAACACGGGCGCCATTTTAAAACAATTAACTTGTCAGAGAGTTCCGAATGAAATCTGATGAACGTTTCAAACGGTTCTCTCACGCTTTGCTCGAAACGATTTACACGCTTTGCCCGAAACGCTAAACGGTTTACATGAAACTCTAAAAGGTTTACACGAAACGTTTCTCGCACGTTAGCCGCACGCTTTTTTGGTGTAGTAGTACGTTTTAGGGTCTGTAAATTTTGTCAGCACGCAATTCTAAACATGCACATAGTCTTCTAAAATTTAGAAATATTTTAATATAGAAGTTATTTTTGAGAAAAGTTTACGTGTTTTGTAGGCGAGTTCAGTTTAAAAAAGAAATACAATTCCTGACATGAATCATGAGTACATACTGTTTAATGTTTATAACAATGCTTGCTACCCTTTGAAAATTTAACTCGCCATTAAACATCTCATTTTTTAAACAATGTTTGAAACGATTACATAAACTCTGCTCGACAAATAGTTTTCCTAAAATATTTTCTTCCTTTCTTTTTTCAAAACACGTTTTATATACAGACTTTCAATCACAACACGTTTTTATAACAAAAGCAGAACTGAAAGTATAGTCATTATAATCGTAACATATATTTTCACCTCGCAGCAACAACGGAAGACCTACTCGGGGCTTTGCCACGAGCTCTGCTCTAGTTTATAAATTAATCATAAAGAATGGGTGAAAGCCTGGAGTATGAGAAATAATGTTTTCAATCAAAGCCTTATACAGTTGACCTATGACACTTCCCCTTATAACTATTTGCTCATGTAATGCAGCAAGTAGGCTTATTGGTTTTCAGAATGCACACAATATGAAAATATATTTACAAGTCAATTTTTAACCTAACAGTTATAAAAAAAATTCCGCAGGAATGTTTACACCTGACTGGACCAGCATTCTACTTACTGTAAATTCCTAATTAAACGCGAGGAAATGATATCCGCGTAAAATTGCGAGAAGCCCGTCTCGCGAATTTTTAAATCTCGCTTTTAATTTTGGGACACATGTAAACAACATGAAAGTAAGATAAAATTTCGGCATTCGCGATTTGATGGTAAATCATTGAATCGCGGAATTAAGTACTCGCGTAAAATAAGGAATTTACAGTATTCATTGCATTTACAAATGTAGTAGAAACTTTTACACATGTACATGAACTGAAATCCAACTTTGCTTTGCTAGATACATGTACTTATTTCGCAATCACCAGTAGTTGGTATATAGTTAAATGGTTCATGGCCAATGTTTAAAAGATATGAGAGACATCTTCGGACTTGCTCATGGTGAGATTTATTCTTGACCATTAGGTTCATTAAAGTTGGTTTTGTGTATTTTGGAGAGCTAGCAGGGATGATGTGGTTACTGACCTGGTTTTTGTGGGGGTTACACATCAGAACACACTGGTTCATGCGGTAGGAGACCAACCCGTTGCCTCCCAAAGACGCCACATTGGCTCTGACGTTAGCCATCACCTCAGCAACAAACATCTGCATGAACCCTCCTTGGCCTCCAACCTACATCAAGAAACAAATCCTTTTAATTCAGTACTTCATGACGGGCCAAAACATACATTTACTAGTTTTCCTGACCCAAATTTTCAATATGATGCAGTAGGCAGGATTTTTTTCCATTGGTGAAAGATTTTCAAGTGGGAAAACCCTTTAACTTGAAATTTAAAAGTATAAGTTATTTCTCCTCTCAATGATCAATATGCTACAATACTAATCAAATGAATGTGAGATATGTACATTTGACCTGATTTGTAATACCGCAAAACAAAACATTATTGATAGGCCTTATTGTGTTTAGTATTTGATTCAATGCAATAGATTTCATTCTATCCTCCATGGTATCATTCTCCTTTAATACTTCAGCCCAAATAATGGTCAAACCATGTGCAGTTTACAATTACTTTACCTCTCGTAATGAAGTGGATTCTCGAATGAAGAAGAAGTTGTAGTTGCCGAGGTATCTCTCAATCTTGAATCCTGGTATGTAATGCAGTGGTGTCAGCTCCACCCAACTCTTCAGCTTGTGGATGTTCTATGAATGAAAGAACAAGGTTTCTCTCAAAATCACAGGGTACCAGTTATAACACAAAGGTAGCCAGCAAAGTAGACCACTCCTTTCCAAGACCAATATATTATCAACATATGGCAGGTATATGTTTCAATGCACATAGTGACCCTCTTTTTAATATACAGGTGTGTGAATTCTTCCTGTTCACTCCCAATACAGGTAATAATGTCACACTTACATGTACGTGCACATGCTCCAGAGATCTACGAGTGTTTCCCTCCATTTTGGTCCCAGTTGTCTCAACTTTGGTCTGGCGTAGCAGTGGAGCTAATACAAACAAAGTGAAGTACATATAAGAATATAAAGAAGAATTTGCCATAATATTCTTTTTTATAGCATTTTCCTCATTAAGTCTTTCAAATTCAAAATCTTCCTTAGATCTGTTTCTCACCTTTGACCTACTGATATGTTATACACCTTTGACTTGCCCGGTTAGATTGCCCACTGATCTGTTGTTTTTTTTTACCTTTGACTTGCCCGGTTAGATTGCCCACTTATCTGTTACTCACCTTTGATGTGCCAGGTTAGATTGCCCATTGATCTGCTTCTCAACTTTGACTTGCCCAGTTAGATTGCCCATTGATCTGCTTCTCACCTTTGACTTGCCCAGTTAGATTGCTCATTGATCTGCTTCTCAACTTTGACTTGCTCGGTTAGATTGCCCATTGATCTGTTACTCACCTTTGACTTGCCCTGTTAGATTGCCCATTGATCTGTTTCTCACCTTTAACTTGCCAGGTAGATTGCCCATTGATCTGTTTCTCACCTTTGACTTGCCCAGTTAGATTTCCCACTGATCTGTTTTTTTTTTTTACCTTTGACTTGCCCGGTTAGATTGCCCACTGATCTGTTACTCACCTTTGACTTGCCCGGTTAGATTGCCCACTGATCTGTTACTCACCTTTGACTTGCCCAGTTAGATTGCCCACTGATCCCTCTGATGCATACTCTTCCATGGTGAACATCATGTCATCACCCTCACTGGTCCCACTGTTGTTGCTGTTAGTGACACCTTGTACTGTTAGAATAGGATAGAATAATGGTGTTAACATTACAATGACAAAGTATCACTGAACAAATTTGACCTCTGAACTCTATCAGTGACCTTGACATTTCAATTAACTCTGATTTTTCACTTGACCAAAAAGAAATTACCAGCAACTTCCATGGCAAATACTTCTAAATCAGTGGTGTAAATTGAAACTTTTCCGGAAAATACCCAATAAAAACAATGATATCATCAATTTAATCCGTTGAAATTGAAATTTGCATTATCAATGTACCACGTCATAGTAAAGTAATTTTTTCCGGCATGAGACTACCGGTCAATATTATACCTGTTTTGAGTAGATTTCCTTTGTTGGTTGATTGAAGTTCAAACACTGAGTCTGGTACATTTTCTGTAGAGCAGCACACCCCTGTCAGAGTTATCTAGAGGAGACAAAACATAATATAGAACCTTCTTTACCAGCTTCATCCCAGAATTGAGGGCATCTACACTTGTTGCATATTTCTCACTGTCCTTATAAGGTATGACAAGTCTTAATAAATATTCTTTTGATTTGAAATATCTTGCTTAAAACAGGAAGAAAATGTTAAATCATGGGTGAGGGATTCCACAATATTCACATAACAAGTCTTAATAAATATTCTTTTGATTTTAAATATCTCGCTTTCAAACAGGAAGAAAATGTTAAATCATGGGTGAGGGATTCCACAATATTCACATAATTAGGCCCCCACAAAAATGATTTCACAGTACAATATACAGTTACACTTCGTTATCTCGAACTAGGTGGGACTGTTTAAATACTTCGAGATATCCACGTATTCAAGATATCGAGAATAAATACTTAAAAAAATAAGTAGTTGGGACTGACAAATCACTTTGACATATCCATGGTATTCAAGATGCCAGTGTTTGCGATATCGAAGTTCAACTGTATATTGAGAGCAGCTAAAATGGTGCATCATGCATGCATGCATAAAAAAATTTACATCATGCTCATACTCTTTTAATATTTGGACATTAACAGCTTTGGCATTCTTAGTACATGTAGTAATTACTTACCTGTATTTCTTTTTCCTCTGGAATATCTACACCAAAGTCAATACCACACAGGCAGCAAGGGGACATCCGTCGTAACTTGTAGCAAATTTTCTGTAATTATCCAAAAGCGCTTCATATACAAGACAACATGGTGTAAATAAAATGGAGGCATCTACTGGTATTGGTATCCTAACTTACAATAAAGTACCACATGCATGTAGAGTGTTACTGTAAAAGTGGTTATTTATGCATGGGGAAAATGTACACGGTTTGCTGTAAGCTTAAAACCACGTAAAATAACCCTGTGTTTATGGCATTGGTTAAAAAAATCAAATTTTAGAGTAGAAAATAACGCAAATGTGTACCGCTAGTTAATACCCACGCGTATTGTTTGATTATAAAAAATGTGTTCTTAACCACTAGCATAAATAACCGCTTTTACAGTATTTGGCAGGAATGCTAATTTTGACTTCTTATTGATCTCATATTGCTTAGATACTTTAGGAATTGTATATTTGCCTACATTGTATCTTTATTTCAAACATTCAATTTCACTAAATCAATTACTACAACTGGAATACAAACATAGATTAGTGCACAAATTTTAGCTCAATCTTATCCATCAACTGATTAGCAAACTCATAATTTGGGGTCAAGATTCCATATTTTTAAAATTTTGATCAAATATTAGCATTTACATGAAATAATACAAAAAGAAAACATTTCACAACACCCACAAACTCCTATATTACAAGTACAGTATTTCCTTATAATTGTAGTACATTGTACATGTACCGGTACATGTTATCATGTAAGGAAAAACTTATATGAAAAAAAAACCTGCATCTTAATTCGTATATGTAAATGTGAACATTTGAAAAGATGTCAGCTTTGTTTCAGTTTTGTTGATGAGTGACATAACCCCTGTCTCACCCACCTTGACTAGATTCTCAAAGATATCCATGAAGCTACTTCTAGATGTAGGGAAGTACTCCTGCCTCCACACCTGTGTGAACATCTGTAACCAAGGAAACAAATACAGTAAATGGAACATTCAAATAAGAAAAAAGTCACAGAGTTTGCAGTTCAGTGCAAAACTTTCTTTTATGAACCACTTTTTTGCAATTTTTGCTGATTTACTTGTATGCAATGTATAATCAACATCTCCATGTAAAATGGAAACTGTGCACTAATTTAATTGATAAGGGGGTTTTATTGTTAAACTTAAAGTTGTGATCTATAACGCCATCTTTAATAAAAAAAAAATGGTTGCTTGGAATTGCCGCCTGGGGGTCTCCAGACCAAGGAGGGAGGGAGAGAGGGATTTTTTTTTTAAACTTGAAGTTTAAATTATTGGTAGAAAATAAAAATCTCCATATTAAAAAAATTTGAAGTTCTTATTTTTTGCTGATAAAATTTTATCAGCAGAAGGTATTTCAATGAAGTGGGGGGCATTTCCAAACAAACAATTATTTTATTTTGGCCTAGGGTAAGTGAGATTTTGTGCTTTATAATTAGCAATTCTAGTTGCTTCACTTCTCTAATTGACCAATGGGATCATTTGACATACCGTATGACTGATTTAGATTTACCATCTTTGCACTGTAATATTTGATTCATCATAGATAAATTTAAAAGCAATTTATAACTAGAGCAAAGCTCGTTGCAAAGCAACGAGTGGGTCTTCCGGTAATGTCGAAAGTAAAGCTAGAAGTTCCTGTACGAAGCAGAGTTCTTAAACCAAAAAACATAAGAAACTAAGACCAAAGAAATCGAATTATTCTTGGTACGAGTTAATAAAAATCCGAATGATACCAAGTACGAATTAACAAACCTTATCGATTTTAAGAACGACTTAGCAAATACAAATCCGAATCTGTAAAAGTAAGATTTATCAATTAGCGAATAATTTAGGTACGAGTTAATTTAACTCTGAACATAAAACTATTTTCTTAACCAAGAATGTGGAATCAGAATTTCCTATATCTCTGTATTGCATCGTCCGATTTTAGAACGGATTTCAGTTTTGAATTATGAATAATAAGCTCTTATTTTCTGTTATTATGATTAATAACAAATTATCGCTAAAAAATAAGTTATAATGAAAAGACTTTGTAGCCATTTTGGCCCCTAGTTTGAGGGGTCAGCCCCTTTTTCTTGATATCAAATGAAAGGTCTTGTGAATATATACATATTTTGTTCAACAAGTATTCACGAATTGTTAACTGTTCTAGAGATATTCGTACAACTGTGTTTTAGGGGCCGACCCTTAAACTCCTTACCAGGGCCACCAACAAAATATTTATAGATCCCATATCGTTTTGAACATTATTTTGAGCAACTTTTCTTCTACAAGGCTTTTCAAAATATTTCTCCTTTTCTAGATATGGATGATCAAAGTTTTAGACATCTGGCCCCTTGAAACCCCTAATTACGTATCATATGACTTAGGTATGGTTAGGTATAGATGAACAGATGTACAATGAACATTTTTGTTTCTATAATTGATAACAAATTATTTTTCAGTAAAGAGTTATTATAAAAAGACTTTAAAGCCCTCTTGGCCCCTTATTTGAGGGGCCAGCCCTTATTTCTTGATATTAAATTAAAGGTATTGTAAATATAAACACGTTTTGCTCAACAAGTGTTCAGAAATTGTTGACCGTTCTAAAGATATCTGAACAAATGTGTTTAAGGGGCCGACCCTTGAAATCCTTACTGGGGCCACCAAAAAAAATTAAGGTAGCATATTGTTATGAACATTATTCTAAGCATTGTTTGTTCTATAATGCTTATCAAACTATTTCTCCTTTTCTAGATACAAGGGATCAAAGTTTTGAACTTCTGGCCCCTTGAAACCCCTAATTACGTAACATATGACTTTGGCATGGTACTGTATAGATAAACAGATGTACAATGAACAGTTTTGGCTCTATAATTGATAACAAGTTATTTTTCAGTAAAGAGTTATTGCAAAAAGACTTTAGAGCGCTCTTGGCCCCTTATTTGAGGGGCCAGCCCCTTTTTCTTGAAATCAAACGCAAGTCCTAGATAATCTTAACAACTTTTGCATTACATGTCTTATCAAACTATTTACACATTAAAAGGTAGGGCCAATAATGTGCGAAAATTTCGTGAAAAAAATTGGTGCCAATTTTTAAGCTCGGGCGAGCTTCGCCGCCTTGCGCAATTTTCAAAATATCTAATAAATAGGATCATCTACAGACATTCATCTACTATCCCTGAAAGTTTCACGTTTCTATCGCAATTAGTTTTTGAGAAGTTACGTGGACAAAATGGTCCTTAAAAATTCACTAAATCCTCAAAATCTCAAACCGGAAGTGACGTTATCAGCCAGAAATTTTATAAGATCAAGTACTTTTAATGCTCAATACGTCCTGTAAATTTCATGCAAATCGGTCGTGTAGTTCACGAGAAATAGCGTTCGAAAAAAGTCAGAAAAAAAATAAAAAATAAAATAATAATAAGGAAAAGAAACAATAGAATAACAAGAGGGTCTTCCGTCGGAAACGGAAGACCCTAATAATAAATAAATAAGCATTATATAACATGTACTGTAGTTCTAAACAAAACAAAAAATAATAGCAAAGCAACACTGCTGGTGGAGCACAGCCAATTTGTTCATCAAACCAGCATTATAAGCTAAATGTTGATTAATCTTTTCTATATTAAGAGAAGGAGAATAATTTTTATCTTTTTTTTGCCCATGCAAATCCCTTTTAAAATCTTGCAATAATTTTGCAATGAAAACAATAATAACATATTTGCCTGCCACATTTCATTTTCAAATTATTTGGAATGAGAACTAATTTTTTTGTGCTTATAAATGCTGACCTGGAGATTGGCAGCCAGTGAGGTAGATCCCGGGATTTTGTGGGTGTTTAGCATTGTGAATCCCTCGGGGAGCTGGGATTCCCGGAGTAGAGCAACGATGTTCTCATCGTTAGCATCATCCACCTGTTACAAAACCATCATATCATAGTATTTACTGTTTTATGAATATAAAAAAATTAACACTTGTTGAATTTTTTAATCCATATGTAACTATGTTACTATTCATGAATTCAAAGTTGACAATGTTAACAAATGTAACTGCAAAATTGCATTAGATTTAGAATTTTTTTTCAGAGATTTTAATGTAAGGAAGGCAATGCTACAGAACAAATATGATATCTTCCATATATATGACAACTACTTGTGACATAATCTCAGTAATTCAGTGTACAGTTCTACAAGTATCTATCTATAGTAAAACACGGTTATAGCAAGCGAAGTGATTTTCATTCCTTATGATTTTATTACATGTTGTAAACTTGACTGATATAATGAATTACGCTTATGACAAAGCAAAATTGCCCGTCACTGTCAGTCCATTATAGTGTGTTTTTCAGTAGTATGTATGCTGTAACTATCAATTCATTATTCAACTACTGATGAACTCATTTGTTTTACATTCCTTCTATCTGTAGCTTCTTTCTGTAGATTATTCTAACTTGAATACTGACCTCAATAACAAACGTTTCTTTGTTCCCCGACGACAAGTCCAGATCTGATGCGTCGTCATCGCTGTCATCCGTCACGATGCTACGTGGACTCGCTTGACCCGTGTCCTTCAAATGAAAACTTTCATCAAAGCAAAATCACAGAAAATTTCAAATACAATAAGTAAAACTGTGTTTTCATTACCGGTATATATCAATTTTCATGGATATTGTATAATGCATTTTTTAAAGGATTTCAAAACTGTTGATAGTTCTACTTTAAAATATACCAAATTTCATTTCTGGATATAATACACAATAAAATCCATAGATTTTTATGCTCAACCAAAAAAAAAAGGAAACCACAGTATGCGTTGTCTTTAAAGACACAAATTTTATACAAGATTATTGTAAGTAAATGTATGGTCATACATGCACATCACTACATGTACCATGTATACAGGTACTAGAAAATATCAATAAACAAAGAAATGAAAAATACATGCATATCTTTTGGAAACCAATGTCATTAACACCAAATTAAAGAGCCGTGTATACGTGTGTACGTACAATGTGCAGTAGGTCATTCTTCTCTCGATTTTTCATAACTCTTTCGGAAATCCTTTTTTGTATTTCCAGTAATCGGTTATTCTCCTCCTCTGTGGTTGCCTAGGTAACAATGAAATTTTGATTGAATACAGAGCATGAATATAATAATGAGGATGTTATATCTGCTGTTTTCTATATATCTACAATTACAAATACACATAATCAAATCAATTTTTTAACTTTTTAATGGATACAAAAGGATAAAAGCTAGAGAGGAGTGGTGATGGGAAATTTTCCAGTATATAAAGGGCATAATTCAAATGAAAAAATAAAGAAATCTTGGTGGTTGATAAACACAAACTGTCCAATGGGAGAACTGGAGTTCATGATGGACATACATTTAAATGAAGGTCAAGGTTCTACATAGAGGTAATACCTGGCCTGACACCCTGGGAATTGGCGGGATTGGCAGGGCTGCAATGAACACAGCAGTAGCAGTCTGTAAGGAGAAAAATACAGTACCAATATACCGTATATCTGGGGGGTTTTGCGTGTCACAAAATTTGCAAAAATGGGGAAAATGTGTAGCATTTTTAATTTGCATCAGTCATTTTTTGTAATATAAAATGTTTCTTATGAAAGATAAAACGGAATACAATTTCTGCATAAGTATTCAATAATTTGAGATTTAAAAGAGATAGCAAAAAAAGCGAAAATTAGATCATTGCCAAAATTACTGGATATACAGTATCTTACTACACACATGATAGTGATACACTGTATGTTACTACACTTCAACAAGTCAAAAATACGAATTATTCATCCAACGACAAAAGTGATGCATTACAATAAATATGAACTTAAACTACAATAAGTCAAAAATATGGATTATTCATCTAATGACAAACATCAACGACTTCAGTACAACAAGTCAGCAACTATTTTCTTTTGGTCCACCTTGAGAAATAGTTGCCTTCTAAGGGGACAATCAACTTGCTGTTGTTCTGGTGGTCAGTACATAGATTTTATGGTATTCACACTAAAAATAATTTGTGAAAACAGAACAGAAACTTACAGCCACGCCCACCAGCAGAGATTCCCCGACCGTGATCTGCATCTTGAGGCCGTACAACCCATTCATGCCGAACAACTGAAAAAGTCACAGTTTTATTTGAAGAGATGCTAATAAATGATGTTATTGGCTGCTGAGTTTATGTTTACAATCGTCAAAACTTTTCCTTCTGTTTGATGATTAATTACAATTACACGTACTGAACATACAAAACTTCTACAAAAACATTTTTTATTAGATACAAACATGTACCGGTAAAATGCTGATCATGAAACTGTCTGATCACTAGCCAACAAATTGAAAAACAAATATATAAAATCATTAAAAATAAATTAAAAATCAAAGTAACTTGAGATCAGTTAATAATTATGTTGTTTCAGTGCTAGAATGTCCATTTTAGGTAAGTGCTTAAAAAATATATCAGATGCTTGTATTATAAACGCCAAAATGAACATTACGCCTCATTTTGGTTCTAAAATCATCAAACTCCATTTCATAAAAGTCATTACATCCTGCTATACAATTATAGTACCTTTAATTTGTTCATCAGCTGACTATGAAGTTCATATTCTAGGAAAGGAAGACACTGAAATAATGCAAGAATTAAATAATTAGATTGAACTAAATAAAATGTTCTTTATATATTAGAACGGTAAATACCTTTAAGATTACTGGTATCATATGGCAAAATTTAAATTATAACTTTAAATGGGCTTTGTACTTTGACTACACATTCATCGTAGTATAATCATTCACAGTTCTACCACATTCCAAAAATTAAAATTATTTTTTGAGGACACGATTCTATTTTATTACATACATGTATTAAAATAAGGAAAACAACATGATCATACATCACTGATCTCCTTTGCGTTTGATTCCCCTCCTTTGCTTTTTGGTTTTGGTCGACAAACTCTGTGAAGACAAAATATCAAAGTTAAACAGCACTCTTGATAATCCTACTATTACTTATTAGGTTAGTTACTGACTCACTACGGAAATATATTGGGTTGATCAATTTCATAGACGGCTCGGCTTCGCCTCACCATCTATGAGATTGATCAACCCAATATATTTCCGTAGTGAGTCAGTAACTAACCTAATAAGTGTTTTGTTTTCCCGAGGACTATCAAGCGACACATTTATTCACAAATAGCGAAGATCAACGCTAAGCCATGTACAAGATGCCTAACATCTCGTCCAATTTAACTCATTTAAACATTTCAAAATTTTCAATCTCACCTTTCAAATACTCTTTAAAAGTCTTTGCTTCACCCATGTTTACTTACAATGTGTTTTAGCTATTCAATTCTAAATGTTTTCTCCCTTTCCTCTGCAGAGATTTGAGCAAATCTCGACACTTCCATTTTGTTCTGCTCCAGACAAAACAATGTGACGTCAATATTCTAAGGGCAACTACTCTAATTTTAAAGAATTTCAAAGGGCAACTACTGCAAATACTATAAGAACTTACGGCATGCGGTTTATGTATTAAATACTATGAAATGTCGAAATGAGTAAGCGAAGCGTCGACCAATGACGGCCATATTGCCTAATATTATTTCTCACCGAACAAATATAGAAATATATGAGGCAATCTCGTGCTATGTTTAAACCAATGAAAATGTGACATTTCAGTCAAAGGGAAAACAGAATTAAAGGTTATGACGAGATGAGTCAGTGCACACTTATGACTGACCTGGCTTGTAAAAATGCGCCTTTGCCGTGGGTTTGTATTTCCTGTGGAGGATCTATGGTTGTAAACAAAACATCAGGCACCTTTCGCTTCCTGCAAAAAGATAAAGTCAAAATTTAAATCATTGTTCATCTTAAGATGTAAAAGAAGTTGAATTTTTTGAATTTTCAAAAAGAGAATGTTGTTAAAAGTATAAATTAAAAAAAAAACAAACCAAATAGTTGCATAGTTTTCATGCATGAAGTAGTTTCATAAAGAAAGGTATAATCTCTACTGATTTGGGCATACCTGCAGATAGCACAGACTGACAGATTGACAGGGAATGGAGCAGAATTAGGTTTGTAAGGAACATGGCACAGAAGACAGTTGTAAAATGGGGCTCCATCATCAGAACTGTAATAGAAGATTATCATCAGTTACTGTACAAAAATATTTTGGGTCCCTCTCTCCTCTCTTCTCTCTCTCTCTCCTGCCACATCTCTATCTCTTCTCCCTCTCTCTCTCTCTCTCTCTCTCTCTCTCCTCTCTCTCTCTCTCTCTCTCTCATTGCATTCTATTTTACTGAGGTGGGTGAAGATAATATCTCTTACTTCTCTGTTACTATGAACTAAGTCAATACAGTTACATGTATTCTATTGTAACAGTCAAACTAGAAAATATTGCAAAATCCTGCTAAATGTTAAATTTGAGATATTCACTTTATTAAGTTATTTTATTCTCTAATAAGCTTCACAACACATAAATTGTCTCCCATGGACCATGATACATGTAAGAGTAAAATTTAAACTCAAAGTAAACCTCCCTCAAATCCCCCCCCCCCCCTGTATGACTGACCCTGTGACTGACCTGTGATCATACAGGGCATGGAGCGAGCCCTGAGCTGCAGAATTGGCCAGATTAACATCCACATACAGCTTCTTGTCTCGTTCTTTCTCAGTTGGAGGTTTTTCCTGCACAACAGCTGGGGCGGGCGGGGGGATACGTGTGGATGAAGCCGGGTCATAGGTCACATTGACCCTGGCAGCAGTGCCTGTTGCACACAGCACAATGATTTCGTCGCTGCAAAAATTCCACACTAGAATGAAAACTTAAGACCTGACATAACAATGGTTCTGTAGTAAAAAAGCACAATACTGTTCAACCAACTGCTGCTAAGGATGCACACATGCAATATGAAATTATTTCTTTGAAAGTTTTTTCTAACTCAATGCAATATAGATCATGACACTTTTTTTTATGTGTTAAGACTTCAGAGCAAAATTTAAATCACGCTTTTCCACTCTCTGTTTACAATGTATGCTTTCAATACTGTACAATATTGTAATTCATCTACAATGTCTTCTTTGTACTGTATACCATATACATGTACAATGGCTGCTTTAAATACTGTACAATATTGTAATTCATTTGCAATGGCTGCTTTAAATACTGTACAATATTGTAAATCATTTACAATGACTGCTTTAAATACTGTACAATACTGTAATTCATCTAAAATGTCTGCTTTAAATACTGTATAAAATTGTAATTCATTTACAATGTCTGCTTTAAATATGGTATAAACCATATAAAATTGTAATTCATTTACAATGGCTGCTCTTAATACTGTACTTTATACCATATACAATGGCTGCTTTAAATACTTTACTGTATACCATATATAATGGCTGCTTTAAATGCTGTACTGTATACCATATACAATGGCTGCTTTAAATACTTTACTGTATACCATATATAATGGCTGCTTTAAATGCTGTACTGTATACCATATACAATGGCTGCTTTAAATACTTTACTGTATACCATATATAATGGCTGCTTTAAATACTGCACTGTATACCATATACAATGGCTGCTTTAAATACTTTACTGTATACCATATATAATGGCTGCTTTAAATACTGTACTGTATACCATATACAATGGCTGCTTTAAATACTTTACTGTATACCATATATAATGGCTGCTTTAAATGCTGTACTGTATACCATATACAATGGCTGCTTTAAATACTGTACTGTATACCATATACAATGGCTGCTTTAAATACTGTACAATACAGGGGTCCATTTACAATGAAATTAAACCAGATGTTGTTGTTTCCATGATAAACCATTACCAAATGGTGGTGTGCTCTGTATATCCCAGCACGGCATGGCATCCCATGGTTCGACAGTGAGTTCGTATCTCGGTCCTTATCTCAGTCCACCAAGCATCTCGAGTCTCTGGCTCCTCTGTTCATTAAAGAAAATTGAATTTGAGTTTTATTTCAATTTGTCCACGAAGGCTGGGTTATGATTCAACATTTTTATTTCTTCAGTCTTTTTGGGGATGATCATATGAATAAGATCATACAGTATGGAGATGTTTATCAAACTTAATTTAATTGTGACTGTATAACACTGAACAGTCCTAAAATTTCTCGGACTGAGTGAAAATCCTGTTCTTGACTTTTGACTTCACTGCTTGCCGTAAAACCAGTAAAAATCTGACATACCTGGGTTGTGAATCTTGTCAAGAAGTTTGACAGACTTGGCCGACACAACACCCCCAAGGTGAATTATGAAACCCACAGGAAATGATGTCATAGTGAAGAATGGATACTCCTAAAATTACAAATAGTTTTGTATAGAAACATTTTAATATAAATAATCTTGCACAAATTTTCATTCACAAAGAATCATGAATAAAAGATTTTGTTACGCCATGTATCAAAATTATCTATCAAAATACGCATATATATACATTTTAGACAACCCCTCCATGTGTTGTGATCTAATGTATATTTTGTTTTGTCTTGTATATACAATTGCCTGAAATTTTATTCAGTACATTGAGAACTGCTGAGTTGAAAACTTAAGCTCTCTGTACATACTGAAGATTCCTTACTTTACTTAATTCTGTCATTTTGTAACAAATAATGAGAATACATGTATATTAATTGTGAACCCCAAAATTTTTATCTTAATTTAGTATTACCGTAGTTTACAACTGACAGAAAAAAAACTGCAATATTCTATAATTTGCAAGAGGTGCCTCTTACAATTTTACGAAAAAAAATTAATTCCCTGCGTTTAATTAGGAATTTACAGTAAGAGTAATTTCCTGTACATGAGGAGATGCCTCACCATCAGCTCTATGCTGGGTTGCTGTGCCGAGAGTTTGGTCACCGCTTTTCCACCACTTCCTAAACCACTACCGCTCCCACTGCTCTCTGTTAGACTGCTTCCTGGAAAATAATCGTAACTCTGGTAAAGTAAGAAATGAGAGCATGTACAAACAGTATTATCATTGCTTTTCATGTACTGTATCTTGCAATTACAATAATTGATGGAAAATGATTTTCTAACAGGTTGGCATGGATTTGATTTAACACATTTCTGATTGTAACTTTTTATCTACATACAGGTACATGTAAAGTGTAGTTCTAAGCACAGTGATATTTCTAAGAGACAGATACAGTGCATTTGACGAAGTACCGGTACTTGATTTAGCAGAAGCCTCATTCTGCCAAATACACTACAGAGTTCACAGCCAAATTTAATACGTTTACAGTGTTATGGTGTGACCTACCTTTCGGTGGGGTTATATTACTGACATCTGAGTCGGATGACCTTCGCACCTGTGTATGGGGAGAAACGACCTTGACAGGTGACGTGGCACACCTTATGATCTGGGAGGGTGGGGAGGAGGGTGTAGCCGATTCCTCAGGAAGGGGGGAACTGAAAGGAAAACTGAATGCTGATTGGCTGCTAGAAACGATAGGAGGGGCAGAGGGGGGTGGGGATATGGAGACGGATTTCCTGACTGGAGTGTGGGGAGGGGTCATTGTTAAGTGATGATGTGAGCGAGAAGTCAGTGAAGGACCAAAACTAGGTGGTGTTTGGTGATGATTGAAGTAGTTTAGTGAGTTCACAGCATGCCTCATACTGAAAAAGAGAGAAAGTAAACAGCACTCACTACTAATACGACATGCTCTAACACAACACATACATGCAACACATAAGAGTTAAGGTGGTGTGGGACACCTAAGGATTTTAATGCTGTTAAAATTACATAATGATTATGGTGCACAGAAATAATTTTCAAATTGTACAACATTTAAAGGTAAAAACTGTAAGTTCCCCAGCCGGTTTGGAACTTTCAGAATTGCAGATTAATAGCTGATACTTCAACATATTACATTACCACGTTAGCATCAACAGTATGAAATGAAAACAGATACATGTAATTTCAGAGCTATTTCAAAAGAGAATAATATAATGCATCATAATTTGCAGGTGTACCACACCTCAGTAAAAAAAGCTATTATTTATATTAATGAACCACAAATAAAAAATAACTATCCTTGCTTCCCCCTCTACAAAATGTATTATCTTTAGATATATTTATCATAATGCATTAAAATTTTAAGATCTGAATTGAATTAGGTAGATATCTCAAAGCACAAGTTTTTGTCACTATATGCTGATTTTTCAAGATTTTATAGCATCTGTAACATTGAACCCTCATAAATCAAAATTTTACGTTCTAATTGTGTCTAGCTCCCATTAGACTGAAAAAAAATCACAAAGTCATGATGTATCTATTATTTACTGAACTGAAGTAATTCTAAAAAAAATTATAAGGTTAAAAAGTTGTTATTCAATATGCTAATAAAACATCTGCTGTATCTAATTGAACAATTTAATATGTGAAAAGAGAATTTTGAATGACCTACGTATAAGCTCAGAGCCGTTAAATTGAAAAATAAAATAAACATCAGTAAAGGGAGCTTGGAGTCATTAGAGATGAACAAAAACTGTTACATAAGAAAAATGAAAAATTGTGTGAAATGGAGTAATAAATAAAACATCTGACTGGTACACATCAATGGTAAGCTCTGCAAACAAACAGAATATCTATCTGTTTATTACTCTCCAATAACTTTACACACACAGACAAACCAATCAGTATAGACTTATATACTAGTCCTTCACGATGAATTAGTCATGCAAGATTTTTTTTTAAAAGCTATGAAAACCCCAAAAAGTTGCAGAAATGCTTTTAGTGTTTCATATACAATACTGTAACATCTGACCACAGTTAATTGTTTTTTTTTAACCATTCTCCAGTGCATAAAAACTGGGATCAATTGAAATAGTCATTACGTTTGACTGATTTAGACAACATCAAAAGTGGCAGCAAATTATACTTTTCACACAATCAGGAGCATTTTAATCACATCACTGCACAAGGCTAAATTGACAACATATTAATTCATTTTTCAGAGAATACTGTAGGGGGGGGGGGGCATACGTTTTTAAACATTATTTTTTTAAACATTGTCCCATTGAATTAAATATTTGAAAACTGATTAATTTACAGCCATTTGCTCTACAAAATCTTTAGAATCCAGAAGCTTTAAGGGGATTCACTCCCTGGATCCCCATAAGAATAAAAGGAAATATCTTTTATATTTCTACAAGGCAGTGACTGCAGGTCTTATACTTGATTCCTATCATATCGCAGGTTCTATGGTATGATCGCATATTTCTGTTTACGTATAGTAGCACGCGCTGAAGTTGATATTTGACGTCGGGATATTTTTAGACATAGTAAACAGAGACATGCTGAACATCACTGAGGTATATATTAAATAGAGGAAACTCACAATAACATTAGTTTCTGGAAATATTTCCACATTGATAGATTTTTTGATCAAATGATTTAACTACTGCGATATCATATCATATCAAAAATTGTAAACAATCGTTTGACTTTTGAGTACCGGTATACTCACAAGAAGAAATATCACAAAAGACAAAATTTGAAGACTTCATTTTTTCCCTACAAAATCTCCAAAATCAAGGAGCTTCAAGGGGCTTCGCCCCCTGGACCCCCACCAGAGCTTTGCCCTGGACCCACTAGGGGACTAAAGACAGCCCCCAGACCCCCAGCCAAAAACTGGCGCCCCCTCTAACTTCAAATCCTGGATCTGCCTCGAACATGTTTCCTCATTGGTTGAATTTTATCCAATCACAGTAGTTGATTTTTCTGTGTCAGATCTCAAAGTTAGGATACCATATTAATTAAAAAATTCAACCTGACATTTAGTAAAGAAAAAATACAAATGTTTAAGCTTAAATAAAGTTAAACATTTCCTAAATCATTCTGCAGAGCTCTTTACCTAAAGAAGGAAAATATAGTCCAAAAATGCCCAAGAACATCCAGTCCTCTTAAAACTATCTAATTGATACATATATCAAAATTGATATGTTAGCTGTCTCCGTGCAACCATTTGTCAGGCAATAGTTATGTCTTCTGACAATTACAATCAAACAATCACACAAACCCATTACCATGTTTCAGTGAAAACTTGGGTCACACATTTGTAGTTCATTACCTCAAACTTCTGTGTGAAAACAACTATATTGGATTTTTTAAAAATAGATCTACTAATGATAAAAATGTGGCAAGAAAAAACAAAATTGATAAAATTAAAAAAAATGCTTCAGAAGTTTCGGAAAAAGATATTTTCTGTAGAAGTTTCAGAAAAGATATTTTTTGTGCAATCATTTTACTGTTATGATATTAATACTTTCTCTCTACCAAACATCTAGCTTCCATTGCTATAAAAACAATGTACCGTATTGAGAATCATTCTTTATCTTTCAAAATGAAAAAAAAGGTAAAATCAACAAACAGCTGTCATATAATAAAATATTTGAACCAAAAATAAAAAAATCGATAACATTTGACATAATACAGAAAAGAAGAAAAAAATTTACTCTTTGAACTGAGGAGAGACGCCCAGTGGGGAGGGGGGCATCATTTGTGAAGGTCGCACCAAGGTGACGCCAGTCCCTATCCCTCGGGCCACTATACCTGACTCCCCCTCCAGGTCGAAGCATTGGCAGTAACTGCAAAGATTATATTTTAGTAAATAATACATTCTGTAGCCAATGTAATACAAGTTATACATATGTAAAATTCTACAGTAACTACATTTATTGCCAAGATCAGGGAGGCCAGGAACATTATTCTCCAATATACCACAAACTTCATCAGTAAATTATAAGATCAGAATACATATTTTTTTGGCACTGATCATAAAGGTATACTTCAAAACTATAAAGTTTAAAAACCATGTCAATATCACATCTTTGTTCCAGTCAAAATGACGTGTATTGCTTCAAATGTTTATTTCGATGAGCTAAATGCAGTTGTTCCAAGGCCCTTCCTAACACAGTGTGTTTTTATATGAAATAAAGAAAGAATAGCACTTATTCAATAATCGTATTAAATTAGCTTTAAAATTTAAAGACATATGATTGAAATAAATTTTATAAATAGGAGAAGTGTATAATCACTATTTAATATCCAGCAAATTGATATGTCCTCTGCATGTCAGTCTAATCGGTAGCTTGTGATCAATAGGTATATTAACAAAACCTTTGGGGATACACAAAACTGCAGTCTAAATGACCTATTTTGTCTTTCTTTAGGAAAATCAATCAGTGAAATACCTTAGCTGTTAGTAGAATAGAAATAAAGTTCTTGGTATTTTGAATGTTTCAGGGCTACCTCATCTGTCTCTAAATGTTGTTTGAAATATAAGAACCTTGGATAACACTCCAACTTTTATCTTCCAAGACAACATTTCTTGACCTCAGAGGTTATTCTGCAGCATTCACGAAGACTCGTACTTTATTTTTGAAATAAAACATGAACTGAAAAACAAGTTAAAAACTGAGCAAATTCAAATTTTTCATATAATCTCTCTTTAGTACAATTGTGTCTGGGTGAATTCAAGGCAGGATGAAACCGTTTGCAAGTGTAGAAGGATGAAAATAAAAAGTATACTTTACTACACAATTCTACCATATATCTAATAAGACTAAATGGTTCAATTCAATTATTTTATGATTTTATCTTACTTCTAGATGGACATATATAATTATATCATATTGCTTCATGTTTGCATAATTAATATCTTTCCATGATTATATCTTATCTCTATACTATTTTATCCTATCCCTATATGATTACATCTTAGCTCTACACTATTTATCCTATCCCTATATGATTGTATCCTATCTCTACACTATTTATCCTATCTCTATATGATTGTATCCATCTCTACACTATTTTATCCTATCCCTACATGATTATATCTTATCTCTACACTATTTTATCCTATCCCTATATGATTGTATCCTATCTCTACACTATTTATCCTATCTCTATATGATTGTGTCCTATCTCTACACTATTTTATCCTATCCCTACATGATTACATCTTATCTCTACACTATTTTATCCTATCCCTATATGATTGTATCCTATCTCTACACTATTTATCCTATCTCTATATGATTGTATCCTATCTCTACACTATTTTATCCTATCCCTACATGATTACATCTTATCTCTACACTATTTATCCTATCCCTATATGATTGTATCCTATCTCTACACTATTTATCCTATCTCTATATGATTGTATCCTATCTCTATACTATTTTATCATATCCCTACATGACTACATCTTATCTACACTATTTTATCCTATCCCTATATGATTGTATCCTATCTTTACACTATTTTATCCTATCCCTATATGATTATATCTTATCTCTATACAATTTTATCCTATCTCTACATGATTACATCCTACTTCTACACTATTTTATCCTATCCCTTTATGATTATATCCTATCTCTACACTATTTTATCATATCCCTATATGATTATATCCTATCTCTACACTATTTTATCATATCCCTATATGATTATATCCTATCTCTACACAATTTTATCCTATCTCTACATGATTACATCCTACCTCTACACTGTATGAATATATCCTATCTCCACACTATTTTATCCTATCCCTATATGATTACATCCTATCTCTACACAATTTTAGTCTATCCCTATCTGATTACATTCTACTTTTGCACTATTTTATTTTATCTCCACATGATCATATACTATTACTTCATGATATTAACCATACCTTTTTTAAGCCTAGCTTTTCTTTATCTGATTTTTCCTTCACAGTAAAAATATTCATATATACATGTACCTGTTGTATTTACATATACCATAATGATCATTATAATATTTAAAATACATGCTTGCCCATACCCTATGACAGCATTCCCTCCTAACTCTGATACTTTCACACCAATTTTTCTCTGGAGTTCACCTTGATAAAATAACATGAAAAAACACAGAGTTCAGAAACATGTACATGCATAATATATGATACATGATCAAATGATTTTGAGGCTTGTCCGTTAAAATTAACGTCAATGAAGCTACACCACAGGCGCTTGTTTCATACAGGAGGTCTTTTAACTATATTGTGTATAGTTAATAGACCTACTGTAAATGAACAAAATTTACTTTTGTATCAGTACAAATATTTTATTTTCCATCAATTATATATTTAGGTCAGATGCAACTTATGTTCCATTATTGTTTAAAAATTTCCCTATCTCAGCAATGTGAAGATTTCCACTACATAACTCCACAATTATATTCCCCTGTTATTTGATATTTTTCTATTTAGATAAATAGTTACAAAAGAAAATATATCATATACTATGATTTTAATTATAAGCGCCCAATTGCATTTTGCATGCTATCATGCAAAAAATCTAACGTATTCATACATCAAACATAGCCTGGTAATGTACCTTGAATTTTTGGGCATAAACAGGTTTAAATGCAAATAAATAATGAGTGATCTTTCTGAATCAGGAAAAGCAATTTAAGATTAAGGGAACGTCTCATGTGTCCTTAAGTATTAATAATAATAATACTTATAAACTGGGGTAATATCAATACTTAAGGTCAATCAATTCGAGAAAATTTAAAGGATTAGGTATGACATTTGCCATTTATGACCCTAAAAAACTGAAAATGGTGGTACTGCAAGAACAATATTTATTTAAGAGACCCAACAACAAATTCAGGAAAACTGGTGTTTAGTAAATAATGTTGATACCACAGCAAACAGGTGTATATAGACACACAGTAGATATGCGTGAACACACACCTGATAATTTGGAGAAGAGCCTCTGCCGAGCTTCATTGGATGCGCGAGGTGTGCGGATCTTGTCAATCCATTGATACTCCGGATCATCATTTACCACAAGTTCCTCCACAAATCCATTGATGACCTGCATCCGATATCCGGATGGAACCTCAGCAGCTGAAACATTCAAGAGTTGTTGAATCATTTCTAATGAAAGCCTTCATAATTTTTACCGTGTACTTCAGATTGATGTTCACAATCTGACTGCTTTGAATATACATGCTTCCTATAAAATTGTCCAACAAAGACATCAGTAAACAAATAGGGGATTTGAAAAAAGTGCTTTCATGAGGATAAAATGTTTAAGTACTTTGTTGCTATGTGTGACATTAAATTTGTTTTAACAAGTAATATTTCTTTTTCGGTAGTATCGTATACATATACTTTGAAAGATCATCATACTCATGGATATATGAAATACTCATTTCATAAAGTAAAACTCACTGCTAAAAAACTGGATTCCACAAGACGACTGTCTGAACTTATTCACATCAGAGAATAGGTCCACTTTCACGATGATGTTAAGTTCTCCACGAATGCCTGGGAAAAGAAAATCCCCCTAATCATGCCTTATGCTGTCAACACTTCAGATTAATTCAATTACGTCTTGTTTATCCATAAAACATGTAATTCCAGGAAATAAATACAAAAAAAAAATGAAAAATGTTCACAAAGAAAGAAACAACAACAAAACATATATCAGGTGATCTTCCCTAGGAGAGAATTACTTTAAGTTTATAATGGGTATTGACAGGAAACATTTTTTTTAATGAGTTAGTGGTCATCATCTGCGCATAAGCTGGATACTGCATATTTTGCCAAGAAAGTACAAAATTCACAGAGGACTTTAAAAATAATTATCTAAGATTATAGTCATAGCTTACTCACATTTGACAAGAACAAAATTGAAACAAATTGACTTTATTCTAATATCAAATTACTGAAGATTCCTTATTTTACATGAGTTTAAAATCCTGAGATTCTGCCGTTCTGTTTCATGTTGCGAGAACATGAAATCCCATGTGCTAAAGTTTTTTGCAAAAATTAAGACTTTTATAAGAGGTGCTTCTAAAATTTTGTGCAGATAATGCCTGGTGTTTAATCAGGAATATCCAGTATATAATACAGGTGACACTCGATGGCTCGAACTTCGATCTCTCGAAGTTCTTGATCTCTCGAAGTGAACTCACGGTCCCGATTTTTTTCTCTATACAACTAAGCAAATTTACTCTTGCTCTCTCGAACTCCGATCTCTCGAAGTTCTTGATCTCTCGAAGTAAAACCTAGGTCCCGCTATACATATTTCATTGTTTTTCACTCTTGATAACTCGAAGTGGTTGCTGTGTACACACGCGGCCGATCAAGCGTATAATTATAGCTCCGCGTGGACCTTACCTGGATGGTTGAGTGAACTCCTAGGGGCTAGAGTGGTAGTGTTAATTGGTTGATTATGTAAGTGACATAACCCCTTGCTTCCTTCAAAGGGTAGATAGGTAATTTGTAACTGGTCAATTAATTTCAACACATTGTGAAAGTTACGGTAAACTGCTCTTTATTTAAAATATTCTAACGTTATGATTAAGATCAAAGGCCTGAAGGGCCATAATGGCTTACGGGTTTGATATGACTATATTTACATGGATCGAGTATGATTCCCTCTATTTCTTACAGAAACTTTAGTTTATTTATAGCTCTATAGAAAGTAACTAGCTACATGTAATTCATAGATCTATAGAAACTAACAGGACCAATATCAACATGCCCCATTTGTTGATTGGTTGAACCTTAGTGACCGAATCAGACAGGATTGAAATCTAGACGCCTCTTTTATCAGTTGGTTGAAACCACCATTGCTTTAAGGAAAATCATAGACTGCATAAAATAATAATGATGATGTCAGACTCAAACTCCAATATGAGACAATTTGTTTCTTTTTTTTATCCAGCGACTGAAGTACATTAACTGTAAATTCATTCAACTACATGTATATCGGACACAAAAACACTTAAAACCAACATGCTCTCAAATATCAGTATACCTTGTATTCCTACGCACTATGATTTTGCGCGAGAGTTGGTGCACGGTGCAACGTAACAGCGCCACAGCCAGCGCGAAATCACTGCGCGTAAAAATAATATGACCAAATGATGAAATGTAATGCATGTTATGTACTATAATTAATATGAATTCTCATGAAATCTAAACCAACAAGTATTATTCCATTTTATTTGTATTTCATAAATGTATATTTATTCATATTTTTCTGGGTTTTTTCTACTTTTTTTTAAGAGGCTGACCTTCACAAGCTTTTATAAGAATACAGATTCACAAGGCAGTTCTAACACCTTCTGTTTTATTTTTTCCCCTTTGTACAGAGATAAACTCTTTGGAAGGGGGGGGGGGGGGCAAGAAACAGGCAGAACTATGCAATTACAGCAAACTTGTTTTCACACCAAATTTAATTAAAATTAATTACTGCACTATAACTTTGCAGTCAGTCTTGTGTACACAGTCATTTTCAGAGGCATACTATACGATGTCTGTGTTGTGACATCGCTTCCGTATATGACTTGCAATCAAGCTTAACTGTATATTGTTTTCTTATTTGAGTACATTTGGTCTCAAGTTTCCAAAATTTTTACGACAAATAAACAGTTCAATCATAGCACAACCAAGGTAACTCCATCGAGGGAACATTGTGCTATTTTAAGATCTTGGAAAATCCCCAACATTCGATAATGGCGGAGGTGTCGAAGAAGGCACATTATATTAAAACAAGTAATAATTGCCCCTCTATTTATGCATTTGTTACCGATTTATAATCGCAGTTTCAATATATCTCAACCATAAGTTCAGTTCTTTAACCGTTAAACACTTTCCCCCTTGCTGAGTTCGATGTCGATCGAAGTTAGCGACGCTCTCTGCGGGTGCAAACGTTTTCATGAAGATTGAACAAAATAACGACTAGGCCTACTTTACTTTTACTTATCACTGTTAGGATCTGAAATAATTGGGAAAAGATTTTTTGCTTATCATATATGTAAGTATGCATAACGGAAAGCATGGCGGCAGTGTGTGATGCATAGCGGAGGCCTATACCTGCAAAAACACTGCAGTTAATATTCATTCGCGTTAGATTTCGAGTTTATTTAAATAAAGTCAATTCATATTGGTTACAATAACATAAGTGATAATAACATATGGAAAATATAATCTTGCTTAAAGATATTTATTATGAACAACAATTAACTTTGCAACATTCGAATAGAACTATTTTTTGTCGCGCATGTTCAGATAACTGAACTCTTTGCCGTAAAGATTATCCGGCAACTAGATGGCCGTAAGCCATAAAAATATTATATGCTTAAAAAGTTTTTTGACATAAAAAATACACTTAATAAGCACACAACTAAGTTCTGTATTGTTTAAATTGAAGTAATGTAGCAGAAAATACGATTGAAATCATGTCAGACTATCCCTCCATATTATAAATATAAATTTCCAGCTACTATGATTTTAGAACCAAAATGACCGGAACGAAAATTTCCGGATTTTTTTTTTAACTTTTGATCTCTCGAACTCTTGATCTCTCGAAGTTTAATTATGGTCCCCTGAAGTTCGAGTTATCGAGATTCACCTGTATGTTTCAAATTATCATTTGAAGATTCGAAAAATATGCATTCAAATCTGTAAAAAAGTTGTTCATAACACTGGACTGAACTCTCATAATATCAGTTGGCAGTCACTGCCAGTGCCTCAGGTTATAAACATACCATGCATTGTGTCATAGATTGGGAACCAGCCACTAATGACCTTGAGGGGATCTTTGGTCAGTAACGGATTAAGGTCAACGTAAATTTTTCCTATTGCATCATTTGCACTGTATGTGTCATGGTCCAGAACCCTGAAACAAAGTAAACACAATTAACTTGCATAAGTGCTCAGTTCTTATTTTAGTGTGCTTGTGCTCTCATCTTAGGCCTCTTCATCAGCAGTAAACTAATAATACATTCAATGGTCAATGTAATACAAATAATACATTCGTGGCCAATGTAATACATGTACAAGTGATACATTCAGTGACCAATCTAATACATGTACAAGTGATACATTCAGTGGCCAATGTAATACATGTACAAGTGATACATTCAGTGGCCAATGTAATACATGTACAAGCAATACATTCAGTGGCCAATGTAATACATGTACAAGTGATACATTCGGTGGCCAATGTAATACATTTACAAGTGATACATTGAGTGGCCAATCTAATACATTTACAAGTGATACATTCAGTGGCCAATGTAATATCATGTACAAGTGATACATTCAGTGGTCAATGTAATACATGTACAAGCGATACATTCAGTGGTCAATGTAATACATGTACAAGTGATACATTCAGTGGCCAATGTAAAACATGTACAGGCGATACATTCAGTGGCCAATGTAATACATGTACAAGTGATACATTCAGTGGTCAATGTAATACATGTACAAGTGATACATTCAGTGGCCAATGTAATACATGTACAAGCGATACATTCAGTGGCCAATGTAATACATGTACAAGTGATACATTCAGTGGCCAATGTAAAACATGTACAAGCGATACATTCAGTGGTCAATGTAATACATGTACAGGCAATACATTCAGTGGCCAATGTAATACATGTACAGGCAATACATTCAGTGGCCAATGTAATACATGTACAGGCAATACATTCAGTGGCCAATGTAATACATGTACAAGTGATACATTCAGTGGCCAATGTAAAACATGTACAAGCGATACATTCAGTGGTCAATGTAATACATGTACAGGCAATACATTCAGTGGTCAATGTAATACATGTACAAGTGATACATTCAGTGGTCAATATAATACATGTACAAGTGATACATTCAGTGGCCAATGTAATACATGTACAAGCGATACATTCAGTGGCCAATGTAATACATGTACAAGTGATACATTCAGTGGTCAATGTAAAACATGACCAAGCGATACATTCAGTGGTCAATGTAATACATGTACATTGATACATTCAGTGGTCAATGTAATACATGTACAGGCAATACATTCAGCGGTCAATGTAATACATGTACAAGCGATACCTTTAGTGGCCAATGTAATACATGTACAAGCGATACACTCTGACAAACAAACCACAGATAATTATAGACATCATTCAATACACCTTTCCAAAATAAAAACGTGTCTACAACTCAAGTAAGACAACAACCCTGTCCAGATTACCTCAGTTCCAAAGGCTCATCTTGTAAACTCTCATCCTCTACCTGCAAAAACGAAAGAAAAGGCAAGATAACACATTACTTAGGTTTGATTTACATGTATTATATAAGCCTGTCTTTAAACAGTTATAGACATTACCTCAAACTTGAACCACTCTGAGTTCCACTGAGGATTCAAAGACTTCTTGCAAATGTCAGTTTTGAACACATCTGTCCCAAAGCGCACCTTAAAGGAAATTATCATTTTCTGTAATATACTTGTCAAGTCCATTAACCTTACAAACAATTTTAATCAGTTACCAATTCTTTTAATTTAGATTGCAAAACAAGAGTGAAGATTGAGTCAATCATTAACAAGACTTCAGAAGTACAGTAATTCATATAAGATAATTTTATTCTAATTAAGAGCTAAGACGGCATTAATAAATACACAGATTAAAAAGAAAAGTTCCAAACAAAAGATTAATGTCCTATTAGGTAAAAATAATATAATAATACAAAATTTATCTATAATAATTATTATAAAAAACAGACAAAAGTATGGAGAAGAATTATAAAGTATTTAACTACCAATAGTTACCATACCACAGCTGATATTCAAAGTTTAAGCAAAGAAACAGATCATACTTCAACATAGGCATCCGTAAGATCAGTAGATCGGTCCATGACAGGCAGGCCCCGCCCAGCAAGCACTCGAACTTTGACCTTTCCTGGCATTGTCAATGTTTATTGTCCCTCAACCTCTGTCTCAACTTTTTAGCCTTGTTAAAGGCATTGTGATATAATCCCTGTCTACCTGATTAAAATAGACAGCAATGATTTATTATACAGGTATCCAGTAAATTCATAACTATCATCACTTTAATATTTATTTCAACAAATATTTTTGGGCATCAATTTTAAGGATTTTTATTTTTTATTTTTGAGCATACATAAACTTAGAGACCTTGGCTTTATGAAAAAAGTTTTTATTCATAATATTCAAACATATTTTCAATGAGTAAACTCAACAATATAGTTTCTGAAAATGTTTTCTCAACAAATAAACAAAAAAGCATTTGCAAGTGCTGATGTATAAACTTATTATCCATACTGGCGTGCGACCAGTTCTTGCCAAGTACCATTTCTCGCCAGTGCATTGTGACGTCATTTTATCAACTGAACACATAAAATTATATACAAAAAATGACGTCACAATGCACTGGTGAGAAATGGTACTTAGCGAGAACTTGTCACACGCCAGTATATAATGCTTTCAAATACAGGAGTTGCAGGTTTTCTTTTCATTATCTTTATTCTCAAACCTCTAAAACCTATTGGATTTTTTTTTGGGGGGGGGGGGGGGGGGGGGAGGGGCTTTGAATGTTGATTGCATTAACATATAATATACAACACATTCAGTGAACATATACATGTGTGTGTGTGTGTATATATATATATATATATATATATTATATAAATTATATGCGCTCGCTACACTCGTGAAGATCACAGGTTAGTATTTACATTGTTTTATAGAAAAAATTGCCTACTCCTGTGACTGTCTGCCCCAAGATGTTCGTGCGGTGGGTTTTCTTAACTGTTCATAGTATTACATTTCCTGGGTAAAAAGATAAATATTTAGGCCTAGAATGAAAAAAAAAATCTTCTTTCAAATACCCTCTTTCCGATTCTATCTTATGAGATTGAAAAGTCAGAGATTTGCATCCAACATAAAAGTACCTAAATGCTGGCACCATGTCAAAATATGATACAGAACGTGAAAAAACAGGAACTTTGGTCAGACTTAACCCATATCAATTCTATAAATAAAATTTTCTATTAAAGAATAAATCTAAAATACGACACAGCCTTGACACATTTGGGGTTACTGGTCTTCTGCGGTCTTGTCCTGTTCGACTGTTTATTCATCATAGAAGAAGATGAGTTCTTTTCATCGGTCACTTGAATCAACAACTTGTTTACTTTTTTCTAAAGATGAGCTTTCATTCATTGTATTTCAAAATAATGGACAATCTCTGTTTCTACATAGTACATACCCAAATTACATCAATGAAAGGAACCGTGGGGGTAATAGGTGCTTAGTAAGTCGTACCATAAAAAGTCGACCAGCCTAAATTTTAAAAACTAGAGACGAGCTCGTTGCAATTAACGATTAGGTCTTCCATCGTTGCTGTGTCATACTTATGATGTAATACAAAAAATTGATACCCGACCATGGTTCAATATTAGATGTATAAACACTGAGTAAAAGAAACAAAGTACTATACTACATGTATATAAGCAAATACAGATCTTTAAAAGTTGTCTATAGTTTGATTCGCCGCACGTTGTTTTTTGCATGTGCATTTTATTTTGAGAAACTTATTTAATCATCATGATTGACTTAATATAGACAGAATATAGACGACGATTATATTCACACAGTGGGTATGCCCGGTATGAAGGTAAAAAGACCAAACATTTTACACGCATTTTTATCGAACGCAAGCGCCAATGAATCTTTTATAAGTCTGTCCCAAGATATTTATGCAGCACATTTGGACGATTTTTAATAGAAATACACTTACCTGTGAAAGAAGTGCAATTGAAATAGTTGAAAGGGATATTTTCCAAGATAATTTCATTGACACATTATCATCTTTCACTCGGAAAAATTCACAGGAACGAAAACAGATTCCTTACGGAGATTTATAATAGGGAATGTTTACATCTTTTCTCCATTCGGAATACACTCGGAATACATCGTGCAATATTTCAACGTTATCATCCGGGCTTGCTGCAATACAAAATCTCCGTAGACATAACATTTTTTAGCATTGTATTGAAACCTGATAAGCTAACAGGGGCGCTTTGACTGAGAAATCTTGGAAATTTTTCATACTTTTGAATGAACATCGTTTGAACCCTGAGGTATTTATAAATATCAAGCAATTAAGCCAAATGTGAATCCAAAATATCTTGGGACAGAGTATAGTATATATGATATTTAGGAGATTTTCTTCAACTCAGAAATGAAAAGTCCCCAAGATGTTTGGGCCTTGGGACTTTGGAACGATAACTCTAACCTGAGGAACTTTCATACCAAATGAAATTTAAAATATTTTTTGTGTTTATTTGCCATGATTTTCATTCAATTTGTTTATGTCACATTTATTAAAATACATTTTCTCATAACATCAAGCAGCATTTTTAGATGATTTGTCAACAGAGTAAGAAAATATGAAAAATTATGTTTTGGGAAAATACTAAAAAAAAATGAAATAATAACATTTTTGAATGTTAAGAAAGGTTATATTTATTTTTAGGTGTCCCAATGAAATATCCATCATATGTCAAAAAAATTTCTCTCAATTTGTTAATAGTTAACTTTTTAAAAATTATTTTACAAAAACACGAAAAAACTTTTCAAAATTATTTTAAAATACCTATAGTACCTATATCATCATTTTAATATTTGATAAGTATATGTTTTGTAGTCTTCTATTGAAAATTTGAATAAACTGTGGGTGTATAGAGCCACCTTAATATTGTATACCAGTACTGAAACATCTTATAAAAACGTTATATATACATGTACTCTGCAACTAGTCGTCTTTTAATACATTTGCCTTTCCTTTGTTTGTTAAAAAATTAATTCAATTTTGTAAAAAGATAAGTATATCATTTCTTCTAGATTTTCTTCATGAAAATACCTACAAAAGAGTTTTGCCAATCACAAACAGTTTAAAGTAATGTAAAACACGGGCGCCATTTTCAAAAAATTAAATTGTCAGAGAGTTCCGAATGAAATCTGGTGAACGTATAAGACGGTTCTCGCACGCTTTGCTCAAAACGATTTACACAAATTGCCCGAAACTCTGCACGCTTTGCTCGAAACGCAAAACGGTTTACACAAAATGCTTCACGGTTCATACGAAACGCTAAACGGTTTACAAGAAACGTTTCTCGCACATATGTCGCACGTTTTTTGGTGTAGTAGTACGTTTCAGGGTCTGTAAATTTTGTCAGCACGCAACAATTCTAAACTTGCACATAGTCTTCAAAAATATAGAAATATTTAAATAAAGAAGTTATCTTAGAGAAAATGCTATGTGTTTTGTAGGCGGGTTCGATTAAAAAAAAAACGCAATTCCTGACATGAATCATGAGTACATATTGTTTAAAACAATGCTTGTTACCCTCTGAAAATTTAACTCGCCATTAAACATCTCATTTTTTAAAGAATGTTTCAAACGATTACATTAAATGTGTTCGACAAATAGTTTTCCTAAAACATTTTCTTCCTTTCTTTTCAAAACACGTTTTATATACAGACTGTCAATCACAACACGCTTTATAACAAAAGCAGAACTGAAAGTTTAGTCAATTATAATCGTTTGACACCATATCACATATATTTTCAACTCGCAGCAACAACGGAAGACCTACTCGGGGCTTTGCCACGAGCTCTGCTCTAGTGTTAATTTGTACAATTGAATGGAAAACAAACCAGAATTTACAGCTAGTGAATAAATGATTTTTTTTAAAGTGTTTTGTTTTGATGAATAGGTACATCGTAATTGAAACGCAACTAATTCTAAACAATTTGTGAAGGACAAAACTCTTAATAGTTAGGTCTACAAAAAAAACCGTCATTAGTTGATAGAAAACATAGAAACGATGTGAAAAGAGCATGAATTCCATCTTCGTCCTTGAACAGGTCCTGGAATATTCCCAAATGCTACTTTTTAGATAGTCATCCACATCAATTTTGATAATTACTTCATCGCTTGTTATCGTTCAACAACCCTTGTTCGAGTTTTCTGTGTACATTTTAAATGAATCTGTGAAAATAAAAGATTTACCATTAAAATTCCGCAGGCCTCTTTTTACCAAAACATTTACCATTAAAATCCCGCAGGTCTCTTTTTACCAAAACATTTACCATTAAAATCCCGCAGGCCTCTTTTTACCAAAACATTTACCATTAAAATCCCGCAGGTCTCTTTTCACCAAAACATTATTACATTTATTGGCTCCTGAAATAATAACACCGGGGTACTTGTAAGAGAAGCCTGGGATTAGGGTTAAGACTCAAAACTGAAGCTTAAAATGCAAATATGATACTTCTTGACAGGTCCAACTAAGAGCTATGGTACTCCGATGACCGTCAAGGCCTGTGAGCCTCTTGTTATAAAGGGGATAAACTATTCAACATCAACAATTCAAAAACCAACAATAATTTTGTTTCTATTTTATTAATCTTGCCATTAAAATAAAGGTCCTTATTTAAGATATTTTGCAATGTATAGATTTCCATCCTCTGTTCCAATCCAGAGCTGGTTTTGTTTGTCGACGGCTGTGGAGCGGATCTTTCCTGAGAAATCACAAGCTATCTCTTGCTTATACTCTAGCCTTGGATCGATTACGACAATCTTAGAGACTGGTGAGTGTAATCCATAATAATGTTTCCAAAGTTGTCAACAGACGCACTTGCTGAATAAACATTGTCAACCACCACTTTCTTTATAACCTCAGATGAAATTTTATCAGAAATCAGCAGATATAAGGAGAAAATGTTAATCTTCATGGCAAATATTTTACCATTTTGAGAAATAATTTGGTTTATGTTAATGCGTTCGGATTTTGATTCAAAGACTTTCTCTACTTCTCCGTTCATGTCAAGCTTAAGAATGATATTTTTGTGACTGTTACCTATGACGTATATTCTCTCGTCCTGACAAATAATTCCACACAGGTTTTCGGTGTGTGTAGAAAGATCTGCTAGCATTTTTGTGTTCCCTTCCCGAGAAATTAATTCCACGGTAGGTTTGGCCCTGGAACTGTATCCTTTTGTTACCAGCAGATCGCCGTTTGGCATACAAGAATTGAAAACTGGATGGTAGTCTAAATCAAAAGATTTAAGAAGCTCTCCAGATGAATTGTATAGTTTCACCTGGTTCGACAGATAGTTCACCCACATTAGGTTATCGTGAGTAACGCTTATTCCATGTATTGCTGATCTGTTACCTTCGTTAATGCAAGATACAAAATCTAACGTCTTCAGGAACATGTTCGCAAACATTCCTGGAGCTTTAAGCTTTAAGTTTCCTTTACAACAAATATCTTTCTTTGCTTGCTGGGTTCTAAATTTTATTACTTTCTCAGGAAGCGACCCCTTCACTGGATTTGTTTTCCGTGAACTCTTTTTGTTTCCTTTTGAAGAGGCGCGTACTCTTCTTTTTACTGCAGAAGGTAATGTTGATGATGACTTTGTTTCTTTCATGGCTAAAGAGGGGGTTTTCTTTATATTGACAGATGTAGATTTTCCAGACTTTTTATTGAACGTCGGGAGTGTTTTTGCTTTTATGCGGCTGTTAGAAATTGTGTTCATTGAGGATTGAATCTTTCTTTTGACAGACTTTGTTGGAATTATTTTCCCCGAATTCCATTTTGGTTTCTTAAGTGATTTTTTTTCATCGACTTGTTTTGTTGAAAACGTCCTTTTGGTAGCCCCCCTTTTATTTCTCCTCAGTGTATTTGTTTTCAATTTTGAAACTTTTGTTGATCCATCATTGTGTAGCCAAATTATTCGTCGATTTTTATTAGCATTCGTAGGACAATGACCTGCAAAAGTAAACATAAGCATGCTTTACACTTTTAAAAAAATCCTTAAGAGAAATTCCGCTTTATATACGATGTGTGAGAATGTTGAAATAGTCCCCGACTACGATTTTTCTAAAATAACTGAATAATTCAACGACCTTCTTTTTGGACTTGGACATCATATTTAATATTACTA